>JASVER010000016.1:2768038-2859517 GCA_030449065.1 Oceanodroma leucorhoa
GAAGTGCAGGACCCGGCACTTGGCCTTGTTGAACCTCATGCAATTGGCCTCGGCCCATCGATCCAGCCTGTCCAGATCCCTCTGCAGAGCCTTCCTACCCTCAGGCAGATCAATGCTGCCGCCCAGCTTGGCGTCATCCGCGAACTTACTGAGGGTGCACTCAACCCCCTCATCCAGATCATTGATAAAGACGTTAAACAAGACGGGCCCCAAAACTGAGCCCTGGGGAACACCGCTCGTGACCAGCCGCCAACTGGATTTGACTCCAAATGTACAGGCRGTACACCTGTCAAAGCGTAACGCAGGTGTCCTAAGGCGAGCTCAGGGAGGACGGAAACCTCCCGCAGAGCAGAAGGGCAAAAGCTCRCTTGATCTTGATTTTCAGTACGAATACAGACCATGAAAGCAGGGCCTCACGATCCTTCTGGCTTTTTGGGTTTTAAGCAGGAGGTGTCAGAAAAAGTTTATGGAGAATAAGTAAAGGAAAATGATAGTTCCACCTCCCATAAGAAAACAGCCCCTTCCAAAATTTGGAGATAAACCAAGTCCTTTCTTTCAAGGGTAGCTGGCAGAGAAGAATATCAAGCAGTAACTGTTGTATCCAGTGTTGGGCTTGCACATCGTTCAGAGAGCTCCACTCTACAGAGCCAGCCAGGTGCTGGTGTGCCAATGACTCAGTTTGAGTAATTATTTTCGGCAAAAGAAGTACAAATATCTCCTAGAATTTACATCTAGCACCACAGAAAGTTTTTCAAGTTGACTACAAACATCAAAAATATTTTCAGTAATTATCTACATCGTACGTGCTTGAAAWGAACGGAGTTTGGCAACAAAGACATTTCCCCCTCTTTCAAATTATTGCATGTGGTTACTATTTTGACCAGTCAGGTATGAGTCCTTTTCTTCTTTGTAGTAAATTGTTAAAGAAAGTGGGAACATTATTCACACTAGCAATTAGATGATTCAATGTTTATTTGTATCCAGTATTTGCAATAAGGTGATATGCATTTTAGCTGGTTGAGTGATGACATCATTACTGGCCCATTGCAGTTGCTATAGAAACACAACTGGATTTTTCACAGGCCAGGCAACTGAAAAGCTTTAGAGATCTGCTTGTTTCTAGTTTTGATAAATGGCTTGTCAGCCAAAGTGTAAACTCCTAATACCATTTACCTTCTGGAGAATAGAAGTATTGAAGAGTCAGTTATCTATATCCTAAGAAGAGTGGATTTAATAAGATCACTACTAAATGATCATTTTCTCCTGCAGTTCAACCCATATAAACAGATCATGACGCCAGCTAAGGAARGACTTACTCTTGTACCTGAAGTGAGCAGAGTACTCTTACACATGGGCATCCTCACACTGGCTTARATGAGAAAGTCCAAGGCATGGTTTTTGTACCTCTCCATTGCATTTATGTTTAGATGTTATCGGTCGCATGCACACTTTCCCATTGCTTACAAAACAAAAAAAMCAGAAAACCCAAGCCAACAAGTGAGCATTTAGACGGACATACTCCTGTTTAAATCTCACATGAAAGTGAAAATATCTGAGACCCTTGTGGATTTGACTCTGCCACTACACCCTGAATTTCTGTAAAGCTCACATTGCATATTCTCTGGGGCTATATTCCCTGAGCATGTCATATTTTTTGAGTATGCAACATTTGATATTTGCAGTCCAGGAGAGAAGACACAATAAAGCAACTGCAAGACCTGGGCTGGCCCCTTTTAAGATATGCTCATATGTGAAAGCACACTTTTATGCTTGCATGGTTCAGTATAGAAATTGTCATTACAGTCGTCAGAGAAGGCAATTATACAGAGGATTTCAGAATTTAATTTTGAGGTATGTAGGTTTGAAACTTAGAAACACAAAAGTTCTCTGTGAAAAAACATTTGGAAAATTTCTCTTTTGAGGAAAATAATGTTATACAAAATTAGTTCTTTCATTTTCATTTAGCATTTTGTAGTAAAGTGCTATTTAAATTTTTAAAGTTGTTTTGAAAAGAGAAACTAAGGCTCCATGATCTCATAGAAGGTCTAAAAGTATCATTTCACCACTGTCAGTCTCTCCAAACATCTTTCAGAAACACTTTCATTAAAACCAGTGCAACTTAAAATCCACACATTGTACTGGATGATACACAATCTCAAAATAGATACACTGGTTGTGATTCAGTCTCACAGTATGAGAACTTAATTTATGTGTGTACATGGAGGCATATTTACTTATATGCCTATATCTGAGCTAGGTGTCAAAATTGTCATTACAGTCAAAGAAAATTTAATCAAATGCAGGCAACAGAGACTAGATGTCCAGGCAGTATGTGTCTGCTTTAGGGAGACTGGACTGGTTTTTAGGTTGTGTTGACTTGATCTCCAGTAACTATAGTGGGATCTTGGTCATATGACATACACGTAGACACCTACACTGAGATACTTTAGTTTAGATGTCTTAATCTGTAGATACATCTCAACCATAGAACTGAAAAATAGGGTTTAATCATTCCATATTAAAATAATATAATAAAGGGAGCAGTTGTAAAGGCAGTAGGAGCACACACAGATGCTATGCTTGGGTATTATTCCTCCCTTACACAGTAATGCATTATGTTTTCATCTGGAAAAATAAAACTTCGGTTTGAGTAGATGAAACTCCAGGTGAGTGCTCATATACAGAAGTCTGTAAAAGAAGGGCYTTGGTGTGGCCTCCTACAAAGGAGTGAACTTAATGTCAGGGGTGGCTTTACTGGGCAAAGTGCCTAACAACTCGACTGTGCTCTTAAAGAAATTTTTGTCATGCAATGAATGAGCTACTGGAGAACCCTCCTGTCCTTACACCCYCCTCTAACAGCTCTGACCAGCTTAGTTCAACCTCAAGTATATTCATTTACCCCCAAAGCTCAATTCAGTTTGAAAGGAACAACAGTAGAAAATCAAGCACTATGCGTTTCAAACTTCTACGCTGTGACAATATTCACACTCGCTGTTTTCCTAAAACAAATTAAACAGATTTGCCAATTACATATTTCTTTTCTGAGGAAGGAGTACAGTTCCAATGCAGACATTGGCTTTTGTCTGTTCCAGAAATGGATCCTAAACCCACAGGAAATATTCAGTAATTAAAAGCAACAACCAACCTAGCATATCTGCACTATCTTTATTTAGCTCAGAAATGTCGAGAGGAAAGGCTACATTTCCTTTTGCATTACCCAGTTTAAACACTCGAGTTTGAGACTGAACAAGCAGCATCACATTTCTTTAATCACTGAGCTACTAGAAAGCAGCTTATCAGTATTTTCAAATGGAAAAAACTTATTACAGCATGATTTGCATGCATGTGTAGTAGTCCTTAATGGTTTATTAAGGACTACCAACCTTTAAGCCATTCTGCAAAATGAATCAGGTAATTATTTCCCTTGCTTAAGGAGATTATATATGAATTTTTATTCAAATAAATGCAAAGAAAAGTATTCTATATTCTACTGATTATGAAGTGTTATTCTTGCACTGATGAACAATTACATGAATGTTTTTACTGAAGTCATCATGCCAACTTCAGTAATGAAGTGTTCAGCTAGATGAGTAAGAGATAGACTGTGCAATTTAATTTTCCTTTTTTTTTTTTTACATTAATACAGGTAAAGGTTGTTGGTTAATATTCTATCAGAATTTCCTACGATGAAAATTAACAATATAAGCAGTTTTGGTTAGACACCAAAGGTGAGAAATTTTGTCAAATGGAAAACATTTTTGGAAATTCTAAGTGCCTACCAAAGAAGGATTTAGAAAAAATGCCAACTGACATGTGATTGCAGTGATGCCATCCCTGTGTATCCATGCATTTACTATGGCATTTAAGCAATGCAACCTCCCAAAATGAATAGCACTGAATGGCTTACGAGAACACGTTKAAAAATAATTCATTCTCCCTTCAAAATCCTTTTGCAAAACATGCTTCCTCTCTAGTTTAATTAAAACCATCCCAATGCCAATATTTCCTTTTTTTTTAATTGGTTCACATGATTTATTTAATGCTGAAATCTTTTATTTATACAGGGTTGTGCAGGTAATTTATGTATAACAGAGGTTATTTATCTGAGTTGTGCATGAGATCACCTGTGTCCATAGAGAGCTCAGCTATAGTCACCCATATCCTACCCAAATGCAATGAATCTTTGAGCTGTGACCTTAATCATGGCACTTTGCTTTTCCTTTTAAAAAAGGATTAAAAGAGGGTTCAGACGCAGAGGGTGCCACCAGTTGTACCATGTTCACCATAGATGCGTGTTGCCCATTTGTCGTTTCCAAGTTACAGATTTGTTAATTCCCATCACTTACATTAAAAATTTTGTTATGGGCAGAAGGACAACAACTTATATGCAAACCCAAGAATTTATTGTCAGTTTAATTAGCCTTTAACAGCCTGATCCGATATTTTTAATCTAGTCACAATGATACTAAAATGTTATTACATACATAATATAGTGTAAAATGTAGTATAATCTATTACATATATATAATTATATACAGTTTATATAATATATATCCAAACTCTCATGCCTGCCTTTGATGTTTTGCCCACCTTAAGGTCAAAAGCTTGGGGGGGGTTGAGGGGGCGCAGGGGAGGGGAGCGAAAAAGGGGAGTCTTCAGTATCCAGAGAACTTTTCCAGGAGGAGAGTGATGCCGATGGTTTCTTCCTCCTCACTCAGAGTAATTTTTACATTTGCTAACACTGTCTATACCTTGCTTTTTCTTCATTGGCCAGCAAGTCCACATTACAAATAAATTCACTGTGTATTATCTATTTTTTTACTGTTCTTTGTTCCCTTTGTTATGCCTGAAACAGGTTTTACCAAGCTCCCAAGTTGCATTCCTTTGCTGGCAACTGGTGAGTTGCTTATAGCCCTGGAGCCTCCAGTATCAATCTACACCTGTGCTTTTAAGACCTCTGCTATCACCCCATGCCTGTACTGCTCTGTGCTGCAGTTTATTCTAGACTTACAGGTAGTTCATTACACACACAGTAAGCACTTTTTATTATCTACTAGTTGCAGAAATAACAGTAAGCATCACAACCACACAATCATAGAGAGCTAAACCAAAGCTAAACAAAGTAGGTAATAGTCACCTGGTCATTAGATAATTGGTGCTGCAAGCTCAAACAAATCTCCAGGAAGGCCAAGACAAAGCCTAGCAGAAAGCCTATGGCCTGTTACAAGCAATAACACCATCAAATTTTTACTGGGCTACAGGGTTACATATGTCATCTGAGAGGACAAAGATAAACTTAGCTGGTGGTTTCTAGGACAGAAGAAAATTCAGTGACAGATTTCTATAGCAAAAGTAGATCTGGAATCTACCTCTGAACACCATATGTGAGACAAAGCTGACAGAATAACATGCTTGAAGTTAGTCTGCTGAGGCTGAGTTATGCATCCATGTAAGATAAAGGAAATGAGGTACGTTTCATGCCTGCTTACTGATATACACACAAGGACATGTTTGTATGCCTAATTGTCTATATTATAGTTTAGAGTAACAAGCTGCATGTGTATAATATTTACCAACACACACCAGTCTTTCCCTAACCCTTCCTGGCCCATCTGCTCGGCTAAACAATCCAACAGACAAAATCCCAAAGGAAATGTCTAAAAAAGGATTTTGAACCCTGGCTTAAGCAATCTCAAAGAATACTTATGCTTCTAATCTTCTATTTGGTCCTATATAGTCACCACAAACCCAATACAATTCATTTCACTGCATGATGCCTGAATGATGTAAAATTTTTCATTCTACAGTGTGACGGGCAAGATCTAAAATTTTTCATGCAATTTTCATTTTCTTATCTTGATCGCTATATGTTGTTGATACCAACATGTGACTTTTTCCATATATGAGTACTTCCTTCCTGCTGTTTGCATCACCTTCCATCTATGTCTCTATCTATTTTCATTGTTTACATATAAAATTTTAAAACAAGCCCATACTAGGCTAGGTCTGTGATTAAAATATTTATGAATGTTGCATAGATGCCATGGGAACCAAAAAGGGAAGCTGTGGTTTGTCTATCCACCAGGTTGCTAAGCAAAGAAGCATCTTTTCCATTACAGGCTGCATGACTGCAGGAAAGCTTTAGGGAAGATGCAAACCCTAGAGAAAGGAAACCCATAGGCCRTCAAGTAAGAATAACTTATTCTAAGTTATGAAAGCTTTCTGGTTAAAAAAGAAGCCTGGTTAAAAAAACGAGAGAGAGGGAGTGTGTCCACTACCAAAGGCTCCAACTTATGATGTCAAATTGTTCTTACTCTATTCATACTATATGAAAGAATCAGTTTATTTTCACATTGTGGTATTGTCCTTTATAATACAGGATTTCACAGAAGGTGATCTCATGAAAAGTGAATAGGAAGCCAAAAATATTGAAAGGAGAAGTCCTTCACATCCAAGACAGTCATGTCTAGCATATTTGAACTTTCAAACAAACTGTTGGCATGGCAACAAAAAACATTCATAGTTCAAAGGTAGAATTGATAATGTGGGATATATTGTGTATTCACACAATTGTGTGCATTCACATTCAAAAATACATTTTGAAGCCTCTTTTAATTGATTACTTTTAAAGGCAGATGCTCCTTGGTATATATTTTCCAAGCCCAATAGATCCAATAAAATTCTTCCAAGAAATTATTGTAAATGATTACCACTCCCCCAAAAGCAGTAAGAAAAACATAGTTTTCTGACCAGTCCCACATAATTTAAGTTGCCTATGTTTGTGAACATAATTTGTATATTGTTTTTGCTTCTCTATTTGGCACAGTTTCTGAGATTTCACTGCAGGGGAATCTGACATTAAAGTAACAAATTATCAGATACAACACAAACACAGATACCTTGTAGGTGCAAATATGTATTTTTAAGTATCAAACAAGAATGGTATTTAAGAAAACCAGCCCTCACCTCAAACTAGCATCAGCTATAGCCTGACATGCAAAATCCTTTTGATATGGCAAAGCAAAAGGCTCATCTAGATGTTCTCTGATATACATGACACACATGAGGGAGTCATCTCCTTCATATTTCATTCATCTACCTAGCTTACTCATTCATGTCTTGAATGTGCTGAACTACAAGATGTCGAAAATGTCATCAAGGTATCATTTAGCCCTCTCACATTGAAGAATGCTGAGTATTTTGTTGCTTATAGCTGTACCAAGAGCACATACTGACACATGTCTAGGAAGTTGTGCCTGTTTCTGCCATACAAAATTAAAAGGCACATCTCTCTGATGCACTCCACATGATGATCTTAGCTAACAACACCAATCAGTCCTGAGCAGAGGGCATCCAGCACACTGCTTGGCTGAAACTATACTGTGCCATTTTTAAGAATGGTCGAAAAGGCTGGTGCCATCTGGGTCACTATCTTTTCTTCTCAATGCATGAGAGCAGCAGTAAGTATAAAATACAAAATCCAACATCTGAGTTCTACTGAGAGAGCGTGGCCAGATGATTAAACGTGTGAGGTGCATCTGTCGTGTCCTTGTATGCTGGTAAAAGGAATCCCAAAATTGTCATCTACGTCTTTACAGAAGCAACTAAACACYCCGATGTTGCTCTTAACATATGCTAATCAAGCTACTCTTACTGAAAGCATTATCAATGCCACRAAAGGTAACCTCATGTTCATCACATCACCATTCACTGTCTAGCTCATTTTCATTCAATGTAAAGATGTCGTACTTCACCAATATGTTACTAACGCACATTAGATCAAGCAGTCAATGTGAATTTCCTTTGTAGCCTACTCTAGTAATGGAAACACTCCAAGAAAACTGGCAAAAGATGTAGTTTGTGGTACTTGGCAAGATAACACAGTATGTGAAGGCAACGCATCTTCAGAGAAAACAAACAAATCAACAACAGGCATTTAATCACTTTCAGAATTCATTAGCTCAAAGGAATTTAATTCCAGTATAGGCTGGAATAGGCTATATAGGTTATATAGACTCAGTATAGCAGGGGATGTGTGTGTGTGTATGTGTTCCAGCAAGTTTTCTGGTAGATTCTGCTTTAAGCATCAGTCGATGCTACACTTTGCAGTTTAGCCAAATCCTTAACTAGAATTCTCTGACACAAGACCTCTTGCTTTATTAAATCATGTTTTAAATTTATTATGCCATAGTGGGTAGATACCGTTTCTGASCAGTCAGCAAATCTCATTTATTGTGGCCAAGGTCATATTTTCTATTGTGAACCGGATCATCCATCTGTCACCTCACTTTGGCCAAGGCTGTTACTGTATTTGACTTCACTTTGTGTCAGTCTGCATGTAGAGCAATTAATTTATTTCAGATTTAACAGGCCTTACTAAGGTCTTCAAATAATAATTGTAAAAAGAAAGAAATCTCCAATAGTGTTTCCAACCAAGATCGGTATCCACTTTTTTGAGTGCAAATACCATGCTGGAAAGCCGAAGGAATAGTAAACTCCATTTGCAATGCTAATAGCATTACAATAAGAAACAATATCACTTTTATCTTTTCTTAGATCCTCATTACTCCAGAATTCACTGCATTTTTCAGATCATGCAGTAACGAACTCTTTTCCTAATGGGTAATCAGTACTAAGTCATTTACACCAATTTATTTCAGTAACAAATTAATTCCAGAATTACCACAACTAAGAATGCACTGATTCTCTATCATTTAGTTGATTTCTGCATTTCTACGTAGCCCCCCAATGAATAACCACAGATCCTCTGCTAGTGGCTTCTTTTCTTTGGTCTCAGACTCAACAGAAGTACCTCTGGCCCCACCCATGCTGACTGCCTGGCCAGGGAAGAGGTGCTGCTTGGTGAGCTGGGAGGCGGAAGAGGTAACTTTAGCTCTCACTGAGCTAAAGGACATTGTTTTGGGGTTTCCCCTCTGCACAGGTGCTGATTGTGGTAAGACTGGTAGGAACTTCAATCCTGAAGAACTTTACTTGTTTGCCAAATCTCTTTGGAATTGGCCAAGAGCCTCAATACTTTTATTCTAGGCTGCCTGGAAAGCAGGCAGATGGCCTGATCATATAGGGTGTTTTTTCCTGTAGAAGCTAGGGTAAGAAAAAGAGTGAATTTCAGCTGAATTAATTCCCTTTCACATTCATTTTTAGAACTAAAATTTTAATAACTAAGTATTCAGATGCTCATCTCTTCTGGATCTAGCTTTGCCAGTAGAAAATGTTATAGTCCATAAAGTAAAAGTTATACTACTTTTATTGAAGAACATACTCAGAAGGTTTTTTTTCTTTTTTTTTCTTTTCTTTATTTTTTTTTCTTGTGAAGGGGAACAGTATGTTAAGTTTAAGGGCATTCCAGCAAGACTGTGAAATAAGGACTTTAGCAAGCTTAAAAAGCAATCATTCTTGCTAATGAAATGTCACAGATTCTTAAGCTTCCCCAGGACACAGTCAACCACTTTTTTTAATTTTTTTTATTTACTTTTAAGAAAAAAAGGATCCCAGAAGTTTATTTTTCTGTTTGCATCTCTCTCACCATTATCCAGAATTGTAGCATTTTACAGAATGATTTTACATAGTATTTCTTATTACTGACTGATGGTACATTTCTTGCCAATACCAGACATTTACTTCAATTCAAAACCAAGTTGTATATCTATATTTTGTCCTCTCTCCCCACTTTTTTCCTTTGGTGGCAAAGAGTTTTTTTAATTAAAAACAAATATATAATGACTGGGGAAACCCTTAAACATTGATGTAAGAGACTAAGTAATCTTAGTACTTTCAAATAATTTATTTTTAAAAAATCAATATCCATAAGAACTGGACAGTTTATAGAACTGGTGATGGGATGTGAAGAATTCTATCAGTATTCAGGTCCAGCCTTACTACTGAAAGTAGAAACTTGTTGAGTAGATCACCAAACCAATGAGTGTCTGTTATTGAATATTTATTGATGTGAATCCAGTTGTTCGTGAAACAAAAGCAGTGCCATTGGAACACAAATGTAGCTGACATTTCATTTGGTATCACTATTCAGGAGGCCAAAGACGGTTGTCTTCTTTCATTGTGAGCATTATATTGTTGGGTGTTACACTATATCGGTTTGGTCTGAAAAGGACATAGATTTCTGCTGTTTTCCCTGTAGTATGCTATGTGAAAACTAACTTCACTTTTTTTTCCAAAAATAATTTAAAACCAGATTAATATATATTGATATATATATCAATAATAATTTAAAACCATATTAATATATATTCATCCCCTGTGATCTTCCTTCTATAACCAAAGTATCATTTGACTTTCAGCATGTTTTTACTTCAGGACAATTGAGGCAAATGTACAGATGCAATCAGTATTCTTAGATAACACCTGAATAAACAGAGATCATCTAATCTATAAAACAACAGCAAAGCATTAACAGATTAATTCTTATAACACTCCTGCAGAGAAACAAAGACAAGAAAGCATTACTATGCCCATTTCACAGACTGCAAGAAGACCAGGTATTTGCAGGAGTGGTTTGCTCAGGGCCACAAAGTACAAATAATAACGATAAATCAGCATTTCCCTCCTATCAGGCTTTAGCTGAAGATGACCATCTCCCTTCTCTACGCCAAAACCAACATATAGTCCCCAGCCTGCTCTCATAAAAATTAGTCAAACAGAAGTAGCAATAGAGTCCTAAAGCCTCTGAGGAAAAATAGGCCAATAATGTAGCCCATGGCCTGATACAGCTAGAGTCATTGAAGGTTATTTCTTCAAAAGGTGCTGGAAAAAACCCAAAGAACAGGTGTTTGTGCTGATGGGAATAAGGATGAAATCCAACATTTGTTTCTGTTCTCTTAGTAACCCTTACTCCATCATTTTTTATGTCCAGTCTTAATGACTCTAAATCTTCTGCAAGTCAGCTGTGCTAGAAATGTCAAGCAGAAATTGAAAAAACGTTCACTATTAATGCAGCAGCAGCTGACCACAGACACAAAATTCAGGATTCAGACAGTTTGTCTCAGGTCTCGGACTTATCTGAAATAATAGAAACCATGTTTGCCACAGTCTTTTAACCTTTTAAGCAAGTAGAAGCCATGGAGTGTGAACATACCCCAAAAAACAGTCTCTAAGTTATGTGTATTCTGATCTATTAAAAGGTTTAAAAAAAAGTCATTTGATTTCATGTATTCTCCATTACATATATCAGCGCTCTACAGTGCCATAAATGAAACGTTTGCCAGACTGCAAGGCATAAAGATTCTTCTTTATGAAGCAAGCACGCATTTAGCCAGGCCTGATCATCACCAGCAGTTGTTCCCTGAATTGTGGTCAGCAAAGCATGGTAAATAGTCCTTACCTTGCCATAACCTACCATGATAACAACTCTTGAGTCTGTACCCCCAGCACAGCCCTGCAATCCCTCCCTCACCACGTACACTGACATGCCACAATACATTCTCTGGGCTCAGGAAACCTTGCATCAGGTCCTGCTTCTACATGATGGTCTGCTGAAAAGGAGAAGTTAGGGAACAACTGATGTGGAATAATCACAACTGCAGAAGAAACTGATAGTTATCTAAACTTGAGACTCTGACAGGCTCATTCCATTATTAGAACATGTTAATTAGTATATGTGCTCTGGTTTTCTCTCTGCTACTCCTCTTGGCACATAATAAAAAAATTGAAAATAAGTGTTAATTCACCTTATAAATTAACACATACACAATGGGGAAGCGTTGTTTGACTATTTTCAGTTTGACTAACTTCATAACACTTAAAACCAAATCTGAGCCTCATAGCTACGTGAAATTATCAGCCAGTAAGAATCTTGTGTCAAATATCACAGTCATAATGTGTTGATGAACAGAGTTTKTCATTTTGATGCAACTATAGAGAGTGTGAGCTGGTAATCAATAAAGTGCTTAGCAAGATTTGCTTACTTGCACTGAATTCCAACAGAGATGGGAGGTGTCTGACAAGAGACAAACCAAGAAGGAAGAAGGTGAGAGAAAGGAAATTCTTGCTGATCAGTACATCAGAAGCCCTGAGCTTTCCTTCTCAAGGTAGAAGAGAATTATTCAGAAGTATTTGTGAGCCAGCCATATGTGCCTACCAAATGTATCTTTTGGCTCTAGCAGTGCATCAGAGGGGACTGTGCATTGTACCCTACAGAGAACCCCAACCCGGGGGCAAGGAGACCTTGTCTGGGGGATGTGGGACCTGGGCAAGCTCTACCTGGCCAACAACACCTGAGCCACTGATATTTAAAATGGCATCAGCAGATTTTATGCAAATGGCCTGAAATATACGATTGTACACTGAAAGAGTCTTTCCATACCCACAAAAAAAAAAAAAAAAAAGACAAAAAAAAAAAAAGACAAAAAGAAAACAGAAGCGAATGTTCAGCGTTTTCCAGACTTTGATTGGTGAAACTGTAACATTGGGGGACCCTTCGGAAACAGTTGCTGCTAACTACAGAGAGATGATGACACTGATAATATGCTGTCTTTGCTGTAAATATCACCCTTTGTTCCTCAAAATACAGGGCTGCTATTTACATGTTTGTTGCAGCCAAGGTTCAGTTTCTCCTGTAGGTCAGAGCAGAAGATTACTTAATTACATACTTTTATGACAGAAAATCACTGATTCACATCTGCCTTTGTATCAAAATATATCCGCCTTTCATCTAGCTATATTAATTGCATCAAGTATGCAGTCTGTATGCTGGTGTAAATGAAAATTAYATAATCTAGTTTTCTAATACAAACAATAGATTCAGGAAATTAGTCATATTTTAAATTGAAGAGTTAGGACACTGTTCTGCTTAATAATTTGCAACATGTATTCATACCACAGCTGATTGTCAACATGAAGCCAAGTTACTTTTCTATTACCACAAATATGAAACCAGTTCTTAATTTCGATATAGATAAAAGCCTAATCATAAATCTAGGTCCTGTTGTCTCTCTAAAATAGCCCCAAGATTACTTCTGACATTCCTTCTCTTTGAGAAAATTCAAATACTAAATTTTAGAAGCCAGTATAAAATGCCTAACACTTTTCAAGTGAAAAAATTGAATCAGATGAAAGTTTAATACACCACATCAACAACAAGTTCTATCTCTGCAGGCTTGCAAGCTTCAGGAGCACTCTAGCTTTTAACGCAAGRGAAGTCAGTTGTTCTGTGCCACTCATCTGAAACCACAAACCAAAAAGGAGTCTGGAGGTATCAAAGTAGTTGCCCAAGGCCCCAGAGATACACCAAGCTCTCAAGAGATTCCCCCTCTTGAGCTTCTGAGAGGACAGAAAAGCTTCCAATGCTGTTGGCCCTAGCTATTAACCATAGCTTCCTGAATCACCGCCCTTGGGCCAGTAGTCACTATTCCAACAGTGCCGAGAAAGAAACTCACTGGAGACAATTCCAGGCTTTGCTTTCCCTATGAGTCCCATCTTCAACTTTTTTCAAGTATTGTCAAGTACAACTTCATCTCCTAGAGACTCTTGKGTCTTTGGAAACAAAATATTCCCATCTCACAACTAAATTTAAAGTTATCCAGAACAAAAATGTCTCAACATCACAAATCTACCTTCTGTTTATGTACCAGTAAAGAGCTTGTGCGCTACTTACAACAAAGAAGGTATGTAAATTATACACACACATCTTCTCCAACATTGAACTTATTTTGCTAAGGGRCCTGAAAATGTAGATAATATGAAGTATAAGACTGGAAAAATGACAAGGAAGCACATGCTAAATGGCCACCTTCTCACTTCTGAAGGTTTGGCTGGGGGTTCTATTCACACAAATTTATCTGCTGGCTAACAAATATTTTGGTGTACAGACATGCCCTTCTCCTCTCAAACCATCATCAGCTTTTTTGGTGACAAGACATAGTCTGCAAATGATGAGAGAAGCTGTAAAAGTTCAATAAATTTACCCTTCAAAAAGATTAGTTCTTAAAGCATGAGACAAAAAAGAATTTAAATAAAACTTTAAACATAGCATAGAGTGAGTAAATAAAGAACAATGAGATACAATAGCGGCTTACGACAAGGAGATCACATATGTCAGCAGTATGAAATATGTGATTATATGGACAATATAAGAGAAAAAAAAAGATTAGACCAAAATCAAATTCTGTCTTGAAAATCACAAATAGATGGCCTACTTGTTACAAAGAAATATTACCCCATTTACCTGACTTCAGAAACAAAATTACAAATAAAATCTTGATGCACCCACAAACAGGGACTGAGGCACAAATGCAGGTTCAAAGCCTGAGGAATACTGTTTTCAGAGACCTCTGAACATTTTATCACTGACATAAAATTGTGTCACTGTCCTCCATGACTACTGCATAGCATGAATACTTAGTTATCCTTGAATAGATAAATTAACAAACTTATCTATATCTAACATGTAATTTTATTCTATACAGTGCTTACAAATGCATCTACTGGCTTTTCGATCAAGCTGATCTTCTGACCTTTGCGACTGGCAAGTCTCAGCTCATTTCTTGTTTCTGAATCTTCTTCCCTGCTGTGTTTTCCAGTCATCTTTAATTAGCATGATTAAAGCCAAGCTAGAGGTGTATCGGCTATAACTTTTACTCATTCTTTGCTAACCTACTAAATGTTATCCCGTGCTTCTTCTTAAACTATAATATAGTCTTATTGCTTACATTTTATACTAGTAATAACTTATTCAGTAGTCCAGAATGTAAGGTTAAATTATACTTTTCATAATGACCACGCAACATAGGTCCTTTCAAGAAATCAGCTTTAAACCCAAGATCATATGTGTTCTCTATAATGTCTAAGTTAGATCACTATAAAAGTCTCACATTTTTCTGTGACAGTAACGAGGCAGACATTTACCAAAATGTTATTTTGTGGAACTTCAAGCCTACGCTTAAGAGTTTTGCTGGACAGGAGCAACAGCATCTCCTTGACCTTGCAAAGTCAAGTCTTACAGAAGTTACTGAGAAGTAGTCCTCTTTCTTCACTCTTACTGTGTTTAGGATCCAGTTTTAACAGATTTTATATGAGAGACCATGGAGTTTGCAATGAGCGGCTTCTCTGAAAATGGTTGGTGCCAAAATAAACAGATTTTTTTAAACCTGGGACCAATCTGCTTCTTTTGCTTTCCAAACACTTATTTTGTGGCAGCTGTGGTGAGCAGCCAAGTGATCTCATCTGTTCCCAAAGGAGCTCCATTTCTATGGATGGTCACTACTTTTCTGTGTTATGCACCTAGAGGATTTGAGTGTAAATTTACCGTTAGATGTGGGGGTAACACTAAACAAAACAACCAATCAGCCAGGTTAGCATGTTGTCAAAGCTGAGGGACAGTATAAACTTAAATCCATTACTTATTATGAAGATCTAGTGATTGGAAAATCTTTACATTTTCCTATCAAACATCAAGTATAGTGGCTGTCAGGACATAAATGTCAAGTATTGGAATAATCATTAAAAACTAGAATGTAATTAAAGTTCCRATTTAAGGATTCTTTTTATTTTTCCATATTCAATGTTTTTGAAATAAATGTTTCCAGTGTCACTGGCCTCTCCACTGCCCAGAACAGTATCCCTCAGCATTTTATTCTCATTTAAAATAAAAATAAAAATTAACAACCACATAGAAGATAATTTATATGATGTACAAGCTGGTTTGAAATTACTAGAAATGGAATCAGTTTTCATTTAAAGGAACTATGATTCAAAATTCAGTTAATGACTTCAAAGGGCCCAAGGCCAAGGTATTGGCCACAGTTTTGACCCCAAAGACCTCAGCTGTCTTGTAGATAGCTTTGTCAAAGATCACCAAGTTCCTTAAGGATAAAGGGAAAGCTGACCTTAAGTAAGGATTTTGAAGCCAAGTCACTATTCTATGAGGAACCAACGCAAACATATGAAGAATTTGATGGGCTCAGGGTATCCCACGCTGCTGAGAAAGCATGTTGCAGAGTCCCATGCTCCTAAGGACTTGAGTCTATATAATTATTATATTGTGTTGGTGTAGTTCACAGAGAAAAAAAAATTGGAGGTTTGTATTACAATCATTATCCATGAGAACAGGATGGAGTCTCAGACTACTGAAAATGGTGGGAGATTTTGATTTGTGGAATCACTATCAGCAGGGATTTCAAAACCATTACTAAAACTATAAAGAAATGGATGAATAATACATCTGCTGGAAATGACTCTTGTGGGGAGATCAAAATTATTTACCAGTTTGGAAAGTATAGAGGGTTAAATATTATGACAATTTATTTTGACRTTCTCTAGAAGAAATAGTTTCAATATTTTCAAAATAGGAACGTTCTGATTTTCTATTATGAAATAGCATATTTGCTTTGAAATTGACACAACATCATTCCGGATTTAACAAAAATGATTCAGGTTGGCAAAGGATAAAATATTTCTTCCTGCTGAGAAAAGAAAACGAACTATTAAAGTCATTAAAAGTTGTTTTGGTTTGTTATAAGCATTGCCTCCAGAATGTTTAGTTCAGCCACTAAACTTTCAAAAAGATGATGAAATGCATCATTCCCACAGCTCTTTGAAAAAAGAGGGGGGAAAAGCAGCTGGAGATGCATACCTTTCAAAGACCCGGTTCTGAGGTTTGTTTTTCCTTGACTACTGCAGCATAAATTGAGTTCCTATGTTGTAAACCCAAGATAAGCAGATTCATATCACCTAGAGCACTGTACAGCTGTATCTCCCTCTGTACATTTGCCCCTATCATTTAGCTCCCCATATACTCCATAATGGTCRATAGACCCTGGCCCCTTCAAAAGGGATGTAAATCACCACCTCCCTCGTGGAGGGATTTCAGTTACACAGCAAGGCACCTTCTGCTTCTCAGTCTGAAAATTCGTGGCAGTTTCATTTAAATGAATCACAGAGCTTTATATTAAGTTACATACAACATGGAATAATGCAGTCAATACAACAGTTGAGGTCTTATTTTTATGTTAAATTAAATTTATTCTTACAATGTCTCCATCATTTCAGCTTTCACTATGCTGCAGACTTAGGCATTAACAATGTATGAAGTTTATTTTAGAGGCTGCCAGGAGCAGAAAGCTGGAGAATCTGGACAGGTAAGGGGCAGGTACATGAAGCTCTGCTTGCCTGGGGACACAAAAAGTGATTYGGGGTTAACAGGAAAAGTAAATTTGAATCTGGTAAAATACCTGGCAATGAAACAGCAACTCTTGGACTGTAAAGCCTAGCTCTGCAGTGGGAACTGCAATCTCAAAGTCATAGATTACATAGAGCCCTGAATATTACAAGTGGCTCACAAAAATAGCTTTCTCTAATCCAAGGACCCTGACTTAGGGAAAACTTAAGTTTTTAAAAGATGAAGGGCTAGATTCTGTACTACAACTTTCATTGGCTCAAGCCGGGAAAAGGAGGAGCATGACCTGAGGTAGGTCTCCATCACTTTGCAGTATCTGTTTTTGGTGCTCTGTCAGAGAAACTGAAGCTTTATTTAATGTGCCCATACAGTCTGAAGAACCACAGTACTTTGATACAGACACTTTCCCCTCCAGACTCCCAGCCAACCTCTTTCCACGGTCATCAGGACAAGTGGCACAGCTGCTCATGCTGATCCTGAACACCTCCACTTAAGCAGTGAGGCCATGGCCCCTATGCAGTATAAAAATGGGGCTTTAGTAAGTACGAATAATTTTCCTATCACCGCAGCAAGTCTCTTTTTAAAAACGGAAAAAAGAAAATCCGCCTTTTGTGTTTGGTCTTTCCTGTACATTCTTTCCTAAGTAATTTTTGTCCAGTTTTAAAATATTATTACTATTTGCATGAGTTGCAGTAGTGACCAGCAAACGCAGTTATGAGCCAAGGTGTCCCCCTCCTGTGTATGGCACTGCACAGACCGAAAAGATTGTCCCATCCCCAAAGCATTTGTRGTCTGCAGAACCTTAAGAACAGTGCTTTTAGTTAGAAAGAGACATGAGGACAAACATGATGTTATGTCTAACATAAATGATGAAAATGAATCCAGGTAGACTCCTGTTCCCTTTTCCATTAGGAAGACTTGATTCAATTAAAAGCCAGCAAATGTAAAGCACACAGAGGACATCCTCTTATATTCAGACTAATATGTGGAACTCACAGACGCCGCTGAGTTTTTGTGGAAGTAAATAGCTTAGGAAGCTGTAAACAAGAATTAGACATTAACAAACAAGCACAACATCTGTAATTTCCATACCAAGGATGAAAATTACAAGCAATGTCAATCATCTGGCTTGAAACAAATCAGCCAGTCAGCATATACTCCCAGGAGATATGTTTCTTCACAGAGGAGAAAAAAAATGGAAGCAAAAGATCTTCATTTGGATCGCAAGCACTGCATGTTCACCACTGACAGAAACACAATCCTAGAATACATGGACATTTTTCTGGTTTAACAGGTAAGCACTTTGTATCAGAAAATTATTCTCATTTCACACTCACTTTAACAGCACTGATGTCCAGAGGGTTATTCATAATTCACAGCACCATGAAAACAGAATTCAGCCCTTGGTGTTTTACTGGAGAACTTCACTATCAACAGAAGCTTTCTTRTATTGAATCCTGATGGGCTAGCACTCCACCACTTTATCCAGTTTGGAGTCATGATTCTGCTTCCATTCCATTTGTGCAATTTATAGAAATTCAGCTTGTTCCATCTATCTTAACACATCAGTCTGTATCAGAATAAATAACCGTTGCCTGAAACCAAAACCCTATTACTCACCATCTCTTTCTTACATACAGACTCTTATCTCTGCATCTCTCTGCAATGGCAASTCTTACCCTGCTGGAGTAGCAGGTTGTGCAATTACTTAAGTCTTCCCATCTAAGAAGTTTTCCCACAAACGTAATGGCAAACAGAAAAAAGAAATCAGTCACACTTGGACAACAGAGCTCTCAAGAGACATTATTGTGCTCTATCACCCTCTATTTCTATTCTCATGCTTACTGGAGAGACGRTGGCAAGTTTTTGTGAAGAGTTTAAACTCTCCATTCCCATTCTGGGTTCATTTAACATACATTGTCATCACACTGCTGAGACAAATTCATTTGAAATGCATGCAGATTAACGCATCTAATTTTGTACTCTAGGTGTTCCACTGTAAATCAGTCTGGGCATTGGCCTTAGCAGTAGTTCTTTCAATAGGCTTCAGCGTCTAGTTCATTTGCTTACATTATGTTACCTCTTAGTGAGTCCTCACATTTACTCAGTTTGCAACTCTGAAAATGATCAACTGCCAGCCTGCAAAGTCAGAACATCTGCCTAGTTTTTCCCTTTATACCACTGCCTAGCCTCAGAATTTACTTTTAAAATTTTGATGATAACATGAGAGACCAGATTCAAGTCAGTCACCTTTACAGTATTTCAGGTCTGTAAAGACAATAGTGGTTAATATGATAACAAATGCTTCACACTGTATTTTTTATGGCAATAGTGATGCAAGGTCCCATCAAGAACAATTGAAAACAATAAAGGGGCCAGTCTTACATACCTGCATAGCTACTTTTGAGGTTGGGGGGGTCCTCTTTTTTTTGACTGCTATCACACATCCAGAAACAAAAACAGGATGCATCATTCCTAAATTGTTAGKTTTATTTAATTATGGCTTTGGGTGATACTTCCAAAAAAGTGTGTAGAGAGCCAATCTGCCTAACATAATAGTAGCAAACAGACAAGGCAGAAGAGTTGCGAAATTAACCTGTTCCTCAAGCATGARTATGAGTAGGATTTTCAAGAGCACATTTTGCTTATCTCCATTTCTGATTAAGAAATTGCTAAAACTCCACCTGACTTCACAGAAAGGAAATTATGCCAACAGTGCGGACTTTTTACTACAAAAAAATAAAAGCCCCATTATGGTGGCAGGTGCTAAAGAGTTCAGTATGTTAATTGGCAGGAAAGTCTTGAGACTCAGGTAAATGGGGATAGGAAAACCAAGAAAGGATGGATGAAGATGCAAGGAATAAGATGCAGCATGCAAGGAACAACTAAAGAATGCAATTAATATATAACAATAAGGAAGCAGATAAAAGTGGATATTCGGAGAAGTATTAAAGGAAGAGTAGAGAAAATTTAGAGATTTCCCTTTAGAAATAGCAACTTACAATGATTCACCCTGCTGAGAGAAATCAGCAGAAACTRTAACTGGAGTCACATTCAGGTTGTCATTTCTGCATACAGAAGTGCTTAAGTCTGACCTATTATGCAGCTTTCCTAATCCTCATGTTAACATGCAAGAGCTGATATTCAGCCTCTTCTTAGCAACGCCTTCTTTGGATTGAAACCAAAGAATTCAGTTTTATTCTGTAAAGCAGAAAAATAACACATTCCATTTCTACCAAACGAAACAACAGTAGTATATTTTTCTTTCTAACTCTGACGTGTATTGCATCCCTCCWGTCTTTGAGGAAAAGAGGGCCAGGAGGAAAAAACTTAAACTTACTCCCCACAGAACGAATAAATACAGCCAAATCACCAGCATGGAAAATAACTGTATGAGCCCTAGGTACCAAAGCTTACCCACAAATAGCTCATAGTGAATAATGCATACAGTTTGAAGTCAGTTAAAATAAGTGCCAGGTCAGTTATCAGGCAGCAGTGAATTTGCAAGGCTTTGAAACAAAATTCTTTTTTTAATTCTCCCTCTCTGAGGTACAAATAGCTGAACTAAGATGCAGACAGTAATGACTGAAGTGAAGTGTAGGCAACAGCTGGCCAGTTCTTCAGTCTTTCAGTCCTACATCAAAACAGACTGGTGGTGCTAAAGAGGCAATAGTAACATGAAAGAGCCAGCTTTGACTTTGTGAAATGAGTTCTTGACATCATGTGAGGTCCTAAAGCACTACTATGCCTCAGAAATGGAAAGGATTTGTCTTGGCTGAAAATTTCAGCAGAAAAGTAACAGACTAAGGATCTACCACCATGGGCCAGTTGCCTTGATTACAGTTCAACTTTAGAAACATTACGTATTTGGCTGTCAGSTTACAACCTTTGCATGACCTAGAACTTCCACATTGTATGTTCATACAGACGCTTCAGTCCTAGCCTCCCTTCAGATTAATTTTTGTCCTCAGACTGCTGAATGCTGAGTGCATTTTCCAGCCTTGGAACGGTTCTAGGGGTTCTCCAGCAAGGCCAYTAGGTTGAGAGCATTTATGAAAGGAAAGGGGAAAATGAATGACAATCAGGAAGCATATGGAAATACATGGTCTTTCCCCCCAACACTGTACCCTGCTTTTCATTTTACCTTCTCTGGTCAATGAGCCAAAGGCTTTAGCAAGCAGTAAATTGCTGCACTGAAAATGCAGCCAGCTGATTACTCACAGGAGCTCTAAAGCTTTTCAGTCGCTGCTTTCCAGGATTCAGTAGAAAGGTGTTTAAATTGCAACCTGAATTATTTTTTCCTTGATGTACTTGTCCTTATCAAAACACCTGTTGTTTGTACGAACACAGCGCAGGCAATTCTGATCTCCTTCAGTCAATACCTTACCCCTAATGGCAACGTTTTCTAGTCATCCAAGGACTGGAACTGTTATTAACAGTGATTTTATATATTTCCATATTGGAGCAGGAAAAACTATTTTTACACCAAGGCTTGGCAGGAAACATGAAAACAATTATTCTTAAATAATAATAAAATAAGTAAAGTATTCCATGAATGGTTCATTTTAATTTCTGTTTTCTTTGAAAAAATAGGTGATTAATTTGCTGTTTATAATTGAGAAATTGAACCTGAAAAAAAAAATTATGGAACTTTATATTTTAAGGAGGGTTTTGCTCATGTTTTACTAGAACTGCATTAAGTTACATTTCTATTTGACCACTGAAAAGCACCTGAAGTAAACTGCAGAAATTCCAAAGTTCACAGTRTTAGGGTCTTATTTTAACTGTTGTCAGTATAAATATAAACGGCTTAGTTTCCTAACCATTTATAAAGAATCCCAGCCTCACACAGACATGCCTGAAAAAGTCTGGCCCTAAGTAAATTATGCAAAGACCCTTGAAGTAGCATCATTCAATATGATTCATTCACACTAAAGTACAGCATATTCTTCCAGAGCAGCAGCAGCCGTCCAGCTACTGGTTTCTACAGAGGCATGATAAAACATATGCCGCCTAATAAATAATCCATCAACGACACATAGCACTATGCAATAACTCAATGATTCTAACATCCATATTAATTCATAGACAACAAGCAGACATTGAACTKCTTCACGTTTTCAGTGTTGGAAGACTTTGCAAAAAATTTAAAGGTAAATTATTTCTGCCAAGGTTGTTCCTTCCTCACATTCTGTTGGACATTACTAGCTTAGATAACTCTCCCCACAGAATCCATGCCAAGGCAATTTGAAAACACTGAACCCAGTCTTAGCCTTAGAATCATGGAAGTTTTTACCAGAAATCCAGAAACAAGAGGGTTTTGTCCCCACAAGTTTTACCATCATGAGCTTTAAGCGTCACAAGCTTTATTGTGCCTCAAAATATGTAGTTGTATGCTTCTGTCTCCTCTCCTATTCCAGTGACTCAAGYAAGTGAAAGAGAGCATTACTTTGCCTTGATAATCAATTGCACTACACATTCAGAAACAGGAAAATCCCAGTCTCTTTTCTTCGCTCAATACAATCAACATTTATGAAAAAGTACATTAACGACTACCATTAAAAAGTGTACATTGACTTCAAACAGGTTTTCACATGTCCTGTTTGTTAAATCAGCAACCTTTCATAGCACTTTRAAAAGCTGTGTAAGTATTTATTTTATTAAAATACCTTAACTTACACATTTGTATTTTACTAGTCAATACTGCTTCCACTTTAATTAGTCTTAGACGTGTATTCAGGTTTTGGTAAAGTGTTGTATTTATTTTTTGTGATGTTTGTATTAACAATCCATACAAAGACATCTATTCTTCTTCTGCATAATAGCCTGGATACTGTTTTTCTTTCAAACTCCTATATAAAAATCAAAGAAGTGATCTATGACCATTGTCCAAGAACAAAAGATATTCAAAGCTCCATCTAATCTAAATATTCTCTTCGGTGAATTATTTATTACCATAGATACAGTCTGCAAGCACTCAAGTACAGTTTAAACATACCATTTCACATCTGGGTGGCCTACAACCTTAAATCCCTATAAACTTGATCCTTTCAGGAAGTCTTTGGTTATATAAACATGTAAGGACAGAAAATTCTAAAGATCATATCGGAAAATCAACCTGGAAAGAAGATTGTGATGAAGGGTTTGGGCTTTTTCCTATGTCTTCAAGCTATTGGAGACCTAGTATTTCATGTCTGTCAGTATGGGACCTTTCTTGGACAAGCTGGGGCAGGAATTTACATGGACCACTGGAACACAGTCTCATACTTGTTAGTGATGTGATCTGTTTCCTCTAAAGCATATTCACTTTAGCAAGCACCATACTGGAAATTATGTGTTAAAGTCTTCTGTGAAGAACTAGGAATAACATAGAGAGACCAAGGCTGAAATTTACTATTTTGTACCTATTTTTATTGCATAAAGCAGAAACTATCCCATTTTAAGTTATAAAAAAAAAGGGGGGGAGGGGCTAATAAAATTGAGTAACATTTCAAAAGCATCAGTATCTCAGCTACAACTTTTGAAAATGTCATCCTCATTAAAAACACTGAATGTATCCACAGAAATATCTAAGGGTTAGCACATGCTTTTGAGACTAATTCTGGATGCCCATATGAAAGAGAGGTTTGATTATATCCAAAACCTAGTTTAGCTCATGTCACATAGAAGGGGGAAGTAAAAAGAAAAAAAAAAAAAAAAAAATTTAAAATTGCCCACTGTAATACTTAAATCCCATTTTACCATCAAAAACAATAGGTACATTTCTTGTATTTTCTTGTCTCTGAATAAGCAAACATTGTTCCTGTTAACATCAGCATGGAAGTGCTCTCTAAAATCCCAGCTAAGTAAACCTTAATCTTACATCTAATTCATCATGACTATCAACAATCAGCCATGGAATGGCTATTGGTGAGCTCTAAAAGCAAACTACAGAGAAACTCAAATCAAATGCAGTTCTGCTCTAATATGTGCTTATTTAATTGGTACTTGACATGCAATCCCATTTTAACATGGATTGATGTTATTTTAGATTAGAGGGTAAACAAAACGTGCTTGTTCATAGTCTTCTTGTATCATGTAATGCTGTTTTCATCCACACTGATTACAAATTCTCATCATAGTTAACAGGTGTTAGACTGCAACTACAGATTGAACCATGAATGAATAAGGAATACAAATTTGTAGAGACTGACATGTGCTGAGGTTCCAGACTTCAAAATTAGCAATGGATCCTATTACCAACCTTGACAATGTTCAGGAAATGGGCTGATGTTGCCAGGTGGGACTATCTTCATTGACAATATTTTGCTTAACTGCCAAAGTCTTTGAACATTGATCATGAATGATTTCAGCATTTCATGGAATCTATCTAAATTTTAATCCAGCAATTTGAATCCAAAACCAGCTAAAACTCTGATTACATCTAAACATCTATTTAAATACAGGGTCTTCCACTAACTTGGAGTGTCAGCAGCAACAGACTCCTTAGTAATAGTCATTTTGAGCATCTTTGGCCCTGGAGGCACCAGATAGTTAAAACAGTCCTCTTCCTGCTGTAAACAGCATGAAAAGTAAACCTTTTGCTGCTTGAATGACTATCTTCCTATTTGTCAGCATGCCACTTGTGTTGTTATCTTTACTTCAGGCTTTCGAACCACTATGAGTTTTACYACTCAGACTACCCTTCCAAAAAAAMCAGCACATGGTATGCTAGTGGTTTGGGTTCTATCATATCCATTTGGCAATGCTGGATTACTACCAGTTTTCTTAACCCCACATTTCCACTCATAGCAAGATGGTGTAAAACACTATCATGAGCAACACTGTGTGATATCTACTATCTTTGCCAGATTTACAAGGCCCACACCTATCCTAGACAATCTAATCTAGGCTAGCACAAGGCAGGTTTTTTTCCCCATTGACAACATACTGTTGGCTTTTATTGATTTCTTTGTAATCTCTTACGTACTTAAAAATAGCTAATTATATTTTTTGGAAATGGAGTTAAACACATTGGCCCTGCAAAGCACTTCTGCTCCTTTGGAGAATGTGGACATTTCTCATTGATTTTTCATAAACGTGGGGCAGCCCCTGTGGTAAATGAAGACACTGCATTGAAGACAAAGTACAGCATCTTTCTTTCAGGTAGTCCAACTTAAAAGAACAGTAATATCCGTTGATGGTCATCTTTATGAAAAACATCCCAATCTAGCAGCAGAATATTCTCAATCAATTTGTAGGTAATGCATGAGCCACTGGCACCAGCCACTCATCTGGGAGGAAGAGGCAGGCAGATATGGAAGGTATCTTTTGAGCCAGATATGGAAGGTGGTATTTGTGATACTCTGTTATTTGTGATATTTGTGATGTCAGAACTGAATGAAAGAGAAAGAGAAATACCTGTCATCACGCTGTTGGCAGTGCAACCTATGTGATCTGTGGTGGGTTAGCCTTGRTCAGCAGCCAAATGCCCACCCAGCCACTTGCCAGCTACCCCCACCCAACAGGACAGGGGTAGAAACAAGGATGAAAAATCTCATGAGTCAAAATAAAGACAGGGAGATGATTGCTTAACAGTTACTATCACAAGCAAAAGAGACTCAACTGGGGGCAAATTAAGTCAATATATTGCCAATTAAAATAGGTTTGGATAGTGAGAAACAAAGACACAAATTAAAACACCACCTTTCTCYGTGGTGGTCTACTTCCCTCTGAAATTTACCAGATCATCCCTGAGGAGATACCTTGCCTTCACACTCGACAGGAGCCACCTTCAGATGTTGTGGACTGTTGCCGCTTTTCCAATTTTTTTGTCTCTTCCCTGGTCCCTAGYGAGGTATTCCAGCTTCTGGGCTTCCTTACCTTCTAATTCCTGACTGTCAGCCTCAGTACCCCAGCATCTGAGCAACGAGGCAGCAATCCATTCACCTGGCTGGCAGATACAATCTTTCCACATACCTCAAAGTTCGTTCAGCCACCGGGTGATTTCTGCCTACAGTGATGTCTGTCACCTTTCTCCTGTTTCCTTGCCAAAGGACCAGCTTCCTGATCACACTCTTCCTCCTCCCTTACTAATTGATGCTATGGACCTGTCAATTTCTGCTTCCAGTTTTTCTTTTTGACTATAGGGGTGATTACTGTAGGTAGGGCTTGGGTCCCTGTCTTAACCCTGGTGTCCTCAGATGTAGAGGCCCTCCTTCTTCTGCTCTGATGGAGCCGAACAGAGGCTCAATAGTCACAGTCACAGTGCTAGGAACTGATGGGTCTCATTCAGGTAGGCAAGGCATTCTTCTGTCAAGTGGTGCACCAATTCAGTGGGATTACATGCCTGTTAAGGCATAAAATCCCAGGCTTTGGAAGGTGATAACTGCCCTAGGCACCTGCCCAAATCCTCCCACACACCCTGTCACCCAGGGTTTGACCGCGTCAGGGCATGTTTCTCTGTCAACTCAACAACAAGTTGTTTACTCTTACCTCTGGATGAAATCAGGTTCCACATATCCAACAGTGTCAGACAATAGGACCAAACAGCTTACATTGACAATGCCTTGTCAATATTTTAGAAAGTGTGAACTTAAATGCCAAAAACACCATTATTAATATTGGCTTGTGAAGGGAGGGCAGTCAGGAAAAATTTCATCACATCCTGAAAGCTCTGTCATCCTATGCTAAAAGGGTTTTATTAGATATAGAAAAAGAACTGACTTGCCCTCTGTCATGCACATGGTTCACAGCAGAGAATCCAACCGTACCTTCACTGCCAAGTGTCCACACTTTCAGGAGAGGTCACCCTATCAACACTTAAAATTCATAGTTCTACAACGGCCCATAGAGAGATATTAATGAAGACCATAAAACATTGGAAAGCCTACGGAAGTAAAGCRGTACATAGTCCATTACCAAGTGTTATATTGAAAAACAGCATGTGCACTAATATATCCCTTCCTTCTTAAAGTTCCTCATACGTTTACACAAACCATTGTGTGCAGGAGTTTGAAAGGTCATCAAATTGCAAAAGAGCATTTTCACTATTTATCTAATATGTCTCTTCTCCAATGATCTCAGAGTAACTCTTAAAACCRGGGATTTTGTTTGCATGTTTGCAACTTTCATTTGCTTTGCATTACCCACACAGATGCTGGAAAGTCAGTTACATGCCATGTCTTGATGCATCATCCCAGGGGATATACAGGAGATTCACCCATCTTGCAAGATTCTCACAAAACATAATTGATGCTTATTAAGTAATATAAAACCCAGTGGCCTGCATAAACATGATTAGACACATGAGGTTTTGTATCTTTCTACACAGTCTCTTCACATCAAAACTAATTTCTGCTAAAAGACCTATCACCTGAATTCCCTTAAGAGTACAGTTTATTTTCTTAGCATAATTTTTGCCTTTAGTTACTCCAATACTATTCTAATCATTTTTATACAAAGCCATGATCAATTTTTGCCTTCTTCTTTCCCTTTGATTATCAGCCACTTTTTAAAGCTTTATCATCCTTAATTTCATAGCTTAATAAATTTTCTCACTGACCTCTCCACTACATTTGGACACTGTATTGATTTCAGAACATCTTCCACTCTCCCACAGGCATGATTGTAACCTCTTCTCCTGTCCTGTCTCAATCCCAGCTTCCCTCCAGATTCAGAAATAGGAATTCCCATTCTTCTCACTAATAAAATAGATTCACACTTCCAGTAACAAAGGAGACTGAACTTCTAGTTAGATCTCCAATCTGAATTGRGGAACACCTACTTAGATACAGCACAAATAGTGTCCTAACTCCATGCCTAAGAAGAGTCAGCCTATCCCAGAAAAGTCCTCAGTATCTGACGACCCAGTCCTGGCTCAATGTAACCCCCTATAATTTCCAATGTATCATTCCCAGATTAAACTGAAGTCAAATTTAGTTCCCAGCTCTCTTTCTGATACCTTGAATTTAGTTAAGCTAAGCTGTTCCTATCTGCTTTGATCAATAGCAATACTGAAGATAGAGCAGGAAGAGAGCTATTTAGCCAGGTGTCCCTTTGTAAAAGCTTCCTCTTTACAGTGAGTCAGAGTAGAGTACGGGGTTGATACRGTGTGGCTGATAATAAACCTGTGAGTAAATTAAAGGCTTTCTTTAGCTCGTTATTACAGAAAATCTTGATTTCACATTCACTCCCACTTCCTTCAATTAAAAGAATGTTCTTAAAAGGCTTTTGGTTTTTTGCTTAGCTGGGTACTTGAATAAAAAAGACTAAACAGCATGTCAGAGCAATGTTAATGTGTGCCTCGGTTCCTGTTTGTATATAGATGACCAAATGCATAGCACTGCAGTTTCGCTGCAACTCACTTGTGAATAAGTTTGCTAGATTTGCCATTTTTTAAAATCACTTAATTAGGACAATTCAAAGAAAATGTCTTTTCTTTTAGTTCTGTAAGCACATATAAAACATGTGCAAGCCCTATAATACTTTTTATTTCAGCCAGCTGTTGGGCACAATCCAGACTATGCAAAGCAATAGCCATCTTGTTTTACAATCAGAACAGCCCACCCAGCCCTAAAAAGGAGTCTCCCATACTCAATTACCAGCATAAAAGAAGGTTATGTGAAAACCTGCCTGAAAAACGCATTGTGATTTCCAAAGAAATTCCATTATTAGCATTTAATAGGTGAGAATTTCTGGCAAAAAGCTCAAACACTGTTGGGCAGATTCTGAGACAAAATATTGAACTAAATAGAGTAGCATAATGCTTGGTAAAGGCTTTCAGTCAAAATTTCAAGTTAAAATGTTCCACATATCCATGGAGTAGGGGATCAAGTAAATGGCCTAATAGGAAAACTAAGGTTTCTACCACCAAAGTACCTAGTTTTGGTGCTTAATGTAGAAGACTCATTTCCTTTGGCTCTCTGTATGGACAGCATCAAGAGAGAGCACCAAAATGAGGTGAACAATAAGACACCACTACAGAGAGACAACAATACATGAAGGAAGCACAGCATTGCTTAAAGCTTCAGGGCATTTACAAAATGACCGGGGATGCTGTCACCCAGACCCATTTTATCATAGTTAGTTTCACTAGTTTTTCACTGAAAAAACATACTTAAAACRTATCAGTCCTGAAGCGTTCCATTATTCATTTCAAATGATGCATATTGAATGATGCAGATGAAAAGCACAGGCACAAATCTAAAACATAATACCATTTTCAATATTGCCTTACTGTTTGTTTCATTTTAATGCTGATGGCTTTCCAAATGTGCTATATCTTATCTACACACCCTTCTAGAGATAGTCTCTTCTCCAAATAGATTGCAATCAAAGACTGCAACAAAAATAAGTGATGAAAGGAGAGCCATCGATTGCTTTCAGATGATTACTTGGGCCAGATTAGCTATCTGACTTACAAAAATCATAATTGTGGGTTTCGAGGAGTGATGCAGTCAGGGGAAGACCAATATTATAGCACAGGGCTAAAGGAGAGCATCCCAGTCACAACAATGACAGACAGAAAGACTTTAGGGAGAGAAAGGGACAAAAAGAAGTCTGATAGAACAGAATGACAACAGAATAAAAAGGCAACAGAAGCTAAGTAGGTAAGGAAACAAACTGTCAAAGGCCTTGAAGGAATGGTGTTTAAACAATAGATAAGAAAGAAACAAAGTAAATAGAAGGATTAAAAAAGACATTATCAATTTAACAGACAAGACAGAGTCAGCCCTCATCATTTGAACAAGATTCATTGAAAYGAAAACCAGACATAAACGCATTGCAAAAATCAAGGTGAAAGTCAAAGAAGCCTCAAAATAAGAACTATCACAAAAATGGAAATGTGGATAGACCATATGTGATAGAACTATAATTGACCATATTTTAGTGAATATCTACAAAGAACTGATAAACTCTAGAAGAAAAAAGCAACCCTTCTCATTTTGATAAAGACGGTCTTTGCCTGTCCAATACACGTCTGCGCTGTTACTCTGGTAATATAAAAACACACATATGTACTGACTGGGCCATCAGCAAGTTTGATATTTTAAAAAACAAACAAGTTTGTGTAATATCAGCGCCCTACCTTTCAACAGCAAAGATCAGAACAAAGTGTACAACTGAGAATGCCAGGTTGTAATCATAAGACTGTGAAAAATGTTCAAGTAATAAAAACCATTCAATAATTTGAGGTTTCAAATTATCAGGAGACATCGTTAGTGAACATGTGAAATTTTGTCACACTTCCAGATCACATTCCAAAACCAGAATTCTTTACTCCCTACTTTGGTTATAAAATCTGTGTATGAAATATTCCTCTAGAGTGCATGAAAGCACAAAAACACTAACGTCATATATCCATATAAAACAGTTAGTAATTAACATTTACTTCAGTAAAAGTTAACACCACCGATTAAGTTGGCATAAGTCTTCATATCCCCTTCCTGAGATCTGCTCTACCACCTTGCCACTTCTTTTCATTCATTAGACAAGTAAATATGGAAATTACGGGTAGCCTGAGTTGCACAGTTCTGAAATGAAAGGACTGCCTGCAAGACGAGGAGAGGACAGGCAGAGAAATCATACTCAGAGCCTTACCTTCCAATTAGCAGGAACTCCCCAAGCACTCCCAGGCGCCTCATGGCAATGAGGATCCCCCTCACTGTCATTCCCTCGCAGAAGCAAACCACCACTCTAGCCTTGGGTAACCTTTCTCGTAGTTTGCGGAGCAGGCGATCAAAGCTCTTTTCTCCAGCGTTGCTGTAGATCTTGTCAGAGTGAGCAATGCAGAGACCTTCTTGGGCAGCCAGCTCTTTGAAGGCTTCCATTCCACTTTCCCCATAATTTCCTGTTTAAAAAAAAAAAAAAAAAAGGTGATATTATATTGTGCATTTAAGGGGGGCTATGATGGGAAAGGGATAGCTTTCCTAAAAAAAAAAAAAAAAAAAAAAACAACTAGAAGAAGGAAGAGCAAAGGAGGTCCACCAAAGTGAAAATACTCAAGAGTTCAGTGGAGCAACAAGATATCCACATATCAGTGGGTCTTAACTGGCCTGGAGACTGCAAGTCTCTTTTCTTACATTGATTTACCAGTGGATATTAAAGGCAAACAAGGGATGGATACGTAGAAAAGGGGACAAAGACAGCTCAGACAGTAAGGATAAAGTTTTATTAACATTTCTATGGCAAAAATCACAGTTCTGTTAGTCCAGGAAAACAGTCACAGTGAAGAGATAAAAGGACTTCATTCCAAGCCATTCTGTACCACAGGTAGTCCGTGCTCATAAAAGTGAAAGAAAGGTGGATGTAAACTTAAAACATACTGATCTGGTAGCATTTTTAAAGCCACTTACACAAGTCTGACTGACCATTTATTACTTTTGACAGCCACTTACACTAATCTTAACTGACAGTTAAAATTTAGGGTCAATGTTTCTCTTGGAATAAGAGACTTACTATCTGTAAGAACTTTGGAAATTACTCTTCCTAATATAGAAATATTTGAACTTTGTGGTCCAGACTGTATCAAAGCTGATTCTCAAGTTTCCTTCATTTTTCTATTTATACATTTTGGAAGCCAAATCAACAGCTTTACAAAACTCAGATTGCTTTCAGCTATGGAGACTGGTGAAATCTCAAGTTTTCTTTGAATATTTTATGCCTGCGACAAGCACAGGCTTTATGATGAACATCAATCAGGAGAAGATGGATTATAAAAAAATTTCTATTAACAGTGACAAGAAATGGTTCAAAAAGAGAAGCAYGAATTTTATGCTATCCACATTCGTAACGTTTGCTTAATTTATTGAGGAAGTACCATCAGATATGCTGATCACTTCTAGACCCAGACCTTTCCAAGYCAGGGGCGACTGAAGAGGTCCATCTTCCCCCTTTGCAGCGACAGTTTGAAAGAGCAAATTGCAACGAGGAAGACTTCTGAATCAGCCTAACTYCTTCCACAAAAAAAATCATAAAAGACTACAAGAGAGAAAATTCAACAAGAGGCAGTTCACGCATTCTTTATAAATCCAACAAAAATAAGTGCATTTTTCAGAAACATAGATCATTTGCAGCAGATCAGACACGCTATGCAGACACAGTATGACAGTCATAGTCATACTAGAAAGCAGCCAAACCTGCCAGGTCTAGTGTCAAACACAAAACTCAAGTCCCACAGCCTTTTGCACTGAACTGCCCTAGTTTCTCAAAAATTTGCAGTGCAGCAGAATGGCCTCTTTTCCAATCTGTGACTCGATGCCAGATACAGCAAGCAGGTCAGTCTACTTTTTTGTCTGTGAGCCAGACACGCTCCAGAGTGAGAGCGATGCCATGGCCCTGCATGGCTACAGGGAGGGGAGAAGAGAGGAAGAGCTGTGCCTAGTGGGAACGTACCACCAAGCAGCCCCCACTGYGGGCTCACCACTGCAGCCCCGTCCCATGACCCTGTACTTCGGTAAATTATGTGGCCTCATATAGGGTTTGTCATATGCTGAGAAGGACACAGGTGGAGACATTTCCATATATTTATAGGTCATAACCTGCAGTCACCAAGGGATTTACCCCAGGACCTGAGGCTGGGCAGTTTGAGCCATACTGCTTTTAGACTTGCCTCAGGTCCCAGACTGAAGCAGGACAGCTTCTTTGCTGACTTGCCATTAGCAAGCACTTTATGCTTTGGAAGGAAATTAGGATTATTTCCCAATTTCATGTGGAACTTTATGCAACACAGACTCATTTGAAACCAGTAGGATTATTCTTAAAGTCTTACCTAAGGTGAGCCAGGGGACTAAACTGAATCTTCTTAGATGTTTAGGCAATGCATATTAGAAAATAAATGTAGTAGGTTTCCTACCTAAATATTAAGGTGGGATGGGGATTTCTCATACAGCACTAACCCTGCCATGTAAGTTAATGATTTCAACAAATGAAAAATGAAATCCACTTGGAATGATTTTTCCCAGCTTTAATTTTGATGGAATAACAATTACCTCAAACATAGTCACACCTGTACTAACAGTACAACAGCCTACCAAAATACAGGCTAAGAGCAAGTAAGATTGTTGCCTATGAATTCAGTAAGTGTGATAAAGAACCTAGAAGGCAAAAAGCTAATTAAGATCAAGAACAACATTGACACAAGATTAAATAAGTGAAAAACAAGGCAGAAACAATCTGAAGCTGAAAACGAAAGCTTTTTAACCCTTATATGAAAGTAGTGGAGCAGCTTTCCAACAGCAGTACAAAGAAAGAAATCTGATGTTAGACTGGCGCTTGCTCAGCTCACAAGAGCATTTTATAACATAGACATCTGCGACAGGCAGAGACGAGACTTGATGACCCGGGAGGTCCTCTCAAAGCCTGTTTGCTCTGCCCCCACAGCAAGACAGCATGCTGCACACCTTCCCCCTCCATGGGGAAGGATCAGGGAGAAAATGAAGGTGTGACAGATGGTAGATATATTGTTCAGTGCACTCAGCTACCGGGGCATGAACAATGTAAGGGCATATATAGACTAGGAAACACTAATAAATTCTGCAGAACAGCGGAGAACATATCCAGCTTACTGAGTACATCCAGTTCAATCCACATGCATGCAACAGCTGAGAGGGGGAAATGTGTAATGAAAGAAGTCCGCACGAGATGGTAGTCAGTGAAGTTACAACAGGGCCATGGGCTGAGCGCTATTTTTCCTTTGAAAGAGCCATCGAAGGCAAGATCCTATCTTATCTGCAACTGCCTTTTGTTACCAGAGTCAGCTATGGAAAGCCAAAGTATTTATTATTGTGAAGCTACAAACAACTGATTTTCATTCTGACCTGCACCCCAAACTAGATAAGCCAGTAACATACTTTAAGCCCATTAATACCTTGCTGATTTTTAACAATTTTTTTTCTTTTTTTTTTTAGCTCTGTTCAACTTGTACCCTATTCAGAGAACTAGATATTTTCCTTGTATGCTTCAAGCAGACTCAGCGCAAAGGTAAATTCTAACCCTATCACGGCTACAATTTTACTAAGAGGATTTTCATGACACTTCTCTCAGTGCCAAAGACAGCTTTGCTTCACCACTGTAAAAATCCTAGATAAGGCTATTCCTGAGCGGGATCCACATATCTGAAGATGCTGGTGAGAGCTACATGTAGTGGGAATTATTCTCACTCGGTGCATTCCATGCATTAAATATCTTAACAAAAACATTATGATGCTGTAGTAAAAATCACAGAAGTTATCTTGATCAACAGAAGACAAACTAAAGAATAAAGTAACAAAAATTTAGCCTCATAAATTGCTCCTATGAGACAGTAAGTATTACATTTATATCACAGCTACACTTGAACTAACACTGTTTGCTTGTATTAACACTTGAGCAGTGTGGGGAACAGAACCCATAAGCTCCATCTAAAAGGTTTATACTCTTCTTTTTGTTATAGTTGTTTGGCAAATTTACCCCCATTCTCTTTGTCAAGAGAACCATTTATTTTTCATTTATGAAATGGAGCAGAAATGTAGCCTTAGCAATCAGATGCTTATGAGAATCCTGGAGATCGTCTTCTTGAGGGATGCACAGAGCGGCTGTGTGGGTCTTCCCAAGCCACATGACAGAAAGCGCTCTGTTTTCAGGGGGCTTATAACCGAAACAGTATGTCCCACTCAAAGCAATGCCTGATTTCATTCAAGGATAGGGATTATTTGCGGGGCAGCATAAAGAAATACGAACTGTTCGTATTTGTGCTGGAGAGAACATACCCTTGAAATATAGGCTAGCACCTGGTTAAAAAAAAAATCTGAAAGAGAAAGAAAACCATAATGCTGAAGAGGAAGACTGAAATTGTTCTCTCTCACTCTGCTTTCAGTGTCAATAGGAAGTATCAACTACTTTTTAGAGACCCCTTTAGAGACACACCTACAAAACCAACAAAAAYGCAGAGCAGAGAACTGTGCCTGGAAGAATGCTCCAATGCACTTAAATAACAAAAGGCAGGGAGCAAGAGATACTTCACCTACCTGGGCCATGAGCAATACCTTCAGGTGAGGTCACCTATTCCTTGCCATTAGGGGCTTATTTGCTGCATTTATTCCTCTAAACAGCAGCAGTAACCACAAACTAGATGAAAGGTGAAAACAAAAAGCCATATACCCTACATAGCAAAGGAAGTGCACCAATAAGACAATCACAAAATCTAGTTGCACCGCAGGGTACCAGAGAGGCAAGTCACAGCACAGGAAGGTCCCCCTTTTCACAAATAACAGGTGAGAAACTATTCCCTGTCCTCGTTTCCTCTCTCAACATTACGATTTGTTTGTTCAACTCTCCCAAGCTTGTAGATACTTTGCTGGAGGTACGAAGTTTGTTTCAGTGTTCAGTATTGACTCACTATAAAACATCTCTTTTCCTCAACTAATTAACTACCTTTTGGCAGAGAGAAAATAAGAGAAGTACAAGAGGACTGCATGACATAACAGCAAGGAACTCAAAAGCTTCTCTACTGCAAAGGCAGATTATTTGGGAAGAGTAGAGCAGGGACATGATCTGATTATTAAATTACTTCCTGACATGTTGCAATAACTAATTTGTAAAAACTAGGGGTAATATTAAATATGACAGTAACTGTACAGTTGTCAGATACAAGTCTGGGAAGACTGGAAGGTTTTGGACCAGTGAACAGAAAAAAAAGAAGAAAAAAAAAGGCAAAAACRAGTGCCAGTTTTCTCTTCTATAACATCCTGTGTTTCCCTATGCCACAAGGGCATCTTTGAATAGCATCAGTTAATAAGAAAATGATTGATTTATCCCATTTTAATGTATTTCTTATCAGTTGAACCATATTGAATAATCATGTGCATACTCTTAGTCCACTGCAAACTAAAATTAAAAAGTTCAACCATCAGATTTAAACTAGTATGTTAGCAACAGGTTGGGAACATATACATAATTGGCTAATGTGTCTCAGATGACAAGCAGTCACCTTCTAAACTGCAACAATTCAACCACTTACATCCATTTGATTGGGAGAGGGCAACAGCAACTGCAGCCAGAGAGAGGAGAATATGCCAGAGAAACAACTCTGCAGACACCAAGGTCAGTGAAGGAGGAGGGGAGGAGGTGCTCCRGGTGCCGGAGCAGAGATTCCCCTGCAGCCCRTGGTGAAGCCCATGGTGAGGCAGGCTGTCCCCCTGCAGCCCATGGAGGTTAACGGTGGAGCAGATATCCACCTGCAGCCCATGGAGGACCCCACGCCCGAGCAGGTGGATGCACCCAAAGGAGGCTCTGACTCCGTGGGAAGCACGTGCTGGAGCAGGCTCCTGGCAGGACCTGTGGTCCTGTGGAGAGAGGAGCCCACACCGGAGCAGGTTTGCTGGCRGGACTTGTGACCCCATGGGGRACCCACACTGGAGTAGTTTGTGAAGAACTGCAGCCTGTGGGAAAGACTTACATTGGAGAAGTTCGTGGAGGACTGTCTCCTGTGGAAGGGACCCCATGCTGGAGCAGAGGAAGAGTGTGAAGAGTCCTCCCCCTGAGGAGGAAGGAGCAGCAGAGACAACATATGGTGAACTGACCACAATYCCCATTCCCCGTCCTCCTGCGCCGCTGGTGGGGAGGAGTTAAGAGAATTYGGGAGTGAAGTTAAGCCCAGAAAGAAGGGAGGGGTGGGGGGAAGGTGTTTTAAGATTTAGTTTTTATTTCTCATTACCCTACTCCGATTTGATTGGTAATAAATTGAATTAATTCTCCCCAAGTGGAGTCTGGTTTGCCCATCATGGTAATTGGTGAGTGATCTCTCCCTGTCCTTATCTCGACCCATGAGCCTTTTGTTATATTTTCTCTCCCCTGTCCAGCTGAGGAGGGGAATGGTAGAGTGGCTTTGGTGGGAACCTGGCATCCACCCAGGGTCAACCCACCACAACAAAGCAGAAAATAAAAACAGAAGATGAAAGGGTGGAGTTAGATGATTGTTATGGCCATAAAACAATACAGTATTCCTATCATAGTCCAAGTTTTCAGAGAGATTAATCTGTATTTCAGATAAGAAAATCTGCATGATTTTAGTAAATGCTAGGTTACAGCTCACCATAGTCATGTGTTATTTCAGTAAAGAAGACCGAAAAGAAGTAAAATTCTGCTACTGGGTAGAGTGGTTACATTTAAGTCTTCAKCCTGAATGAGACAGGTGCATCATCTTGAAAAACTAATTGATATTCTTGACAGAAACACAAGCACAGGTGAAGTCAGTCCTGAAGTAATGAGGGTATTAGTGCTAAATTGCACTTCCCTAATAWCAGAAATGCCAAAACGTCATTTCATGCCAATATTTTTTCCTAAATGTATTCAAAGACTACACCCAGTGCTTATTTATTATGTGTCTAACAAGGAGCTTTAGAGATTTATTTATATTCTAATGGAACTATTTCAGCTCCAACCCTGGCTGATACACAGTACTTATAACAAATTTACTTGCTGAACTTAGTCTTTCTGTTCATGACTTATCAGTAAGTAGCTTCCAGTTTTCTTCAAAATATATTAAAAATAATCTAGTGATGCCTAACATTAACTGTTGGTTAGTTCTGCTGATTAGCATTGGTTGAACAATGGGTCACAGATGTTTTCTGTTTCTTGATGAGACTGGAGAGAGTAAACATAAGAATAAAGTTTCAACAGTCTCCTATGAATAATCTCTATTGTTTTTTCAAAGTTTGCTGTGAATATTATAGTTAGTAAAATCATTTTATATGTTATCTAGTTATAAAAAGAATACCCAAAAGGGACATCAAAGTAGGAGAACAATATTCTCTTTTCTTTTTTTTTAATATGAGCAGACATTTCAAAAAGAAGGAATGAAGTATATGCTCAGTTCTGCTCATGTTTTGGCAATTATACATTTAGTTTAGCTCACATTTCAAGCACTTTGAGCAAGCAAAAATCACACACACATGTACTCTACTATGGATGAAGGTTTGAACATAATGGAATGAATGGAAATTTAAAAACATATTTCTACTGGTTATCTGGTTTCCRAACCTGAGGGCACAGAGAGATCATAGTTTCTGACCGTTCCCCACAATTTTGAGAGTTAAACATAGTTATTTTTATTTTTGTGAACCTATCCTATCTGATACTCACAAATCATATGTTTTCATGAGCTGGGACCTAAAGGGCCAAACATCCTGAGATACTCTGTAAAGAGTCAACAGGACTATGACACTTCCTGATAACCTACATGATCAATGGCTTTAGGAGGTATCTAGAAAGTATCTTAGAAATGAGATTACTTTTTGAAGTGTATTTTCTACTCATTTTCTCATTAAAGAGAAGTTAGTGCTTGGAACTATTCCCACTGAAGTCCTTGATTTCAGCAGCTACACTATCAGATGTTTATTAATTTTTAAGAGGGCCAAATGAACTATTAGATTTTATTCCTTACTGTCTGTTAACATGCATCATTGAAACAAGTATCCAAAAAGCTACTGACCTGAACTATAATCCCMGAGCTAAATGTTCATGGCCTTTAGGGCAATTTCGGCCTATATGATTTTTAGACACCAATACTTCCTGTTTATGTGAGCCACAGCTCTAGGTGTGAATTATATCAGGTTTGGGATAACATCTAAGTAATAAATCTTAGTCTTCTGTCTAAAAAACTATACGTAATCATAGCTTATCCATCACCAGAGAAACTGTTCATCTAAATGGAATAAACTTCTGKGTTTTGTTGCAAATGAGAAGATAGATAGACTTTTTGATGTATGCTTTATCAAATCCCTGGATATTGTAACCTAATTATTCAGAAGAAAATTGCGTGATTTTAGGAAGAATTGTGTTTTAATTTAAACATGTTTCAGAAAGGCAGTGGCTGCTTTGCCTTACATGTCCATTAAAGAATTTGATGAAAATAAATATMATTTCCTAATGTTATCTGAACTCASATTATCTGACCTCACTCACAGCCCACTTTTGATTTTGACTATTATGCCCAATCATCTGTAATCAATTATATCAGCACAGCTGGAAGAAACCCAGAATAACATATTAAACAATTCTGCCTCTTGGATTGGTACAAGAAGAAAGCAAGCAAGCAGGAAAGGTTTAGATGCTGAATCTGAAAGCTAGAGATAAGAAGCAAAAAGATATTTTTAACAATTTAAGAAGAAGGCCTCGGAAAAGAGAACTGGAATGCATAAGCAAAAATAAAATTTATCTAAACAGAAGAGTTTCATCTTTACAGAATCAACATTTTCAAAAAGATTTAATTTAACTTTATAAATATTTTTTCAGTCACACCCCCCCTCCAAAAAGCATTTAGTCAAAATATTTCCAATCACCCCTAAGCTGAAGTGCCATTTCTGCACACACTGTCACAGATGGTGACTTGAATACTCACAGTGACGGTTTAAGAGACTTACAGCAGAGAAGTTAAATACATAGCACAAGTGTTTGCAGGATTTGAGACTGACAGAAATAAATGAAAAAAAAAAATCAAATCCTAATTTTGAACGGTTCTCCCAATGATGAAGTTGAGGTGAGATATTCATGCTGGCATTTCCAATTGAGTTCGTAACCTCAAGGATTAACACAATATGAATGTTTGAATCACACAGTGTTAAAAGGCATATCCGATGCTGATGGGTGAAACATTTGAAATACCTTTCCCCACAGGCAAAGGAAAAGTAGTACCTGCGGAGGAAAAGGTGACRGAACGCTGAGAACCCAGGCAGGCCTAGCGCAGGAAATGAATGTAAAAGCGGGATTACCACAAGCAAAGAACAAATTATTAGTTTGCTTTGCGTAGCTCCCACAGAGGTAATATAAAAGTGTGAACTTTAGAAGGGCAGACTTGTGAGAGAGAAAAAACTGTCTAAGTGCAAGTAGGACAAAGTGATAAGGCTGCAAACAAGCGCCAGGCGCTGGAGGCCGGGCAGGGCGGCGGCGCRGGGGCACAGGCCCCGCGAGGCAGGAGAGCGGCCGGGCTGCCCTGGCTCCCAGAGGCGGCCAGTGGCGGGGCAGGCGTCTCTGCCAGGCCGCCTCTGCTTTATTGACACGGGAACTCAGGTGGAGAGGGAAAGCGGGGGAGAGGGAGGGCACGGGGGAGGTGGGTGACCCTGGATGGTGGGGTGGCGGGTGGGAAATGGGAGGAGAGAGGCTGAGGCCGTGCATATATCCAGCGCATCAAAATACGGGAGCTACGGAGGGCAAGACAGCTGTGCTTATACACTTTGGTGCGTACAAGCTCTCCAGGAACACTGTAATTAACTGCTGTCAAAGCGGGCTGTGAGGTGGCAGACTGCGAGGCAGATTTGGGTGGCCTACCAGCCTCGGCTTTGGCACTTTGCTGGCAGCGTAGAAGCAAGGCTTTTGGCCTCGACAGCAGCCGAAGGGCAGCATCGACGYGGCTAGCTCTGGTCTCASAGCTGTGGGAGCGAGGAAGAATCCGTCTGCAGCTGTGCAGATGTGATCCTSTTGGCGGGAGTGTTACAGGGGAGTCCTCAGCCGGTCTGTACGGTTGCTCCAGCGCTGTGAGACCAGGCAGCCCCGCGTGTGCCAGGGTTTTTGATGAGAGTCTCCATCAAGGATGTAAATGAGTGATGGGGCTTTTCAGGGTTTTCTATTCTGCCTTGACTGAATAAATAAATGACTACRTGGGTGCCTCTTGATCTTGTGAGAGAGTGTGGTAGATCTGATCTGTGCACTAAAATACTCCATATATTTCTCTCCAGCAACAAGATGATCTACTTTTGACAAAGGGGAGTACAGCAGTTCAACAGATGTACTTCTACAACTGGGAGTATTAGAAAATCGGTCCCTGAAGTCCTGACCGGGCACCATGGGAGCATGATCCAAAAGCACAAGGCACTACAAATTCCATTTTGGCGTTGTATAACCTAGCATCACTAACATGGCTCTGGTATGAAGTAACATAATGTTCTGTGACAAGATGTAAGCAACACACAGTGAAAAGATACTGAATCCTTCAGATGCGTAGAATGTTTTCAGGCCAGATATCGTCTGCTTCTTGTATCTAATCCAAATACCATCAACTGAATTGATGCTGATACCAAAGCACGTGTGAGATCCAAAAATAAACAAATCTTCAGTTTCTGATTATACCAGACAATTTAATTTCTTTTTTCTTTCTTTCTTTTTTTTTTTTTGCAGATGGGCTGAAAAGTTCGTTTTCTCCTTTCTGCATTGCCATTAAGCTTCAGAAGCACAAATTGGTATTAAGCATAGGTGTTAAGTTGGCCAAGTGTTAAAAGAACAAAATAAAACAGTGAGGYTATTTATGACAGCAAGCTCGTAAAACATTTGTAAAAGTGTTAAATAGCTGGAGAAGAGGAATGGGTCTTCTTAAAGAAAAAAATCAGCAGTGCAGAGGTCACTGYAAATTCTGTATACCACTGAGGTCTCACATAAACTCTTTCTCTCTCCACCAAAGCACTTCCAGCATCTAAGTGAAGACCTGGTAATCCTTTGTATGAGTCTCACATAATCTCCCTCTTCTCCATAGTAAGCAATATATTTAAATTAGATTTGATGATAGTACAGAACCAAGATTTCACCAAAACATAGAAAACTTTGACACTTCCCATACTTTTGTAGAAATAAGCTAACTATTCTTCTTAAGGCATAACTAAGAGATATACCAGTCACATACCACTTYGAATGGCACTGATATATCGCTTTTATTAATTTTAAATGTTTTCTTTCTTAGCACTATTTTTGATGAAACTGAATAGTTTGTTTGTGTGGTTTGCATGCACTTGCTTGTTTGAGAAGTTGATCATGATGCAGTGATCCTACAGGGCACCTTTAAGTAAATGAGATTTGCCGTAGAGAGGCTATTTTGAAAAGCTCTCTCCTATTAGACTCCATGATTAGATTGGATTAAACAAGTGATGTTTCTGTAAGTATGTGGTTGTATACAGAAATGGACCCACAGCTGCTTGGAATGGGGAAGTTCAGGGMATCTGTGAGTCTGCACTACATGAGAGCAGAGCTGCTCAGGGATTGGGCAAATCCCACTTACAGGCTAGGGGAATTAGACTCCGCAGAAAGTGTTTAGCAGTTTCATTATCAGCAGCACTTCTCTTTTTCTAACATGCTGCTATATTTTTCACCATCCATGTGTTCAATAAATAATGAACAGTGTTTTTATTTAAAATATGGTCTGAATGTAAATTTTTCTCTATCATCTCATTTGAAACTGTTTGGAGCTTCAGAAGGTAATACTGAAATTAGCCACTGCTCATTTCCTTTGGTGCCATCAGGATCCAGCTCAAGAATTCCCACTTGCACAGACAAAATATCAATGGGGAAGGGAGGGAGAAAAGACTGCTAGTGATAAATAAAATCATACACAAAGTGTTGTCACAGATTTCAGCATATTTCCTTTATGGATTCAGCTCAAACCCCTCTAGGATGCTTACCCAGAGGAATAAGGAGATAAGAAGCTCCCTCATRTATGCAATATGCACAACTTCCATGAGCAGTGCCAAGCAACTCATTCCAAGCCATTACTCTCCCATATGGACAGAGAGCGAAAGGTGCCTGCCAAGGACTGTCTGGCCCTGACTCTATTCTGTTAATGCCATGGCCTCTCTTCCACCRTCACTGCAGCCCCACACAAGGGGGGGTGGTTGTGTTTTTGATGCATCTGGGAGGGTGAGTACAAATGCAGAAAGCTGGTCTTGAAATGTGTCCTGGTTCCGGCTGGGACAGAGTTAACTCTCTTCCCTGTAGCTGGAGGGGGTGCTGTGTTTTGGGTTTGGCAATGAAAGGAATGTTGATGGCCCATTGATGCTTTGGTTGTTGCTGGGTGGTGCTTGCACCAACAGCCTCCCCTGCCCTTCGAGGTGCAGGGGGACCTGGGGGGGAGCATAGCCGGGGTGGTTGACCCAGCTGGCCAATGGGGTATTCTGTACCATGGGACATCATGCCCAGCTTAAAAAACCGGGGGCGGTTCCTTCGGGGGGAAGCGCRGGTCGGTCGGTTCGGGGGTTCGTTCGGAACACGTGGGGTGAGCAGTTGCGTTGTGTATCGCCTGTTTTGTATATTCTGTTATTGTTGTTATCATTGTTATTATCACTGTTCTACTTTGTTTTATTTCCATTATTAAACTGTTTTTATCTCAACCCGCGGGTTKTCCTCCGTGTGCCCTCCCGATCCTCTCCCCCATCCTACCGGAGTGGGGGGGTGAGCGAGCGGCTGCGTGGTGGTTAGTTGCTGGCTGGSGTTAAACCACGACAAATGTCAGCCTGATGACAGGAATTACTGGCACAACTGTGAGCAAGCTCATTCTTGCAAAATCTTTGGCAACAAAGAACCTCAAAATCATGGGCAGATTAAGTACAAACATACACATCTTTTGGACATTTGTTAGACTTTTCTGTGGTTCTCCCTCCTTCATAACAACAGTTAGGTTTTCTATTTTATGTGTATGAGATTTTGTGTCTAAGATTAGTTTTAGGCTTAAAAACATCTCCCACACTGCTATGGTATTTTCAAAGGAACTACAATCTTATCATACACATCTGTCCAGGTTTTAATATAATCAGAAAAGCATATGGTTATGCATATTAACATATTATGAGAAGGAGGCGCTTTAGGCAGACCTCAATTTTCAGCTTTAATAACTTGACTATTTATATGCTGTTGGAAAGCATGCTAAATGACACAGCGAGGGCCAAAATCTACTCTGKTTTTGGGATGCAGATTTCACTGAATCAGGAGTTACGTGCATACACAAGTGCAAAAACAGGCATTTAGGGCTTATATTTTGACATTTTTAAAAATGCTGTTGCAACTTGATGCAGAGAAAGGCCAAGGGATTAAAGTTGTATAAGTTTGGAGATTTTAATAAATATCAGCAACACTTGTCTTCGAAATTTTGCCTTTCTTGGTTCCAATATTCCTCTATATATTCTTTGGGTGCACGCTGTCTACACAGAGGCAAAGAGGCTGTGCTGCCAGGATACTTACAGCAGTACAGAGGGGCCATGTTTAAAAGCAAAAATGCATGGTTGACAAGGCATACTTATAGGCTTTTGGGAGCCTAGGAGATAAACTGATTATCTCTTCTGAGATAAATTAATTTTAAAAAAACTCAATTTACAGAATAGGAAAATCTAAGAAGAGTGGTATAAAAAACCCAGAAATCGTTACTGAACTCTAGAGGACCATCAAATACATCTTATTAGTGAATGAAACAGCCAAGGCAAGACTATCAAGGAATCAGAAAAGACAAATGCCCCTGCAAGAAGATTTTGAAGTCTGCTAAAGGTCAGCTGAAACGAAAGGTATATCATTGTATCCTTTTTTCTGATCCCTGAAAAGGCTTTATTTTGGCTGATGACAATTGGTATAGTATTTTTGCATCCTTTGTAATTGGTATAGTTATTTTGCATCCTTTCCCTAAAGATTTCCATTTTTAGCTAAGTAGTTTGCCTGCCCTAACCTTAAGTCAGTGCTTTTTGAGAAATTCCAAACTCTTCTTAACTTAAAACCAAACTTTTAAATGGACCCCCTTTTAAAAAAGTATGAAATTATCTGGACTGAATTTCTATTTATTATTTTTAAAAAACAAGCTCAAGCAAATGATTGCTGAAAAAATTGAGGGTTGCAGGCTTATACAATGCCTCTGAGAATTCTTACAATGTAGAATGGCAATATTTCCAAACTGTCTTACTGCATCTTCCTTAGCTTACAAAGAGGGCATATCAAACCAATAAGACACACTAAAAACAAAATCTAAGAGATTAGAAAGCAAACAAAACAGGTTCTGATAAAAAATGTAAATTGCTAGACTCTGCTAGAGGTAAATTTAACATCTTATTTAAAGATAGCATTTTTAAGACATCGTCTGACAGCTTACTGCAATTATTAAAAAAGGAAAAACAGGCAAACTCTTTATTTACTGAATACACAGGAACCGTCTGAAATAATTTATTGCATAGCGGTCTGTAGCCAAAGGAACTGCATCTGATGATTCTTTTTGTCCTCTCTGTTCTCTGCTCCCTAAGATTATTCATTCATTCATTCAGTTGTGGGCAAAAAAACACACTCAGAAAGACCGCTGAGTAGYGAAGTCCTTATGCTGTTTTGACTGGGATAGAGTTAATTTTTTCCATAGCAGCTAGTATGGGGCTATGTTTTGGATTTGTGCTGGAAACAGTGTTGATAACACAGGGATGTTCTTGTTACTGCTGAGCAGTGCTTACACAGAGTCAGGCCTTTTCTGCTCCTCACACCACYCCACCAGCGAGTGGGCTGGGGGTGCACAAGAAGCTGGGAGGGGACACAGCCGGGACAGCTGACCCCAACTGACCAAAGGGATATTCCACACCATGTGACATCATGCTCAGCATATAAGGCTGGGGGGAAGAAGAAGGAAGGGGGGGACGTTTGGAGTGATGGCGTTTGTCTTCCCAAGTCACCATTACACGTGATGGAGCCCTGCTTTCCTGGAGATGGCTGAACACCTGCCTGCCCATGGGAAGTAGTGAATGAATTCCTTGTTTTGCTTTGCTTGCRTGCACGGCTTTTGCTTTACCTATTAAACTGTCTTTATCTCAACCCATGAGTTTTCTCACTTTTACTCTTCTGATTCTCTCCTGCCATCCCACTGGGGGGGAGTGAGCGAGSAGCTGTGTGGGGCTTAGTTGCCAGGTGGGGTTAAACCACAACAGTTCTCAATGGCACTGGGACCACGTTTGGCAGCATACTGCTAATACGCCTGCCCAGGGAGAATCGCTTCTCTTCATGGAGGCATTCATTGGCCTCTTAACAAGTGCAGTGGCTTTGCGGCTTTTTGTTCTGTACTGCTTGCTAAAAGCATTTGTGGTTGAATCATTTTCACTCAGTAAGTGAGAGAGAAACCTCATCGTAGCATAAAAAGAAAAGCTCAGGAACAGCAAGACCTTTATCAGGACTTAAATCCTGTTGTGATGAGTTTCACTTGGCACTTCTCAGCCGCAGATTAAAGTCTATCTCAATAACCAGCAAACAAACATCATGACTAATAATTATATCTGAAATACGTTACTGCAATACCTCTGAAATATCTTGTTGGAACACAACTGCCAGCCTTGCTTTCAACCCTAYATCCCAAAGACAGCTGTAACTGAAGTTTTACAAGAAAGTACTTGCAATTGTTCCACCCGTAGCACTTCATCTTCTGTTAAATCTCATCAATAATTATAATTTAAAAAGTTCGCKTTTCCAATGAAAAAAATCCAACTTGAGACAGAAAAGGCTGTTAACAAACTCATGCTTTAAAATGTCACCTCACACATTGTCTGGGAAAAGAAGTTAGACATTACAGTTTTCCTTGGTGACGTTAATCAGATTCATTACTTCATTTTGCTTACAATCTAAGAAGCTAATGGTTTTGCTATTTTTGTAGGTAGATATCTGCCTATAACAAAAAGTATTGATGGTCAAAGATAAATGGATTTAAGGAAAAAAAAATCCATATCTGAATTATCTATTTCACTGACATCATAGTGCTAGGAAAAAAATTTAAAACATCACTTCCTGAATTGCATCCACTTTAGTCACATTTTGTTATAGGTGTCAACTTTGTCAGAATATCATCTGTCAAAACAAATTAGTGGAAAATTTAGTACTTCACTTTTAATGAAGAATAAGATTGTAATGGCATTTCAATTTTCCTTCATCCTCTTGTTATCACTTGATAAATGCTCTCTCACAAGCACTGCTGCTCTTCTGACATGATGCCTGCACTCCAATCTCGCAAATCTAAAGAAAGTCAAATCTTTCTGGTTTTCATAACATTTCTTGAGATCTCTGCAAACTATTTTCACCTCGTCGATTTATTTTGAGTGAATTAGTTGKTTTTTTCCTCCCCTCCTAAATAATGTTTCATTTGGAGTGGATAACCGTATTAGCAGAGATTAATGAACACAAAACAATATGTCAATGAAAAACATCCGAAGCACTTCTGTATGTTCATGTATGTATATATAACAAGCAGGGGATGAACTGTTTTGTCTCTTAGCTATGGGGCGCTTTGAAAAATTTTTATTTACTCGCAAATGGCTGTTTTTCTTTCTTATTTCATAAAGTTGAGATCCATCATAATGTTACACTGGGAATAGACACTTCCTGTGAGATATCTGCTGTACTTACTATGCCTGAGAAACAAAATATGGGTTTCTTCAATGCAAAACCCAACTGTAGGCACAGCTAAAGGCACAACAATGACTCAAGTGGCCCAAATGTTGACTGGGCAACCTTTCTGAGCAACACCAYCAGAGATTTGCTGTCTTCTGAACACACACAGCAACAGCCATCTGCTACACAGGGAGGTCTGTTACTGGAGCTGACTCAAAGTTTGTCAAAAGCATGAGCAGAAGGGAGGAGAGGCCCTGAGGTGCAGGGCTGGGTGAAAGCTCTGGAGCAGCAGGTTGGTCATTCCTGGCAGTTCCCAAGATGTGGAGGCCGGCAGCCCTGACCACTACTCTCAGGAGCTGTCGCTCCCACAGCAGCAGCAGCAGCTACTGTCTYGTATGTCATCTCTTGCCCTTAATGACACCAACCAGCCCTGCTTGCCAGACTCAGCACAGACAAACTGGGAAGCAGAGCTGTGCTTTCCTCTGCCTCTCCCAGTAAACCCACCCAGCCACGTTCTTTGCTTAGATCTGAACTGGCCTTCCTGTCTTTGAAAAGAGGAAACTGTGCCATTTGGCTACAGTCGGTACTATGGGAGTCCAAAAGGTAACAGAGAAACATTAGAAGCTGGGAACTGCAGAAAAGACAAGAAGAAGAGGATACTGATAAAGGATAGTGATGATGGGTCAGTCCTAGAAGGKATTCTGCAGAACAGGAAGAAACATTAAGTAAGTTTTTATGTTCTGCATTTTGGGAAAGAGACAGATAATGTATACATACCAGAAGATGATGACGGTGCTGATGGTGATGATGAATGGTAATTTCCCTTCCCAACTCAGAAGGAAATCAAGTGGCAGCTCCAAAAGGCAGGCATTTTAAAATGGATGTGTTCAGATAACTTCTGACAGAAGTTGCTGACGAGCTCTCTGAACTACTAGAAATTATTTTCAATAGCTGTCAGAAGTTGCAAAGTGCCAGAGGACTGCAACAAAAGCAGTGTTGTGCAATACTTTAAAAGGACAAGTGAGTTTACCTGAGTAATTACAGGTCTGTCAGCCTGACATCCATTCTGGACAAAATAACTCAGGAGCTGACATGRAACTTAAGTAGGAAAAAAGTTAAGGGGATGGGGCAGTATAACAGGTGCCAATCATTATGTGTATGTTGAAATTAGATCTTTCAAGTTCAGTTATCTAAAATATCTTTTATCARTGGATTTACAAGTTTAGTTATTAAAAGTAATAATGCAATACAGTTAGATTTCTACAGGACATCTACCTTCATTTTAAGTGACATTCTGGCTATGAACCTGGAATGATAAGAATCCATATGGCATACATAAAATAGATTAAAATCGGGCTGGTAGGTTTCAACATATACTTGCAGTGAAGGTACACTCATTGAATGGGTGTCTTTTTATTGTGTCCCATAAGGATCTGTTCTTAGATTTTACTAGTTAACATTAATCAGTGACCTGAAAAAAAACAAAAATACAAAAGCATTACCAATAACATTTGCAAATGACAGAAAGATTGGGAGACAAGTTACTAATGCAGTCTGATCSAGGTAATTCAGTAAACTGGGCATAGAAAAAGAAACATGCAGCTAAATACACACACAAATTTAAACTCTCAGGAGCTAAAAATGCCGCACATACAGGATCTTGGACTCCATCATGGGATACAATTACTGCCTTGGGGATTATAATAGATAAGCATTGAAGGTAATGCTGTGGCTAAAAAAATAATATAATTGRTTTTTAGTTATGTAAATAAGTGCAATACTGTAGTAACAGAGAGATCACACTACCTTCATTCTATTTGGCAGCAGTATGACTGCTTCTGCAATGATATCCAGTACTACAAGMTATTGAAAAACTGGTGAAGTTTCAAAGAGTAGCCATCAAGATTATGGAAGACAGGAAGATGTTACTCAAAGTGAGCTATCCAAGGGCTCAATCTCCTTCTCAGATAAAACAAACAAATAAACAAACAAACAAACAAAAAACTCCAAAGCAAGAATCAAAAGCAAAGCATTAAGCRGCAGCTTTTAATTGTTGAAAGTATTGAATTCTAAAATGACATTCCAAGAGAACTATTGGTATTACAGAATTTACCAGGCTGGATTTTAAAATGGGTTAAGTGTACACACACAATTATACGATGTGGAGTGTCCATGAAGAAGATGTTTGAAGAATCAAAGGTTTTGAGTTGGACTGTATCTTGTGAAACTTCTGCTCAAGTGGCACCAAAGTTGGACCTCTGCCTCTACTCTGCATTCCTAAAATATGTTTCCTATTTCAAAACAGTTGAAGTTCTCATGTTCAAAACATGACGTTCAAAACATGACGTTCAAAACATGAAGTTCTCAATGACTGTTTCTAGAACACTTAGGAATATCTTAAAAATTAAGAAACTTTCAAACTTAAGTGTAGCAAATGTCATTTATCTGTAATGTGTCCCTATAAACTTATCAGCACAGTCAGTCACACAGATAGCCAGGCTACTTAAGCATGAAGCATCCAGCCTGGGAACTGTCCATTAGAGTGCTCTAGACTGTAAATCTAGATTAAATAATACTACACTTCTAAGTACTTGATGCGCTACAGTTTGAAATGCTAATGCCATTAACTCTAATGTGTTAGTTGTGAAAGCTTCAGTATGCCGACATTACAAACTCAATGAGGCCTCTGCAGACATAAAAGTTTAWGTCAGGCAGTTCAGCATTTAAAGCATTCATCAGAGAAGTGGGCAATACAGCTTAAATTTTGACTTGAGAGGGTAAGAAAATACATCTTTCACACAGGAGAGTGACTTAATCACTGAAATAGGGTATTTCTTGAGCTGGACTCTACTGGATCTGGCCAGAAAGTAGTTAACTTTCTTCATAGCAGCCCGTATGGGGTTGTGCTTTGGATTTGTGGCTAAAACAGTGCTGATAACGCATCAATGTTTTGGCTATTGCTGAACAGTGCTCGCATAGCACCAAGGCTTTCTCTTTCCCAMTCTGCCCTCTCCTTCCCCCACCGTGAGTAGGCTGGGGATGGGCAAGAAACTGGATGGGCACACAACCAGGACAGCTGACCCAAACTGGCCAGGGAGTTACTCCATACTATATGACAATGCGCTCAGCAATAAAAACTGAGATAGAAGTGGGATTTGGGCTTCCAAGGGGGTTGTTGTTTGGAGACTGACTGACTGTCAGATGTGGTGAGCAATTTCCTTTGTTTCACTTGGGTATTTTTTCCCCCTTCCTGCATCTATTGAGCTGTCTTTACCTCGACACACAAGTTTTCTTGCTCTTGTTCTTCTCATTTTCTCTCCTCTTCCCATTGGTATGGGGTGGGGAGGAGTGAGTGAGTGGCTGTGTGGGTAGTTGGCTGCTGGCCAGGGTCAACCCACCACTTGGGACAATGAACACAAAAAGAGTTCTTGCAAAATACRGCAGTGTAACATTTGACAGGAATGCTTCACAAAATGGTATTCCCATCTTCTCAGATGAAAAGTTGATCCAGAATCTCTTCCTGTTAGTGTGATCAGTGAGATAACATGTAAAATAAGAACCACCATCATGTTTCCCTCCCTGGCTCTTACTATGAGTGCCTCAGAATAAAACATTTTTTTAATGTTGCAATAATTTATTTTCAGTTGTCCAAAGCACTTTTTTCCACAATAAATACATGAATGAATCACCTGTCTCTACAGCTGAGCTGTAGCCAATCACCATTTCAAGGTGAGTTAGGATTAAGGTAAAACATCCCCATTTTTTTGGTTTTCTTCATGTAACTGTGAAACTTATTTGAATCCCTCTTGTCTACTGGATCTATTCCCTAATTATCAGTGAAGCAGAACTCCTTGATGCATGCAGAACTCAAATGCTCTGAAAAAAAATCAAAGTTGCAGAAATTAAGGGTAAAACATCTGTGCTTGCAGGTGTGCATCATCCCCACCCTCTTGTTCATTAAAATGTATGCCTTTACCTATTGGTGCTCCTGACTACAGTATGGAGAACATCCTTTTCCCTTTATTCTAAATAACAATGGCCTTGTCACCACAAAGATAATTAGTAGCAGCATAAAGCCAACTTTTCCTCAGACTGAAATTCAAATGTACATCACCATGAAGCAATACTTTATAAAGATTTACATTTTTAGAATGTATCCCTGAAATCTTTCTACATAAAGATACGGCAAACTGAAGAAATACTGTTTCTATTAGTAAGATGTACAGGCTTTCTCTCAGCTCCCCTGTTTCATAAGCCTCTTTCCTCATATACATGTACATTTTCCTCGTATGCACGTACATTTGAATTGAAATTGTGTAATAATTATACCCAAAACCTCTTCCTACAGAAATCAGTGGCAAATCTTCATTGACATCAATGGAATCAGGTTGAAAGTGAATTCTATTTTTAGATTAAAATAACTTACAATAATAAAAGGCTTATTATGATCTATTTGTAATGACTACAAAGCCACCTTCAAATTCTTTGCCTGCCTGAAAACTAAGCTTGCAGGTCAGCACAGACAGATTTTTTTTTTTTCAGTCTAAGCAAATGTACTTCCCAGTACATCAGTACAGACTGAGGGAATGATCATCAATTCTGCRTGGTCCAGAGATGCTTACACCTGGTTGTTCAAATTACCAAAATATGGTGGCTTATGGTAAAAACATGAAAAGAACAGTACTGAAGAACAGTGATTTGACAATGTGTGTGCTTTTCCAGAAGGCAATACTTTCTGAAAACAATAAATAGTCAACTGAGCTTTTTAGAAACTGTTCTAGGTATTAATATAGATTCTGAGATACAGGCCTGGAACAGGAAGCTGTARGAAAGACTAGGAGAACTTGGTACAGAAAGGTACAGGCTGCAATTATTAGGGGATGGGATGATGAGACCCAGAGTTAGAGGCAGAGCCAGTTAGAAGACTCCTATAGGATGTTTGCCCCTTTGGAAAGTGCTGATTCAGTTAAATCAAATTATTCTACAAAAATCTTTTCATTTCAACACATTTCTCCCCAAAACAAGGCAACCCAGTGSTGTTCATGGCAGCTTCCAGTCACCTTCTGTGTTCTGCTGGCTACACCAGGAARCCTGCCTACTAAGCAATGAAGCATACATAGTGCTTATTCTGAATATGAGCTTTAATTTGTAAATTTTTTTTAAATTTCTGTTTCACAAAAGATTGTGTATTCTGAAGTTTAAGTTAGTATTTGTTAGAGGCTAGGCAATTTCCTTGGAAGCTGAAGTTTGTACTAGTATAAGGAGGCTGGCAACACCAAAAAGCCAATAGCCTTTTACAAAAGTCTTTGTGTGAAGGAGACACAGTAGTTCCTTTCTTCCTCTGCTTTGCATATTATTTTCCTGCATGTATTATTATAAAAGAGCTGTCTGAGCTTGTGAATTTAAGCACATACAAATCAACACTCTAAAAGTATTCATTAAAAAAGAGAAAGGAAAAAAATCCAGGTGACATTTGCCCTAGTGTAATCCAGYTTCTAGCAAATGAGTAATAAAAKCAAAACAAATAAAATACTTAAAGATAAATCCTAATTCTTATATGGGCAAATACAATGAAGTTTCAGCATTCATTTAGCTGCCTACTTACCTTGATCTTCTATTTACAAAATCAGAAAAGATAGCCAAGCTAATCAGTTATTTCAGCACTCCACTTTAAATTAAAAAAGACAGCAGCAGCTAACTTTTACCTGTCTTTTCAAATCAGCAGATCAAAAATCCTGCCCTTTTTCTCCAGCGGGCTGCAGCCTTTAGTCAACCCACTCATCAGTTTTCGTAATCCTCTGATATGCACAGTTCTGAGGCTGTTTGCTTTCCCCCTGGCCTAACCCACTACACAGACCTTTACAAGGCTTACAAATGTTAGCTTCATCGGTAGAAAGCCTGTCTTTAATGTGAGATAAGCACTTCGTGCCTAATCTTGTAAGGCACTGGACACTGCTGTGATGTGAGCAACCTCCAGAAACTCTGTCCTGCAAGTGTATGGTTAATTCTTGTCCTCCGTAATTCAAGTGTTAACTTAAGCTAGTGTTCACATGCCTTTTGGGATCAAACACGAGCATTCTGCACCTCAAAGGACCTTTCCATAGAGTCAGATGTATGGCTAAATTTCAGTCAATAGCTAATCTCCCATTGACTTCACAAAAGCGGAATCATAGTTCTGAATGTAAATACAGATGTATTGCCAGGATTTTAAAGAACATTTTATTATTCATATGTCCTGAGGATATGAACTATAAAAAGCAGTGATGTGACTTTGGGTATTTGTGGTACCAGCACATTTCTGCTTCGCACTTCACAGGCAACACCACAGCTATGACAAAAGTGGAATACATTATTTCACATATATTTGGACTCAGTAGAAAAGGCACAAGTAGGTGTGACAGGGACAATGAGTTTTCAAACGTGACTATACTCTAAATCGCCTTGTAAGAGCACATTAATATGTTCATTGCATGAAGGGATAGCATCTATATCATGCTGGTTGTGTTCTGAAACAACCAGAAAATACCAATGCCCATACTTTCTCTGTTTAAATTAAAAGAAATAGTCACAAAATTCACCACTGAATTCCATTCTAGAAAAACTGCTGGGTAAAAATGTTAATTACCCTAGCTACGAACTTCTTGTTTTCTTCAGTAGTGTTTTTTTTTTATTTATTTTGCATGGGCTGTCAGATGAATTCTACCATTTCAGGTGCAAAGTAGTATTCTAATTAATGAGACCATAGAAAAATGTCACTGCATCCTTTTAGAAAACTTGCTGTTTTCTTCAGTCACAGGGGCCAACATTTATGTCACAAGTAAGAGAACAAGTGCAGTATAAAATCCACACGAAACCAAAAATTTCCCCCAAGCAAGCAAAAATAGTAGGAACTACAGGGCTCTGTAATCTAATGGTAAAATGCATAACAAGCACCAACTGCTGGTAAGGGAACAAATACTGACTTAACATAATGCATGTAGATTGCAACAGTGGGCTTAATTTGACTGAGGGGATTATTTCATCCTGAGTTTCTCTTCCTCTACAATCAGTATCAACAGCACAAGATACTTTGAATTTTCCAAGACAGCTGAGCAGATGAGCAAACACATGAATGTTAAGCTACTCTTTAAATTAAAGGTTTTTCCTGCCTGCCTACATCCAACCAAAACTATCCATAAATGAATAGGATTTAATGCCAGAAAGAACTGTCAGCTCTTCATATCTGACCACCTGTATAATGCCAGCCCATGCATTCACTCCAGATCCCACTGCACTGTGTCCAGTGACTTRCATTTTGAATAAAGCTATTCTGGAACATCTGCAGCAAATTTTGATTAGACAACATCAAAAATCTGAAAACGTATCACTTTCCTCAGTCATTTGTCCCAGTGGTTAATCACCGTCACAAGTAAAAATGTTTGTCTTTTTCCTAATTGGAATTTGTTGGCTTACCAGCAATTGACGCTTGTTATGTATTTAATCATTAGGATACAGAGCCCTGTAGTTCCTTCTGGTTTTGTTTGCTTGGAGGAAATGAAACATTTTTTGATAAATCAAGCTGTATCTCTTTTTGACAAACCAGATAGACTAAGCTGGTTTAGATTCCTGCTATAAGGCATTTTTTTCAGCCCTTAAATCATTTAGAGTTTTATCCCTATCTCTTTTTAATATTTTATTTTTAAAATGTTGACAACAGAACTGAACAAAGAATAGCAAAATAAATACTAATAATCTTTAGATTGAGGTAGAGTTCCCACTCTCTCGAGGGTGACATTAGCTTTTTGTATTTTGGGTTGGGGTTTCTTTGATGCAGCTCCTCTATAACCATATAGGATATTTAGGACTTCTTTCAGGGACACAATTCTCCTACRTGCTTTATTCTTGTATTTATGGTTGACATTTGACTGTATTAACATGCATTTTCTTAGACTGGGCCTAGCTTACCAAGAGATCTGAATCTTCCCTTTTCTCCCYATTAATTGCCATTTCACAAATCTGCATATCTTGTCAGCAATTATGCTTCGTATACCATTGATGAAGACAGTGAGGCATTAAACCCTTTGTCAAGCTCTGTGCAATGCAGTAGACATAATCTCATTTGATGGTCACTCTTTACTTGCTGAGGTCAGCGTGCTGAGTTTTAATTTATGTGGCATCTGTTTTCCTAACATTGCATAGTGCTTTTTTAATAAAAATATCCTGTAATACTAATTCAGGATATTACAGAAATCCAAGATATTTCATCCCCACTGTTGTCTGTAGCTACCAAGTTTGCACTTTCATCAGGGAATAAAATCAGGTTTGTTTGAGAAGACCTATTTTCCACAGAATCACACTGATTGGTTGTAATTTAATTACAATTTTTTGTCAGCTGAATCCTGAATCATCATCTTACTATTTTTCTGGGGATTGCTGTCTTGGTAGGCAGAACTGTCTGGCATAGCTCATTTGTCCTTTGCATTTGGATTTTTGGCACAACTCAACACTGTCCATTTTTGGCTGTTCCATAATATATTGAAATCAATATTCATTGCCTCACTCAACTTCATAACATCAGTTTTGCACATTACTGTCCTCATGCTGCAGACTCAGACTTTTACTACATCCTTATCCCACCCTTTTGCAGGATGACAACATTGGAGGACACCATTGCAGGCATGGTTAGGGGCATGTGTTTAACAGAATGTTGGCCATCTCTTTCTGASGTCAGTGAGAAATCCAGAAGGAGCTCCTGGAAAACATTCTTGTCATTCTTGTAGCTTCACCTGCAGGTTGGCACTTCATGGGAAGGAGAAGGGATTCTGGCTCTGGGTGACTGGCACTGGCACCAGCACCGTGTCACTTAGTATGCTCAGACTGAGCTGTCAGTTGTTGGAGCCCTGGTGAAACTTGACAGTGGACAAAGAATGGTTTGAGTCGGGCAGGAATCCACGTGGAAGAGGAAGGCTAAGCCTATTTACAAGGGRATGCAGTGACACTTGAGGACCACAACTCTAGTGCCTTGAGGGGGAAAGGAACAAGAAAGGACTAATGAAAAGGCAGGTGGCTTAGCTGAAGAAGTTACGGCATGGTGTGCTGTGGCTAAGTGATAGCCAGGCTGCCAGGGCTGCTGTCTGGCTCATTCCCCCTTCTCAAAATCTTAAACACCTTTGTTCTAGCAGAGTGACTGTCCCAGCTCAGCACTTTGCTTCATATAGCTGTGGAGTTTTTAATCTGATCCTGAATATGAGTTTATCYTTCCAGGGAATCATGGCCCTGGCAAATAAAGGCATCCTCCGAGAGAATGCTGTTGGCCCACTGCTGTAACCCATTCTAACCAGTTCAGTAGGAGTGGATTTTCACTTTCCAGTCTCTCAAATCATCCTACCAGTTTTAGCAATGCTGATAATATAGCATTCCTTTACAGCACTGTCAATATTCAGTTTCACATATTTGCTGCTCAGGCAAGAGACTGAGATTTACGCATGTGGAGCTTGCAGTCAGAGAAATACATTCTCACTAGGAGGATCACCATCTTTCAATACCCAGCACGAGGGTCTACATGACAAATTTCCATTTGCTAAAGCCTCTCTACAGCACCATGAGGGTAAGAAAGGCTTACATAAATAAGCATGAAAGGTTTTTTCGCTTCCTGACAATTAATTACAGATTTATCTTTTATATTCTGCTCCACATAGGAGGAGACATTCAATGTTCAATGGAGCCTGGCCAGACATTTTAAGAAAGTATTCATGAACACTTACTCAGATTTCAAATAGCTGTCACTTCAGCAATATTCATGCCTGGTTCTTATTGCTGTTTGCCAGGATGAGTTTTGTTTGAATAAATGTTTGGGGAATTACTAGCTTGTACAAATCCATCTGTATCCACAGATGAATAAGGATGAAAGTTGCTGGTCAAACAACTGCAAATTGAGACTGCATTGAAGAAAATGAAAGCTTGGTCCTCAAACAATTTGCAAAGAGAAAGAAGAGTTAAACTCACTGGGGAATTTGTATGGGAAGAAGTGAACTAGATTCAGCCTTCCTCTAGTTGGAAGGAAAAAATTATGTACATGAATATCCTCTAATATCTATGCAAATCCAACAAACACCGTTTGCCTTCACACAATTTTACACTACTTTCAATTAACTATGAGATCCTTCTAGCTGTKGGATTCTTCACAAGCCCTGTGGATTTTTAATGCTTTCTGAGGAATGTAAGCTCCGTAACCTGAAGAGATAACATCTGATGGCCATGCTGAGCCCCATTCATGATCCACTGGACTCAACAGAGGACCACCAACTAACTTCAATGAGCATTGGATCAAGAGCCTTGCAGCTACGCTTGCTCTCTGCGCCAGTGTGGGACACGACCTTCTCTGCTTTGTCTACCAAAACTGCCAAATGCCTATCCTTACAACATTTCTATCAAATTTCAAAGGGACTTATAAATAATTTCTGGCTGGTAATATAATTCAAATATACTTTAAGAAATTCATTTGTTTAAAAACATTCAAGAGAGAATACAAATGGAAATTGTTCAAACGGTGGACCATGGCATTGTATAACAAACAATATGGCTTTTCAGTAAAATGAAATATCTGTCACACTGTTTTTTGATAGACACAAGCCATCTAGGTAGTGGCATGTCACAAGAGGAAAGGACAGCTTGTGATGCACAGTAYTTTTCATTAAAAAGCACCCCACATGTCACAAAACGCTATTAATACACCCTGGCTCTGTATGTAGTACTGCCAGACTGTAGGTAAGATAATGGAAAATGTACATTGATTTCTTTTTCATGCGTGTTACTCACCTCATTGAACTCACAAAAGAGGAAGCAACTCTTGATTTAGTCTTGAGCAGTATACAAGGCCTTATTAAGACCTAACTATCCAAAAAATAGTCTGTAATTGTGACTGGACAGAAAAAGCTGCGTGTGAAAAAAAATCAGTAATAGTAATATTTAATTTAGAACAAAATAAATTCTATAAAAATGAGAAAGCTAATTTCAAGGAAATTAAAATGAGCATCTAAAAGAGTGAAATACTAACAAATTACATGGAGACTACTCAGAAATATATGAAAGGCTGAAAGCTGATGTCCAAAAGGATCAAAAAGGCCAGCATGATAAAGCAGAAAAGTAAATTTCCTACAGCTATTAAAACAAAACAAAACAAAACAAAACAAAACAAAACAAAAACAAAACAAAACAAAACAAAACAAAACAAAATAAAATAAAATAAAATAAAATAAAATAAAATAAAATAAAATAAAAGTAGAACAAATACTTTAAAAAGTCTAAGTTGTGTCCTAATGAGCAAAAGAGAACAGAGTATACTTTGGCAAATGAAATACAAAACCACGATAAAACAAGATGAAACAATTTTGAGACATAAAGGCATAGAATCTAATAACCCACCATTCTTCAAATATTGCAGAAATGGGAAACTTGCCTGATATTCAGTGATAACCAGCTATATAAAAAGAGCACTCAGGGAAGATAAAACCATAACAGAAAAGTTAAACTAATTCTCTGAGTCTGTAATGCCTGTGCAGGCGGATAGGATGGTTCTCACACAAAGGTCATTCCTTATGTAGGATAAGACAGAACCGTTGTCTCAGGGTGTCAATAGAATGTAGTTTAGAACAAATCCGTAAGATGGACTTTAACAAATTGCCAATACTGTTACTTCACAAGTGAGTTTAACCATGGTGTACCCCCACCCTGAATACTGAATATAGCTCTGTTTCCCCACATTTCATATTGGAAATACAAGTACAGAATAATTATCAGGATTAACAAATCATGAGAAGTTTTATATGAATGTATGAAGGTAATGCAGTCATCAAGGAATAGTTGTAAGTAAATAACGGGAAACACTTGTTCACACAACATACTATTTTGTTATAGAATTCATTGTTATGATGCTATGGAGACTGAAGTATAAATAGATACAAAAAGGGATTAGACAAATTCATAAAGGGAAGGTCCAGTGGCGGCTGGTAGCCCTAGTATTTGGGAAGTTGCTGCGTACTGGAGCTGGGAAGGTATGCTCTGTACACGCCCTGCTCTTGCTTCTTTTCATATTTAGCCCACAGTTGAAGGACCAGTACAGCAGTTTTAACATTTCTTTATTTCCTTTCCTCAGCCAAAGACAGTTTATTTTTCACATAAAACAATTACTACGAAGAGCCTTTATATATACACCATTCTTAAGCATACTTCTTACACACCATTTGTCTGCGGTGTGAGGTATTCTAATTGGGACAGGGTTTTAAAAAATAGCCCTCATCCTGTAAGTGTTTCTTCACTGGTAAAGGAATAAGACTGACGTAAACTCCGTTGGCTTCAGTGACTTTATGCTGCTCTAGGGTCCATGAACCTTGCTTGTGGGCACTCCTTTGGACTAGAGAGGAACTGGGGCCACAGCCCAGCAGGCAGCAAYGGCTACAGTGGCTTCAAAGATCACAAGACTCCTGCCACCTCTCTCAATAGCCAACTTTGTGCTGCATTGATAGGCAAACCAGATTTAGAAATTGTTTTTTAAGCTGTACATTGAGAGTAATAATAATAATAGCAAGATTAGTGTTTGGGAAAAATCCAGTCTGAAAAACTAGCCAGCAAAACCAAGCTGGTTACCGATGGCATTCATTTGTTGCACGCCTCTCTCCACCCGTCGCTGGCACTATCCCTTAGCATCCCTTAGATACCCATAGATGAAGGGGGATGGTTTCTTTAGGTGCAATGCTGTTGTAGTTCATGTCCAGTCAGTTTCTGGCCCTCAGGCTGCCAGCGCAGGTGTTAATTACTGCCATCTGTGACGGTGGCTTATGCTGCGAACACCTGCCACCCAGAAAATATACTGAAATCCCTGCTTTGTTTCACATGGGTCAGTGAGCACCAGTTAGTAATGACTTTGGTCGGTATTTTTCTGGGTTGTGTGTGGCAGGTGCAATGCTTCTGGTCTCCCACTACAGTTACCAGCTCACTGATGCATCAGGCCCCTGAAGAATCTTTCTCAATGGGTGACACTACTTCTAGTGATACCATTTCACTTCACATAGCTTTTGGTTTTCTGTCTGAGAAACCTAAGTACAAGCACCTTCATATTATGAACCATATGTTCAAAGGAATATTTTAGAGGCATTTTCACGTAGCTTTTTGAGAAAGCCAAGATCATTTACCTTTTTTAAAACAGTCTTCACTGGGACAAGAATCCTGCAGGAGATTGCAAGGATCATGGGACATACAAATCTGAAAGCAAGGGCATAATGCAGAAAAAACAGAAGTAAAGCACAAATGAACCCATGGTTCTGACTGATAAATATGAACTCCAGCAATATTGCTGAGAAGGCAGGCACAGAAGTTAGATGAGTCTTTTGAGTTGATTTAACTCATGCAGCTGCCAGTTGTGTAGTTGAATAGATAGATTATTTGTGAATTTAGGAGTACTGCAAAGCAATATATTTTCAAGAAGGAATTTCTCTCGATCTCTACGGTGTTAGTCACCCACAATAATTTTGTCAACTTCAATCAATGTAAATGATTCTCCCAGCACCTCCTAATAAATACAATTAATGCGTCCAATGCAGGGAATATTCTAGTCCCTACTTGTTTTCAAATTAATTTCTGTCCTCCTTGGGGCATATCGCTCTCCTTTTTCCCTATCACAAAGCCTCTGAAGATGGTTAGTGAAGCTAGTTAAATGGAGAAAAAACTAGATTGGAATATGCATTTGTGAACACACATCTCAGGCACAATTCACAATATTTCATGAGGTTAACCTTTAAGAGCATTTTTGTAACTGTTGGTACCTATAGAAATATTTGTAAACTCTGAAATTTAAAACATTTTAATCGGAGTTGCTTTTCTCTATTGCCTGGTCATAATTTTATCAGAAAGTATCAATCACTGAGTGACACCATGGAATTAATAATACAACATTGTTAGAAACAGCTGTAGGAACACCTTGTGAGAAATTAAACACAATTGTATGAAAATTATTCCTCTGAGCTACTTGATGGATATTGCCCCACTTATCTTTAAACAGAAGTATTATTTTCTAGCACCTCCAAAGCTACTTTAGTGACTTCTACTGAAAGAACTTATTTCCTGTGTAATTTGCAATAAAGTGCAAGATTCACTCCCTTCCATCCTCTTTCCAAYATATATAACCATGCCTATGAGCTTCCTGTATGTTACTACAATGGAGAGTGTGTGGCAGTCACGTTATCAAAAATCACTGTGAAGATAATCTACCTACCATCTACTTTGATCTGAAAGTCTTTACAGTTGTGCCATCTGCTTCATCATAGTTCATTTTAAGCCTTATACTGAAGCAAAAGGAAAAGCCTGGCAATACAAATCTGACAAAATTGCTCAAGACCAGAAACATCTCAGTGCTCTCAGTACTATAAACAATCAAAATTTGGTGCAATTAACTTAATCATTCCATTTCCAAAGTTGCTTCTACAAAGTCTGCATGTTAATCTGTTGGAATGGAAATTTTGTTTATAAAGGGGTATTTGTACACTAAAGTGTAAGAATGGTCCATAAATCGCAAACGGCACTCAAATGGATCTATTCTGCACATTCAGATTTCGTTTTCACAGAATCAAAAATCTCACATACATCTTATAAAGCTAACACATATGCAACGACGTAAATAAAAAGCAAGGCACAAGCATTAAGTATTTCTATTTGCTTATTCGGAAGTGATATATTTGGAAGACGAGGTGATAAAAAGGCTTCTTACACAATCATCTCTCCTGCTTGGCGTATTAGAGGAACAGCTAAAGGYGAGGGATCTGGTGAAGACTCCACGCTGATGACTAGCCAGGGTGCAGGCGTCTTGTCGGTTTTGGAAGTTGGTGTAACGTACAGCAATCTCACAACTGCTCTGCATTTTCTGGAGACAACCCTATTAACTTCTGTGCCTTCAGCATCAAAACAGCGCAGAGGTGGTGCCGCCATCTCCACTCAGCATTTCTTGCCTCATCCCGGAGGCAGCCCAGGGGCTTTTCTCCAGGCAAGGWAGAAAGTGTCCCCTGTAATTCTTCACAGTTTTATCAAATAACCAGTGGCTGCCTGGTAAATTGAAAATAATACCTGACTCTGAGGTTATCTCACCGAAGACCGGAATATCTCACTTGGAAAGTAACCCCTAGCAAGCGTAGTTGCTTCTGTTCTTATCACCCTTGGGATTGTGCCCAACTTAACAYATGTGCTTTTGATGCCTTCGATTTCCATAGGAAGTCTTGGCTCGGAATGACTTCGAAGGCTAAGAGCTGAGATGTACGCATGCCAAGAACTCCAACACTGAATTACCTTTGAAGAATCCTTAAAAAAATAATAGCTTTGAAAATGCCTTGCAGCTACTGTACAGTCACACAGCCTTTCACCGGCAGATGCACAGATTTCTCACATGGTTTAATGACTGCTGCCCACTCCAGAAAAAATGCACTCTCCTGATGTGCAACTATGCTCAACTGAGATACATAATAAAATAACCAAACATAGTAACTTGCCTTTCTTTGTTCTTGAATGTGGAACTTTATGTGTCAATTTTACTCTAAAAGGAGCTATGTGCTCTGTGGACCTTTGAAAACAGAATTTATTCACTAACTGAGAAGTTTCTACCCAAGTGCAACGTTTACACCTCTTAATAAACAATTGTGCAAAAACCCCTCACCCCAAAACAAGTATGGCATACCTCCAGGCAACTTCATGTACTCGTGTGTGGAGATTGTGTATAGTTAAATGTCATCACCACTAATTAACACTAATTATCCTATTAACACATGAAGAATAAACTTACACGTCAAATGCAAAGYAGGATATTGGGGACTACTTAAAGACATCATGGTACAGATTGGGTGACTATTAATCTTCATTCTCATGGCATGTGTGGGCTTCATGTTAAGAAACGTGGGCACCGAATTGTGTGGTATTTATTTCTAATTTTCATTAAAGGCATAATTGTGCAGATTGGTATTGTTTGGGGCATTCAAATAACTCCACCTAGAGTATGGGACTAGCGGACGGGTAAACAGAGGATTTGGATGGTTTGGTGTCTGAGAAAGGGCGCATCACCTCTGGGCTATCTCCGTGACCCTGGGCCAGTGCAGACTGAGGAGCGGGGCTAGCTGACGCAGGTAGTCACTCAGCTCAGTGGTCTCATTGCATCCCCTTGTGGTTGGGTGGCTACCAGAGCTGAGGATTGTCCATCCCCATGAGAACGAGGGATCGGGTAGAAACTAAGCAGCTTTTCTGTTCTCATGAGGTGACCAGGCTGGATCTGGAGTACTCGGAAGGTGAAACAATTAACTTCTTCWCAGTGTCAACCTGTGCCTTTCCTAGAAACATGCCCGTTTCTCACAGTCCCTGCTGAAGTGATTCTCCAACCCATGATACCCTAGAATTCTTCCCAGCACATTTTGCAGCCCACCATACAGACAGCGTAGAGGCCTATGAGTAAGTGTGGAGGAGGAATGTTTCTTACTACACTTTATCCCTGTATTTCCAAACATAGCATGGATGGAGCAGCTCCTGTTCGAGCAGACTATTATTCAGAGTGGCTTTGTGTTGGCTGCAAAGAATGATCCTACCTTTAACACACCAGCAAGCAGATCTCTCACAGTGAATGCATGGGATTTGAAACAACAGAAATGTAACAATTTACACCAATTTTCACGGGTACTAATTTCACTTTAAATACAAAAAAAAAAAAGGTCCACCCAACAGCAATTGGGATGGGGTTAATAACTTATCCTTCTGGAAGAAACACGGAAGTTGAAGCTTGTTACATATTTCCAGTGGAATTTGTAACTTGAATCTAATAACAAAGGTATGGCAGATACAGATTAATAATAATAATTAAAAAAAAGTAAATATGAATCTTGAGCTGCATAATCTGCAAAATCCTTGTGACGTTTCCTAAGAGGAGACTGTTGCCTTGTGGGGATAGGACTGATCCACTATTTTGAAAAGTATCATTTAAAATCTATAAAATATCTTGCAATAAGAATTTTTCATCAGTCAGTAACATATTCATAAAAACAGATAAATTTCTCACAAGCAATGAGTGAAACTACTACTTAGACTGAGCTTTTAAAAACGAATGAACAAATGACTTTCATAATCTGTTGTCTTTTCCAAAAGAGGTAAATCCCACTAATGTTAACGAGAGTTATATCTACGGAGTGAGAGAGTGAGGGAGCAGGTCCCTGGAGGCAGCTCCTCAGGCACTGTGAGTTAGCATAGCTCCCCGAAGTGCATTGAAGGGAGAGGTGGCGATTTACATCAACAAAGAATTTACCCCTTTCATGTTTATTTTTCACCCTGGCCTGTCACAAGGTCTAATCTTATCTGTCAGCAATAGCAAATCTTAATAGCTCGTGTCCAGCTCTTGCTAGCAGTTCGTTTTCTCATCTGAACAGGAATAAAATGAACTGCAAATGTCAGGTCATTGCCTCCTGTTCTTACTCCCCACCCCCCACCTTCCAAATTGCAGCAGTTTCATGTTTTAGGTGTCCAGTTTAATCCAATTCACCTTTGAATGTTGTATATGCAACTCTTCCTGGAGATTCTTTTATTTATTCATCATAATGTATCTTCTTAACTCTTTTTACTTAGTCATCTCTGTGAGAATAAAAGGTGTGGAGTCAGCTCAGTAACCAGAGGGAGTCATAAATCAAATCCACACAAGAGATACAAGTCAGATAAACAGAATAGCTGAAAAACTATAGCAATAATGTGGTCAGGTTTGCAATTTTGTACTTAAAAATCCCATTTTGAGGACTGTAACCGGACTATAGGAATGTCACAATAATACATTAGAAAAATTTGTCTTCTATCAAGTGCAACTACTTCTGTGATTTATGTTGGTCCACCTAGCCTGGCTATAAATGAACGTCTCCTTTTTAAAATACCCTTACTTTTGATATTATTCTTTCGATATTTAAAATTAATAAAACCTGTTGACTATGAACAGATCGTACAGAGCAGCATTTTTTACTGTTGCTCAAGCTGCATGAAAACATGCTGACAAACCAGCCCCAGCCCTTTCTTTCCCACGGGACATGGCTTTGCAGGAGCTACCTGCACTGCAGGGGGATTTTCAGGTTTCTTTCCTCGGTGTTCGCAGTCCCAGAAAATGAGTTCGCAGGCAGCAAAGCCAGCAGCTAATCCAGGAGTCCCTGCCGAACCCTGACTCCGTTTTGCTCAGGCAGCAATGCCAAACTTCCCGTGAGGCAGCGACCCGGCGAGCGAGCGCGCCCTGCTCGCCAGTCCCACGCACAACCTCCCCACGGCGCCGCGGCGCAGCSAGAGCCGCCACCAGCTCCACATCTAGATGCCTCTGTTAACTTTTTATTTAGAAATACACCGACCGCTCTGCTTGTGAATGCGGACGGGGGACGGGGCCGCCGGCGAGACGCCCGATTTCGTTCCTGCGCTGCTGAAACCCCGCCCGTTCCCCGCAGCCGCGGCGCCCGGGGCCGGGGGCTCCTCCGCGACGGGGGAAACCGCACCCCCCCCCGCACCCCCCCCGCCCCCAACACGTTTCCCCGTTCGCCTTACGGTCTCCCCGGGTGGCAGCGGCCGGTGCTCCCTTGGGAGGAAGCCAGCTCCCCCGGGGTCCCGGCGGCGTCCCCGCGGAACCCCCGGGGAGGGCGCAGCACCCCGGGGGGGGCCGGGGCCTGCCGGGGAGGCTGCGGGCTGCCCCATACCCACCTTCCGTGTGGACGGCGGAGACGTAGGTCCAGTTGTAGCGCTTGACGATGTCGAGCATGGCCCTGGCTTGCAGCGTGTCGGAGGGGACCACCCTGAGGAAGTATTTGTACAGCGTTTTGTCGCTCAGGTCGATGCTGGTGGCGGAGTAAGCGATCTGGGGGATGTCGAAGAGCTGGAGCAGATTTTGGACTTGGATAGCAACCGAGCTGGAGCCGGGGCCGATGACCCCCGCGATGGGCTTTTTCACTCTGGCCTGGGGCTGGGGCTGCGAGTCGGAAACGCAGCGGGTGCCTCCGTCCCTGTCGTCCCTGATGGAGATGAGGGAGTCCCGTATGAACTCGATGCTCTGCTCCAGGGCCACCGAGGAGTGCCAGCAGGAGTCTCGGATCTCGCTGCCCAGAGTGATGTTAGGCAGCAGCACCGGGTCGGCGTTAATTTTATCCAAAGTGTGAAACATGGCTTCGACTCTCTGGATGCCGTATTGCTCCCGGATTTCCCCGCACTTCCTTTCGGGCACTTTCTCAGCCGGCGGCTGGTGATGGACAGAGAAGAGGGCCCCGATGATGACATCCCCGTCCATCCGAGCCACCGACCGCTGCGAGGAGGCTGCGGAGAGAAGCACCTTCCGCCCCGCGCTCCTGGGCAGCACGTCCATCTCCAGGAGCAGAGCAGGGAAAAAGACCAGCAGCACGCCGATCATTTTGTTGCACGATGTCATCCAGACCCAGGTTACCAATTTCATGGGCTCCTCTTGCCTGCACATGGTTTAAGGACATGTAGGAAATGGCATCCGCTTCCCCCCGCCAGCGCCCAAGTTACTCCAAATACCATCACAGCGAAGTCTTACAGCATCGCTCTCGGAGGTGCCAAGGCAGCCGTCATCCTAGTGACTTTTAACCTGGTGGCATAGAAGTAGGGGATAAAACACACTAATCGGGAAWTCGATGTCAAACCAGAGCTCGATAAAGCAACCCCGCGCAGTTCGAGATGACTGCTTTTGCAAATGCTCAGGTCAATTTGCTTCGGTAAAGGCTCTCGAATGGAAGTTTCAAGAGTGATTAAAATGTGTATTTATTTGCCTTGACATACGATTATGCGTACTCTCATATGTTAAGTTTATACGATCCTTTTCGTGCCCGCTTTTCCAGCCAAGGCGGCTGTTCCCCGCACCTTCAGCCGGCACACACYCTCCCCTCCGCCCCCGCGTAAGTTCCGAAAGTTTCGCGAGGTAGTTAGCTCATCGGAGAAGCGTCCTAGCCTGGCCCCAGCGGCCCCAGCCCCGAAAGGGGGGTGACAAGTGCTTCTCTTCTCGCGTTCTGACTACCTTAAGGCATCTTTCTCGGCTCAGGAATTTCCTTTCCCGACACAGAAAGGGGTGYAAGGAGAGAGCGAGCAATCTGCCCTGCCAGCGACGGGAGATGTCATTTAAAGGTCAGCGAAGGGAGGAAGGAAGGAAACACTTTACAGTTTAGATTAACTTTTCCGTGTGTAGGGGGCAAAATTGTAATTCAGCCAGGGACACACATATGCAAGCGAGGGAAAATACATATTAGTTACTAAGGCAACCGCGGGCAAAGTCCTGATGTGCTTTACCGGCACGCCTGCCTCGCATGCAGGCTTCGGGCGGGGAGAGGCGGCGAGCCCGGCGGCCGGGCTTGGAGGCTTGAAACGCCGTGGTGGAAAGGGTCCGCCGCCACCGCCGCCGCCCGGGGGGCCGGGAGCGCGGCCGGGCCGGGTCCCTGTTGCGCGGCGGCGGCGTCAGCACCCGGGACAGCGCCCGGCTCCCCGCGGCCGCCGGCCGCACCGGGGCCCCCTGCCCCGCTGGCCCCCTGTCCCCCTGCCCCGGTACCCCACGGTCCCGCCGTCCTGCTGTCCCGCTGCCCTGTTACCCCGCTGTCCCGGTGCCCCAGTGTCCCGCTGCTCCGGCCCCGCCACCGCCGGCTCGGCCGCCCGCGAGCACCGGCGGACGCGTCCTCCAAACTTCTGCCCTCCGCCCGGCGCTGCGGMCGCGGTCTCCCCGCATGCACCCACGCCCACACACACACGCACACGCTGGCACACGCAGGCACACGCTCACCCCGAGGCACGGAGACCGGCCGCGGCACGCACCCCCCAGACTGGCCGCCGCTCSCCCGTCCCTCCCCGGCGGCGCGCAGGGGTGCCGGGGCCGGGGCCGCCGCGGGGCTGCCCGCCGAGCGGCGCGGAGGGCCGGAGACGGTCACGGGGAAGGCGATGCTCCGAGRAGAGCCGCCGTCCTGGCTGTGTGTCCGCACACGCACGCAGGCATAGCCGCCCGAAGTAGGCTCCCCGGGCAGCCCCGCAGCCCGCCTCCCGAGTGCCTTTTGCCTGCACCGCCTGCCCCGCGGGCAGCCCCGCGGCTGAGCCCCGCGGTCTGTTTGCAGGGTCGCCCCCGAGACGTACCTGGCCGGCCGAGGCAGCGGCTCCCTGCCTGCTCSGAGCAGGCATTGGCGGCTCTCCGGCCGCCCCGAGCTGGCGCGCTGGCGGCGGGGCGACGGCTGTGGGCTGGGCGCTGGTGCCCTCTGTCTTCAGCACCGCTCCACCGCAAGGAAAAAAACAGGTCATCCCGGGCTCATCCATTATTTCATACAGAAGGATCAGTCATTTTCTCCCCCTCCTTAATTTCTTCGGCTATTGTCTTGTAAGCGAGCAAGGAAGCATCACCCGGAGCACGCTGCGGCTGCAGGGGAGGTGTTTGCTCTCACCTCCCGCGGCTCTTAATTCTTTATCTTCTTGCCACAATTAGCAACAGCGAGAGCAAAAGCAAGAGACTGCTGCTCGAAGGGGACCCAGACCACGCTCGGGAGACCCGAGATAGTGAAATGTGCCGGTCTGCCTCACGGGCAGGGTTTCGCTATTAAAATAAATATTTATCTTTAAAAAACCCCCAAACAACAGATATTGCAACAAGATAAATCACCTGTAAGGATAAAGGCATTGAGATTACAGTTTTCAGGTCAAGATGAATCTAAATGAAGCACGTGAGAGGCATGTCAGATTAAAATAATACCAGATTGAATAATCATAATTCAGACGACCTGCTTGCATCCCTAACACAGGTCTCAGGTGTTTTACTTGACTGTATGAAAGTTAAAGTTAGATTACCTCCCCACTGGGAACTCTATAGATATTTGCCCTACTTTTGAAAGAAAGAGGCAAGGACAAACATTTAACTATTGCTCATTCAGAGAAGGGTTTGCAGTGAATGCTGCCTCAGGGGTGCCTTCTCCCTGTGTCAATATTTGCGCTTTTTTTACAGTCACACAGCTAGTTATTTGCCTGCATTGTGTGTTTACCCATGAGGCATATTCATTATGGAAGACCCAGACGAGGGGGTTTGCCGGTGCCCACTTTCCCCGCAGGTCATGTTTCCCAAAGAGGGAGCCAGGGGCAGAGGGGCTGCCTGTCCTCTGCCTCTGGGCGTGAAGGYCCCCCAGAACCCCACACACCCACCTCGGGGCAGCTCTGCCAGGACCAGGCCTGGAGGGGCATCCAAATGTGCACATAAAGGGGGAACAAATTCCCCTTCATCCACGCTTCAGTAATTAAACTTTAGTCTCTGTCCTTGACACAACAAACCTGCAACATGCCAGCAAATTATTCCAATGGCTAAAAGAAAGGTTTGCTCCGCTGACTCTGGCAGAGTAAGTGTTTGGAAATGCTCCCATTGGTTCCTCCCAACATTTAACACCCTGTAGCCTTCATCCCCTCCAACCTGGCACTCACAAAGATGGCAGGTCTTTCTGCTCAGGCTCATGCATGGCTGTCACACAGAGAGAGCTGCTCTCCTTCCTGTGATGGTCTGAGTTTTGCTGAGACTGGAGAGCAGGTGACCAGGTCCTGATGCCCAGCCACGGCCTCAGCTGCTGCCTCTCCAATCCCTGCAGTAGCAGGTGGGAGCGGGTGAAAGCTGGCAGAGGTCTGGGGCTCATGAGAAGACAACTGGATGTCAGGAGGCTTTTGGAAGGTCTAGGGAAAGAGGGACTGCGGGGGCTTCAATCTTCCTCATTTGTCATGGGGGAAACAAAGGCTTCCCCCATGGGGGAGTAGCACCATGTGACCCTGCTCTCCTTGTCCCCCCAAAGAGGCCAGAGTCATCCCACTGCCTTCTGCCCCTGTCTCCTACACATCCTGATCCTGCCCCGGCCCACAGATCTAACGCTTCTCCCCTCAGAAACAGCCCATGCCCCCAGTCCTGCCACCTTCCCAAATTTATTAACACATGGTACCTTTTATCATCTGGCAACCATCCTTGGGGCACTGCACGGGGCTGTATTTTTTGCAGAGATATGAGCTGCCATCAGACAAGCAGAAGATCAGGGCAAGAACAGAGCAGGGGCTGGAGCTGGCTTGTAAGCGATGTTTGCTTTCCATGGGAAATTACCTGATGCTGAGTATTTTTCCTTCCTGAAATGGAGGAAAAGTGAACAATTTTCAGTCTCCCATGAAACACAATTTAAAAATCACTTGGAGGTTGATTGAAATATTCTATTTTGATGGCATCAAAAGTGTTTTGTTCTGTTTTCCTTTTAAACATTTTATACAGTGTAGCACAGTGTATCATTATTTTTACTTCAGATGAAATCAATCATCAGCTTAAAATGGAAGTTCTGTTTCAGTATTTCTTCAAATTTTTTTTTTTTTTGTTACAACAGGCATACTACTAATGTTGTTAAATGTTTCTATTTCATCAAAATGACCTCTTTCAACAGAAAATTTTCTACTRGAAAAGTTCTGGTCAGCTGTAGTGAGAAAGGCCAGTGTATTGTAGAAAACGGTTTGAAAGTGGGGTGTTTTGGAGTAGCAAAGACTGAAGCTTGGAAGCCTGCTTTGCTGAGACCCCACTTTTGGTTTGCATAACATGGATCCTCCCTCCTCTACTTCCTACCAAGACAGAAAAGTCAGATTGACTGTCTAGTTGTGTAGCTAAATTACTGGGGAGATTTAAAGCTATTCTGCAAGGATCAATGCCGCTAAAATTATACAATTTTATTCTGCCTTGGAAACAAGTAGAAAGCTCATGTGTTCCTGTCTGAAGTCAGTTAAAATATATACCAGCTATTTCATAAATTGTCTATAGTCCTTTCTGTTCTGCTCACTCAGATCCTTTGCTTTCATGATTCACTAAARCCACCTACCATATATAAACGGTGTGCATGCAAAACATGCATAAGTATCCCTCTGTAGTAGATACTGAATTGTTTGGTCATGAACAAGGATTTAGAGTCATCTCATTATCTAGCAGGCTCGTTCAGTCGAAACTGGAATTTTAATCTTCCTAATATATTCAATATATTTTCTCCTTTTCTCTTAGCAAAGCAAACATTTTCATAGGTGTCCGGTCAAAGCATGTGCCAGCTACAACATCGTTTTCACCCTCTTTCTTATACTTAAGCTCTTAAGTCATCCTGTTAAGAAACAAAGCAACAGCATTTTTAACAGTTTTGATTACTTGCACTTGCTGCAGCTGCTAGGAAATGAACATTAATGGATCGATGTCAGTAGATATGGCGCATCGTAAAGGTCTGATTGCTCAGCTGTTCCTTGTACTAGTAGACCCATTAAAATTAAATAGGATTAAGCCATGAAATTTAGGCCTCACTTCTGTGATACTTAGAAACTAGCGGTAGTTTCTACACAAACTTGTGATTATATGGGGGTATTCTGCTCTTTTTCTGACAGGCATACACACCCTTGACMCCAAGGATCCCCAGAATTTTGAAAGCTTCCATTGCTAGTCATCAAACACCTGCCCCCTGACTCAAGTCACAGTATCTTGAGCATATTTTACAGGCTTAAGAGATTTCGCATCCCTTTAAAATAACCAAAATACCTCCTCAGTGATTTAGTCAGAAGGGAACTGTCTGCCTGGTTATGATTTCAAAAATCTTTCAAATAAGTATAATTTCCAAATCAATGCGAAATTCAGCATTCGTGGATGTCTTGTAAATTTGTGACACTCTCAGAATTATAGACTCCATGTGGTGATGAAGAGACTAGATTTATTCAGACGTTCAGCAGTTTCCATCTCTGGCTAGCAGAGCTGTTGATAAGCTAAGATTAATTATTTCTACATTTTAAAGTAAGTAACTGATTGCTTTTATAACACCAAATTAAAAAACTCTCAGCAGAAGTGCTTCATGCCGACTGTTAAGGAGAGAGACTGGAAGAGCGTGCTCCAGAAGAGAAAGGGCCTGGCCCCTCCTCAAGGGAAACTCAYCTCACAGATGGTTTCTTTGCCGCAAACACGTGCTGTCCAAACAGTGACATGCGATAGCCAAAAGCTCCTGGTTTCCCTTCATTACAGAAAGGGCACATGTCTCAAAGTGTGGAGATTTCCCGGGCACYCCCTATTGTGAAACCCAGTGACGAATTTTGGTGCTCTGGTGGTTTTGGAGATGTTCCCAAAGAGTAATCGAGAAGTCAGCTGAATGTCTCCTTTGCTAAACAACGTGACTATTCGGTCCTGGATAATGTTTCAAATCATTCCTGTATTTATTTAGTTCTTAACTGCAAAAATGTACTTAGGGTGCCCTCTAGGCCAAAATGCTACACAATATTTACAACATGCTTTTACACACACCAATTCTATCCAGCTCAATTAATTTTGATAAAACTCTCTGGCCCTGAAATCCCCTGATTTCCCTGAAATCATCCCCTACGAAACAACCTGAGTAAATAGATAAATCTGTGCTGGGACTTGCATACCAACAAGCTTACGCTATATCAGGCCAAAGAGAAAAGTGCATTTCAAAGTCAAAGGTCCACAATTTCTGAGCTTCAGACTCTCCATTTAAAATACACAGACATCTAATTTAATTYGGAAATGTCAGTCTGAATCATTCTGGCTGAACTGGCCAGACAGGGACTTATGTAAGTGTGAAGAGAGAGACGGTATCTTGGATATATGGGATTTAATACAGATTAACTAGATAGGTCTACTTAATTAGATTGTAACTAACAAACAGGAAAAGGAATTTAACTGGAAGTCACTGTACCCTATCGAGAAAGATTTGGTACTCTGTTTGTGGGAAATATGGCAGCTAAGGAAGAAAAAAAAGTCATATTAAAAATGACAAATGCCAGAGATGAAAAAAGCTAGCAGTCTTTCCAAAATGTGAATATTTTACCCACAACTAAAGAATCAATGGAGGTTTTACAAATATCAGTTTAGCAATCAAACCATGTGTAACAAATATCTGACACATGTTAAAGAACCTTTCCTATGCTCAAAAAAAGCCCAAATTAATGGATCAAAAGTGGAATTTATGCTGAATACCCCAGAACATTACTTTTCCCATTTACAGTCTATTGCCATTTATGTAACACTGTATACAAGATACTTTATCAGCTTCCATTAACACCTGTTTTTGAAGCCTGCAATAGCAAATAAAGAATGGGAGAATGGAATACCTTAAAAATTAGTAGGATTTTGTGGTGACCTTTAACTGAAATCATGTCATTTTCTATCCTGCACCTACTTTATGCTCTCCTGCATATCTTCCTTATATGCTGTTATAAATTTTTTGGCTCTTGCTGAGCAAAACATAGTTATAAGACACTAACGGATCCTGATTTTCTATAAACATTGGAGTAACTATGTTCTGAAATACCAGACCCTCTCGTATGCTTTGAATCGGACATTAAGAAAAAGGATGCACCTAAAACCATTAGTTTCTTTAAAAAACCTTACTTACTCTCTGTAGCCATGGGGTTGAACTGAAAATGATCAAAAAGGAAGGCCAGAAGCAGTGAACAAAACCCAAAGAGAAGAATCTCACATAGTCTTAATGAAAGAACACTTTTATCTTGGTTGTCTAAGGAAATAAAGCCAGCGTGTTTACTGTGCCTACTGCCTCCACAGCCCCCCCGACAAAATATCAAAAACTATTCAGTCTGCAACTGGGGAAAAAAAATCACTGACATTTCAAAAAGTCTTGACGATAAATACATTTGTTCAAGTTTTTGAAGGTCAGTAGTTGACTAGAAGAAGTAGACCTACATAAATACGCACACTGGGAGAGAGGCAGGTAAGATACCCAGCAGTGGCAACCTGGTGCCCAGTCAGCACAGCTCTGGGCCAGCTGCGGAAYGGGGTGTCTCTGCCCCGGGGAGGTACAACCGGGCACTCAGGAGAGGTGATTTTCAGAGCTGGAGGATGAAGCAATCATTAGGCAGACTGATTATATGTGCCTGATTACTCGGGTTAGGTAGGAAAGTGGGGTCCTCATGGAACCACTAATCCCCTCATGTGTGTAAATCGCGTGTATAGATTATTAATTGTAACTCACAAGGTGATTCTTGAAACTTGATTAGCAACGAATGGATGAAGGGACAAGAAGAATACATGGCTGAGGTGCTGTGTCGTCATACTGTAAATAAAGCGCATAGGCAATCAACACTTGCTTCACTAAATTAAGAGAACTCACTTACAGGAAAATTTCTAAATAGCAGTTAGTTGTATTGTTTAGAGAATATCCACATATTCACAATGATGAGTTTAAAACAAAGTGTCCTTGTGGTTTTCAAATTATCTGTACAAGCCGGTTGTGTGAGCACATACTCATTTCATGGCATAGCCTTTTCTTTTTATTCTAGAGGACATTTTCTTGATAACTATAGTATGTGCCTGTTTTTATAGCATATGCTTGGKTTTGGTTTTGTTTTTGTTTTCCTTTTTCTTGGCACAGCTTCTAAAAAGACTCTTTTTCATCATCATTGCACTTTTTCTTTAGCTGCAAACCATAAGTCCCCAATAAATTACCCCAAACCAGCTCAATTGATTTGACAGCTGCTAGCTGTCACTACAGTAATAGGTAGCTATTGATTTCTATGTCTTTATTTAAATTCAACAGACACTTGCTAGAGCTGCACATAAACATCTTAATTCCTATTGTGTTTCTGATTACTAAATGGTACCTGCACTTAGTTTGTCTTCTTTGCCTTGTGTTCAAATCTGAGGAAACTGGCTTTTTCAAATCTATTATTAGATCTCTCAGCCTAATTGAACATCTTATGTCCTAGCTGACTTTTATTTTTCTCTAAATTCCAATCAGAGGAAGCAAATCTGCACATCTTTCTTTCTTCTCACTCTCCTTTACCAGACAATGTAGTATGTGCCACTCAAATCATTTATACAACATTTTCAATCTATTTTCTAAATCATCCTAAAATTTGAATGTTCAGCCTAAATCTGCTGAAAAGTCTTCCCCGTTTGCCTTCATTTTGTGGCTRCATGTAAATAGACTGATGACACACGTATAGAACGTAATCCCAAAGAGTATTTGGACATATGCTTAACTCCACTCTCATTTAACGCAGCTTTTAAGTTTGTGCCCTCAGTTTTCTTTTTAGAAATTGAGGAGGAGGGTAAGGAAAGGAATTCAGGGATATGTGGTAAGAAGACTGCCTTCAGCTTCAGTTGTCTAGTTCATTTTTAACTTTGTTTATTCATTTCTAATGCAGTAAAAGCCTCATGAATAAATTAAAATAAAAAGGTCTGCCCAGTAAACATTCAGAGGAMCTACTACTATTCTATGAAGGGAGCACCACACATTTTCCACACATCACAGCTATGCTTTCCACCCATGTATATACTTTCTAGTTCAAGACCACCACAGCTGAAGAGAGACACATCCTGGCCTATTTGTTTCTGCAAAGAAGACTGCTGCTGCAAGACCAGAGTTCAAATTGGCTCCTTGAGGTTGCAGGGTACATATGAGGGTGTGRAAGAGCCCTAAGGGGTGTTAAAAAAGAGTCTCTTGACATCTCACAGTTGTAAATTGTACTTTTTAGGATGCTGAGATTAAACTGTTTCACCTCTTTGCCCATTTTAACTGTCTTGGTTGGGGATATGAAATGTGGGTGAGAGGAAGCTGTTATTCAGTTTGATGCTATTTTTAATTTTATAGTGTAGATAATGTATTCAGAAACCTTTCCTTTGGAGGCAATCTGCATTCGAAGCTGTTAAAGAGTATCACATCTTTATATAGCTTATGGGATAATTTTGATTAGATGCAGCTCTTACTCTGTGGACAGAAGCATATAATACCTACAATAATTATGGTAATTGTATATCGGAAGTTGGCTATTCAGGAGAAAGCTATTTGTTTAGCATATAATACTTCAGGGCTATGAGATGGCGAAGTGCCTGCATTTGAAGAATAAACAATAAAGACCACTTTAGAGCAGACTRTCCTTTATGTTACTTTACATTACACGTCTTAATGATCACTCAGATTGAAGTTATCTTGCTCCAAACAACATTAACTTCACCAGAATCTCTCAGAAATGCAAGGCACGAATGCGAAGAACCAGCTTGGCTCCTCAGGGAACCATCTTGCTTGGGCAGAAGCAGATGTGGAAGGTGCGTATTGCCTGGGAAAGGTGGCACCAAAAAGTCAAACCACACCAAACTCTCATCGGGCAAACCAAACCCAAGCCTGAACAATTTCAGCTGGGCCCAATCAGGCAGAACAGGAAAATGCAACTGCCTGGGCTAGGAAAGCTCTCAAGTTGCAAGAAGYTAGGACAAAAAGCCTGTGGGGGTTTGCTTGGTGTGGACACTACSCCTTTATTCCCCTCTGGCATTTATTTGGCTTAAGAACAAGGAGCAAAACTTTGAAACACCACCMGCAGCTGAAGATAATTCTTCTGGAGTTACCAGGGTAGCAAAGCAAAACAAAACTCAGCATCCTGGGCTGTATCACTTTTGGTGGATAACTTGCAATATTTCTCTGAAAATAACCCAGCCTTYCTTGTGTTAGCAGCGATGTCTGTCTTCAGGTCTTCTGACACCACGCTCATTAACAACGCACTGACCTGCGCCCGGAGCTGGACCGACCCCGGGGCAGCAGCGAGCGCAGGAAGCTTGCCCAACCCTTCTCTCTTCATAGGAGCCCACCAGCAGCTGTGCACAGCACTGCCGCATTTCTAAGCATTTGGATTAAAATGGGATATCGTGGGTATTTCCCACTGGGTTAATCTTTTCTGGAAGACTTTCTGACAAATGCTGTTTCCAACTGCAGGAGAAAGGAAAAACCATCCTTGGCCTGTGGTAGAAGCATGCTTGTTGCTCTCCTTGCGGAGCAGATGTCGTAGGGCTCCCCATGGGGGTCCGTCGGGAGAGGGCCTGGCAGCCAGGGCACGTCCCACCGCCCCAGCCGGGAGCGGGGCAGCCGGGGCAGAGCCCCAGGGGGGGTGGCCAGGCAGGGACAGTCAGGGCTGGTGGTGCCCCCGGGGCCCTGGCAGAAATACACYGACTTATGGTTTGGGCAGGAGCCAGAACTGCTGCAATTTGTGATAAGCCATAAACAAGATGCTTATCAAGCCATAAGATAAGCATTCCTTGTTTTGCTGATATCTCTACACACAACATCGTAGTATTGTTATTTATATCCTATAACATCTTAATCATTTATCACTTTCCATCCATGCTGCAGACCCAGGCGTTCATCTATTAGGAACATCTGCAGGTCCATAAGCATCCTAGGAGAATATTTTTTGCAATGTTTTTGTATTCTGCTCCTATTGCCTAGCGAAACAAACTGAAGTTAATGAAAAGTAATACTTTGTTGGAAAAAAAGCAAAAGATTTATTTTGCTCTGACCCCATTACTTTCTCTCACAATCATTTTTCAAATAAAAGCCTGTTCTCCCATCTCTTTGCACCTCCCAATTACCTCCTCTAATTAAAAAGGTTTATTTTTGCTCGAGCAGGGTTGTGAGACGTAATATTTCATTGTTTTCTTGTGTGACAAGGATTTTTTTTCCCTGAGACTGTGTTCAGTGATGCACAGTCATTTCTGCTGACTCATTTCCCCAGCCAGAGAAGGTGGATGCTACCAACCCCAGCTAAGAAGCACGAACAGTCCTGTGGTACACAGATGGGACACCAGGTAGGAAAATGCCTTAGAACAAAACAAGTCAAAAAGAAAACCTCTTGAGCACTGAAAGCAGGAAGGAGATTGGGTTGAAGCATGGTTTATTATTGAAATTTATGTACTAACTTCGTAAATGTAGTGCTACATAACAGATTATGCATCTACCCTAGTGAGAGTACAGTAGACATGGGAATATTTTTTGTTATTGTTTTACGGCTAGAACATAATCCATGCAGCTGGGTTTGGTTGGATGGGGAAAGGCAAAGTAGAGACTAATGAAAAGAGAGTATCTACAGATATTGGAGATTAAAGAGAAATATTAAAATTCAGTTGCAAATTTCTGTAATTGGAAAAGGTGACTATGTATAGAAGTACCAAAATAGAGTAGTTAAATTGCTTGCACCACTTGTGTTGGCTATAAACCACAAACTCGAGCTGCTCATTTACTTGGGCCATTCCATCAGCCCCCACTAGATTGGGCTCCGTGTGGTACCATGTAGAAAAACAAAATGAAACACACATTTGGGGCCCCAAACCAACTTCTCATTGCTCATTGATCATTCCATTTCTAAATTTTAGGCTAAAGACATGCAAAAACATAGTCTGATTAATAAAAGTGTAGGTGTATGTATTATTGGAAGYACAATGACATTTATATCCAGAGAAAATATTCTTTCTCATTAGTTAAGGTTGCTGCCTTAATGAGTTAATGCCCCAAGCCAAAGTAAAAGGTCAGCTCAGGGATGCTTCAGGCTCCTCTCCACTAGAGACTTGCTCCAGGGATCCACAATGCCCAAGACAACTGGGGGTCTAGAGGCTTCTGGTCTCTTAACATTTCTCCCTGAAGAGCAGTATCAGCCTTGTACTACCACACTCGGGCCTCTCCTGTTCCAAATTTACTGTGCCTTTCAGAGAAAAGTTGTAAGGCACCGGGTCCCATTGCATTAGCAGCACAAAGCAGCCAGTTCTGCTGCCCAGCCGAGAATTGCCTCGCTGGAATTCCCTTGGGGCGTAGTGCCGCATAGGTTTCTTTATCTGACTACTTCATATACTGCAGATAGAAATATCCCTAAGTCTTCTACCAGAAATGCTGTTTGGCACTAACAACACCCAGATAAGGTGTAACTACCCTGAAGCACCGGGTAGTTCGCTGACAGCTTTGCGATATCTCCTCGGCTGTCTCATGCCCTGTGCAGTCCGTGATTCAGCACTGCCTGATCCCTCAGCTCAGAACCAGAACAAATGCTGGGCGTGCAGAGCGCACGTCCTACCCCCGTGTAAATCCAGGTGCTGCTTCTGAGTCAGTGTAATAACCCAGGTGGGCTCAAACGTGAATTTGGGAGAGATAATTAAATATAACACTCCTCTAAAGAGAATGATTATTAATCTTCCGCCATGAAGCTACATCAATCTTYATGAACTAATTTTAACATCAAACCTTGTTAAACTTGAAGAAAACATCTTTGGAGGCAGATTTTCATCTGTGTTAAATAAATACATTGGTTTGTGGCTTGAGTACTGCAAATCTTCCTGTACTTCTAATTTTATAGATCAAGGAAATAACATCCCTGATGAAGCTCCTATTTTCTTTGACAGCAAATACGAAGACTGCTTCTCACTTCTTTATGTGGAAAGTGGCCAAAAGAAAATTRTCCCAAAAGACTGCACGTTTTTGTTTCAATTTCACTTTGAATTGCCTTTTTATCCATAGTGCAGATCACAGATAAGAATTTTGCACGAAGAGGTTTTGATTGCCTTAATTTTTATATTAAAGAGTCAGCTATTAATTCAAATCTTCTCTTGCCAGAGTGTGAAAATAAAGATTTTTCACCACCAAGAAAGGTATCTCTAATAGATAACGTCTGAAATATCTGTCATGTCCTTCAGCTCTCCTCCAAACCACTGTGCCATGTATTATGTTATAAAAACCTATATTTTGAGCCTAAATTTCCAAATGTTTTTACTGATTTTATAATAAACATTTTATTTACTTAATTCCAGTTTTATTAGAGGGCTTGCTTTTTCTCAGAAACTGCAAACTTTTCCTTTACACATTTTTGTTATGTAAAAAAAAAGGCTCATAAAAGCAATAGTAAAGCAATGAAAACACCTTATTTAGGTATATATTTAAATAACTCCAAGAACTGGATTCCAAATCCTACATAGTAACTCTAGACGATGTCCTAGATGCAATGACATGGTTATTTTTTTTTCCCTGCTCTATATTTAGATAGTCTTTTTAATGTCCTTTTCTCTTGGAAAAAGGGAGATGGGCTTAACTCCCACCAGTGACTGATCAGCTGCTACCGTCAGTCCTGAGGTCAGGTGTATCACCTGGTTTTCACAAAACCAGCACGTAGCTCAGCTGAGCAGCAGATGGACAAGGCTGTATAAGAATTGTGCATACATGTGAGCCGAGACAGATGGCCTGAAGAGTGTTATTCTGTGGGGTGCAGATAGATTCCTCCAGGAGATGCTGTGTTAAGAGGTAGAAGGGCACGAGTGATATGTTGAACTTCGCTATTTTGAAGAAACAGACCTGAAGCCCTGAAGAAGTAAAAAAAGAGAGGCTTGCCATCCCGTGGCTCCGTGGTATTGTTCCCTGCGTGCCCGGGAGTTAGCCTACTGGTTTACGTGATGACTTTTGGCACACAAAAATACTCTGCTCTCTGTAGCTCTCTGAAAAATATTTAAATCTTCTATTCTTTTGCCTGAAGCAGTATTATGCACTGTGGATGGTAGCAATTATATGATAACACTTTAAAAGTCCCACTATGATAGCTAAATTACTTTTCAAACACCAAACACTAAGGAAGTTGGGTAGAGCTGAACCTACGAACTTAATTTCCTACCAGGGCACAGAATAYTGACCATGAGTTAATTAATCTGGAACAGACTGGAGCCATATTATACCTCCATTGGGGTCCATCTTTTCATTTCTATCATATGGTGATTTTTATCTGTAGAAGTCAAAAGATTTTTCCTACTAGTTAACTAACCAATTAACACTGAGTCGTTTTCTACCTAGTTTGCTGAGGGACACAGATGTTCAGTTAGCTCTTCAGCATAATGTACAATCATTGTCGTGCAGGGAATATAGTCTATCTGCCCTTAGTTTTATTCTTTTGCTGCAACCATTCACATTTCCTGCCACCAGAATCAATCTGGAGACAAATACAATTTTGATTTTCTTTAGAAAACTTCTGCTTGCCTTTGCAACTAAAATATTGGTGGAAAGGACTGTAAAATATCACGTCAACTAACACACTGTTTCCTCCATACTCCCTCAAAAAAAGAAAAGAAAAAAGAAAAAAAAAACTTTGCAAAGTAGCATGTCTCCTCCTTTTATTTGCTTACTCTTTCTGGGATTTAAGAGTTGCTRCTGAGCGCAAAGGGGAATTTGTATCCATAGGCAAGGGAGGCTATGTTCTCAAGTGTGGTCAAAAAAACCACATGGTCTCATTTTATGTCATATTCTCTTCTCTTTATACAGTTCCTTTCTATTTCATTAAATTAAATGGCAATTATCTTCTTTCATGCACCCAAGTTCTTTAGAACAGGAGGGAAATTACTAGGTACTAATCACTAGGCTCCTTAGTCATTAGCTGCTGAATAGAAACGGGCATTCTTCCACCTGCTCTTGACCCTTATTTCAAAATACAGCTCATTTATCCTGAGACTAAGGAAGATATTTCCTACAGAATGGGGGTGAGAGAAAAGGAGAGGCTCAGACAGAAATCATTATTCAGACCAGGCACCCTCTCGGTGCCATTGTATTTTCCCCTCTTCTGAAAGCAGAAAGGTTCCTTTCTTGCTTACTAATTTTTATGACATACAGGTGAGAAAATAAAGTTCACTTTCACAAGTGCTTTATATTAAAAGTCTTAAAAAACCACCGTCACTACCAAAGAAAGCACAAATCCCAACCCTGGAGAGGAAATCATTAAATAGAAGACATGCACAATACAGAAATACAAAAGTTAACTAAAAGACAAGGACTTATTAAGAGATTCCCTTGGCCTGGGAACAGAGCTCGCTGAAGCATGGATTGATGTCTGCTATTTCTATATGGATTCTTGAAGTGTATGCTGTTGGAGCGATTTCTAATAATGGGTGAGTGATTTGACTACCATCTGTCATGTGTTTTTTCTTTCATTCTTTTCCCGCCAGAGAATATGTGATGTAATGTTTTAGTTCAGTCACTTTTGTCTGTTCTTTTTTTGTGCTGCCGTATATTTCTATTAGACAAGTCTGAGTTAAAGAAGTRCTCTTTGGGCTTTTAGTGGGAAGGGGGGAAAGCTTTGATGGTCACCAGTTCCTGAGGAAGCCAGGATAAGGGCTAGGTAAGATAGTTACTACTAGAATGTTAYATCTGTAATGTGTTTTTCGTTTTGAAGGAGATGAGGAAAATTTCTCTGGRTGATTCATCAGCTACTGGATTCAGAAGTGGATGGAGCCTGTGCGAAAAGTTTAGCGCTCCTTCAGAAATTCAGAATATTCACTCTCACAAAGGGCTTTTGGGGGGCTCACAATTCTAAACTGGAAAACTGCAAGTTGTTGTCAGGGTAAATCCATCACGTTTAAGCAGGCTTTACAGATTTGTAATGAAGTAGGATACCACAATGTTGCTTGCTAGTTTTATTGCTAGTTGTAGATCCCAGGACATTAATAAAGATGTTTCCTATTACTAATCTTAGGATCAGATTTGACAGCAATTATGGATCCTTATAGGCAGTCCTTTAGGCTACACCTGTGTAGCCTCTGTGAGGCATGCCAATGCATACAGGGTAGCTCCTGGGCAAGCAGCACAGCCTATATTGGATCTAAGGCCTTTTGTAAGGAGCTGTGCCCAGTCCGCATTTAAACAGGACTGACCTTCAGCATGAGAAGAATCCAGTAACCTTTTTTATTTCTCTCTGTCTCACTCATGTCCGGGACAACCCCTCCATACCCTTCATATGGCAGAGGCCYGACGTACCTCTTCAGTCTCTAGTCGCAGTAAGTGGACAGTCATGCAATGCATTGCCACTGGCGCTAGTATTCCTGGGGAAGCTTACCACCAGAGGCCTGTCTTTGGAGCCATCCAAACCCAAAATAAAAAGGCGAGTGATCCGCAATGGGCTAGGTGAAGTCTATATTCCCTATATTCCCAAGTACTTTTGGTTACAGACTGCAGGCAAGGGGGATCGTTCCACCTGGCAGACTTCCCTTTTGTTTCCCATTTCCTGTTGCTGGTAGAGCCCAGACTCCATCAAGCGGAGGAGACTGAGCAGCAGTCACCGGTGGGACTCCATCTTTCTCGCAGCATCAGGTCATCAACAGCAGGTGCAGGACACTTGTATGAAGAGTCCCACATTTGGGGTCCCATGCAGGGGGAACCCACGCTGCCCCAGACTGACAGCACACCACTTTTATGATCCCCTCACCTCAGTAACCATGATGGGAGTTGTCCTCTGGCTGCCCTGCCTCCTATYATCGAGAGAGCCAGTTCAGGATGGGAGAATCTGATGTTCACATCTTGCAATGTGAACCTGGGTGTCATCCCTTTAAAGGGAGCTGTCTACCCAGGCATATGGCTGCATGCCAGGAGGTGGGAGTGAAAAATTTATGAAAAGCTTCATAAATTCCTAGAGAAGCACATAACTTGAACTGCTCACTATCTTACTGATTGAGTCAACAGCTAAGTCCCAAAAGACACATCCAGAAATAAAAGGCCTCCATTAAAAAAAAAAAAAACAAACAACAAAAAAAGGAGGAGGATCTCCTAACAAGACTTTTTCGTTAGGAGGAAGACAGAAAGCTTCCCAAGGCAACTCCAAGCCACCGGTTTGGCAGTGCRTGCTGTAACACGCGGACGCGGTGTGCCGGGAAGCAGCACACCCAGAGGCACTGACCACCGGGCACAGGATGCCGTTCTCCCAGCCAGAGGTCACAGCCTAGGGATGCGTGGTGAGCTGCCCCCAAGGTGATCCAGGTCTGGCCTTCAGCTTTTTGAACTAATAGGACCTTCCTCCTACTTTGAGCAAAACTAGCTCTTTCGCTACCTCCACAGCAATTTCTTCAGACAGTTGCCAGAGAACTTGCTAGCAGTAAAGCTGTGCTTGCAGAACCGGTGTCAGCGTCCTCAGACYACCACCAGCCCTGACTGTCCCTGCCCGGTCCCTTGGGGTTCCCCACGGCCCAGGACCCTATGTCAGCCCCCGCGGCCATCAGCCCCTGCTCCAGCAACGCCGCAGCAGGGCTGGTCTTCAGCTYCCCACAGCCCTGCCCTGCTTGGCCATGGCCCTGCCGAACCRGGCCCACCCACGGGTCCAGGAACCGCCCCATAAAACAGGTTTGCTCGCTCTTCATCCCTTCAGTTGCTATTATTCCAGTTACCAATGTACACTAGAGTGTCTTCCCTCTTGTCTCTGTTCTGCAGTAATTTACTGTTGTAATATAGGATTGAGTGATGGTTTTTAAGTGAATTTTCATATAGGAATGCCAAATGCTCATGTGGCAAACTAAACATTGTGAATTAAAACAGCCAAACCACCATGGCATAAGGGCCARCACGCTGAAGGCTCCCTTCGCTACTGCACACCATGGTTTTGAGCAGCTCCACTGAACCCACAGGGGCCTTGCCCTTCCAAAAGCACTTAAAACAACAGAAAAATCAGAGACAAGTAATTAATTCATTTGTAAAGATTAATACTAACACTAACAAATGGTCAAAAGGATTGCTGTAAGGAAAAAAAAAACCTATTTTAAATGGATTTCCAATTTGTGTATTTACAGCTGTTTTAAGTCCCCAAGTGTGGATCTGTGTATATCACAAGATAAAGATTTTCACAGTTTTTATTGAAGTCATACTTGTCATTAAAAAWTTGTTGGACTAATTTCACCTTTATGCAGTGCTAATTGCCCAGATACCCACTTTAAATCACTCGTCACGACGTAACGGACCTTTGCGTGCCTCTCCTCTCAACAGTATTTCACCTCATGGGTTGCATCAAGGTTTCCACCATTGCCACTACTTTGACAAATCACTTCTCAGMGTCACCCTTTCCCATGTGTGATGGGCCACGGAAACAAGACGGCATCTCCACTGCTCTGCGACAGCTTCTAAACCTGACAGACTTTTTAAAACAATGACGCAAGTACTGTCAGTGTGAGTACTTGCGCCAAAAGTCACTCGAGCCAAAAGGCTTTTGTTAGCTTCCCCCCAAGTGGACTTTCTTTCTTCACCCCTTACACCAGCAGCACCTGTCGCAGGGACCCGAGACACCTCACAGACCCAAGGTGGGGCTTTAACCTGCCCAACACCCTCCAGCCTCGTTCCTCCCGGGCACAGCCCAGCCCGCTCCCCCCTCCCCAGCCTCAGGAGGCTTTGCCTAGGGAATACGRACCGACCCACGGGGCCGCCGGCGGACACACGCACCCACCAGCCCGCCCCCACAGCCGGTTGCCTCGGCGCCCGCGCCTGCGCACGCCGACAGTGACGAGACAGCCTCGTTCTTGGTCCTCCCTCAGCCACGCCCCACTGAGGGCGAGCAGCGTTTTCCCCGCCCCCTTGCCCAGGGGGCAACGTCTGCGCCTGCGCCGCTTTTCGCCCTCACGTTGTTTTTTCCGCTGGCGTGGGGGGCGGGGTGAACTATCACCTTCTTCAGATCCCATTGGTCGCCGGCCGGGCCAGGGCGGGTGCGCGCGCATCCCCGTGCCCTCCCGCCTACCCCCCGTCCGGGAGGTCCTTCCGACTCTGCCAGTGGCGGAGGGGTCCTGAGCCCCCAGCCCGCCCGCCGCTGCTGCGCGGGGGGCGCCTGCACCCAGCGGGGAAGGAGCTGCCGCCGCGAGGACCGGTGCAGCAGCGTTACCCCTTYGGTACGTTGGTGGCGGTTGGCTCTGCGCCCCCCCTCTCCTCACCCGCGCAGTTCTGGGGGCGGCAGCGGGGGGCCGCACCCCGGGTTCGGAAGGGCGATGGCCGGCCAGTTTGTCTGCCTGCGCGCCTGGCGACCTACGGGCCGTAGCGCGGCGGGGGGGCCTTGCCGCGGCCGGCTGCGGGGTGGTGGTAGGGCCGCGGCGGGGCTGGGCGGCCTGGGGGCCTGTGCGAGTGCCTCTGGGGAGCGGTAGGTGCCCCGGGCCGGCTGCTCGTTTCTGGCCTGGCCTCACGGGCCGCGTGGTGACAGCGGGGGTTGCGGCGGTGGGCAGGCTGGCCGCAGCCTCCCTGAGCTCTCCGGTAGCAGGTGCCGCGGGAGGTGAAACACCGATTGCTGAGCAGTACGCTCATCTGCTGCTGGCGTCTCCTTTCCGGCTTTTAAGTAACTTTCCTCGATAAGGACAAGGAGCCCTGCCCGCGTCCCGGTGACGGAGCCGGGGGGGTGGGGGGACAGCAGCAGCGGGGGTGACAGCCGCGGGCTGCTCGGTGTGGTGGTTGTGCACCGCGGAAGCGCGGCTGTTACACAGGCCCCGAGGCAGCGCGGGCATCGGCGCTGCGTTACTTCTCCAGACCGCCACAGGTTCCCTACGTGCGGTTTGCAGGTTGGTTGCTTCACGTTGTAGACACGGTCGTCTCCCGGCCATAGGAGTTTTAAACAGGTCTACGCAAACAGAGCAGTTCTCTCTAGTTTATACGTCAGTGGGATGCAGAAGTTGGTGTGCACATGCAGAGCTGGTGATGTAGGAATCCTTCTTTCTTTGGTTAAGTGCAGTGTTATGATACCTGTGCTCGCCGTTGGGTTTTCCTTCGTTTACTGTCAGCAACACTCTGTGTGCATGAGTATTTGAAAACCTCACGTTTCCTTTCCTTAATTCTGTTGTGTTTGAAATTCAAACACAGCAAAATTCGTATATTCCTGAATGTTTCTTTTAACTTTMATGAATTATAAAATTTAGGGTCTGTTTGGTTTTTTTTGATGACACCCATTTAAAATTATTCAGAATGCCCTGTTCCAGCATAGTTCCAGCATAAACCCCTTTAACATTTGGATGTGGGGTGCTATATTTAGTAGCGTAGAGTATTTGCCTCTTCCTACATTTCTTTAAAAGTTGTATGCAGAAGCTGAATTGACATGGTTATCTAAATATTCTCCTGTCTTTGCTGACAAAGACAGTGCTGTAATACCAGGTCATAAATTTATTGCTGTGTTCAGGCTCCTTATAAAAACAGTATTTTTGTTAAAAAAAGGTTACTACTTGTTTGAGTATTTAAGTATGAGCATGTAGTTTTGAGTATGTACTTATTAGTTTCCCAGATGGGTCTAATATTCCATAATCTGCTTCTTCATGTGTATGGTTTAGCATGTGTACTTTATTTTCTAGCATTTTATCCACAAAATCTGTTCACTGCCCAGGTTCAGTCAAGGAGTTGGACGTGTATCTTGACTTAGCTTTGCAGTTAGTCAAAATCAGTAAGACTATGCATTTGGTTTGCTGATTGGTCCCACTGAAATGCGCAATAGAATAAGTAAGGGCTCCTCTGCAAGCAATTTGTATATCCAGGTCCCAGGATGCACAGTTTCCTGGGAAAATAAAGTATTCAATAGTAGCAGGAAGGTCATTAGGGACTTCTAAGGATGGAACTTGATAGCTTAGGCTCTAAACCATGCTTTATGTAATGGCAGCTTCAGACTAGCCCTGTGTCAAGTTTGCTTAAAGTTTCATCTCAATGTAGGCTTCAAAAGCAAGGAAGAATTTTGTGTGTGTATTTTTTCCACACCCGCTCCTGGATCTCCTCTACCTCCTGCACTTTTGTTTGTGGAGTTTCTTTTGCCGTCTCCCTCCACCCCCGCCTTTGAGGGATTCCACTGCTGCTCATTTTATTTCTGTCCCACAAGATTCTGGGTAACAGCTGTGAAATGTAGCATTCTTGTTGATCTCTGTCTGTAGCTGTCTGGCAAAATTATAAGACATAGTGCAAGGCAAATGGTTCATGTCCAGCTGTATGTGATGGCGCAGGGACAGGAGAGGCTCTGTAAAACTAAGTCTCTTCTGAAGTAATTTCTTAGTGCATATTTAGCAGCTACTGCACAGTGAAATTTCAGTAGGGGCATTTGAGTTTGTAATACTTATTGCTGACTAATTTACTTCATCTCACAGAGACTGAAAGTACTGTTGAAAAAACGACAAAATGAGTAGTCGTCGAAAACGTGCACCTCCATCAAAAATAGATGAGGAGAAGAAGAAAAAGCTCTGCTGGAATATGCATGAAGACCGGAGAAATGAGGTGATAACATTAGATGATGAAATGACTAATGAGGACCACGTTCCAGGTCCAAGCACTTCTTCTGCATCCTTCATTGTTATAAATGATGATAGCACTGATGAAGATCTCATTCAAAAAGGAGGTGGTGGTTCAAAATCTGTCAAGTTTTTGACAGTTAACGATGAAGAAGATTCTTATTCCATCTTGACTCCTGTGTCAGTACAGCTAAATATTATAGTCTTGCCATACCGTGCGGATGGGTCCTGGAAAGCTTTGTTGGGAGAATTTGCTCTTCATCTTCCTTCTGAGCAAATTCTAACTGACGAATTCCGTGAAAGGAGCTTTACTTTGGTGAGAGGAGACTCTGATGATCAGCTGCAGGTCTGTGTTCATGAAAGAAATGAAGAAGAGTACAGTAATGAAACAAAAGAATACCTGGGGGCTTATGAACAATGTATTTTGGTGGAACCAACTTTAGGTGGTGAAATACTGGAAGGCTTGAGATGGCTGCAAAAGAAAAAGATAATTGGACTTTATCAAAGACCTGGAGAGGCTCAAGCTTTAAAGGTATGGGTTCATATATTTGTTTTGCATTTTAAAAGTTCTTTTTTGTTTGAAATATAAAATAAAAACCTCTGAACAATGAAGTCTGGCAGCTACCATATATTTTTATAATGTGATGAAAATATATAGTTTCTACATACTTATGTAAACATTTTCAGTGTGGTTTTTTTCCTAAAAATTTCTTTTTTACTGTTGCACCACTARTAATGCATTACTTGAAGGAATCACAGAAGCTTTTAGCTGCAACGTACTATATCCTCTATGTGGTGATTTTAGTAGATCTGTTATATCTGTCTACATCTTGTAATTTTCAAAGCACTGTTGTTATTTTCATACTCTTCTGCTTATAATATTCTTGTTATTCTAACAGTTAATTAAATGGTTAACTGTATAACCATTTCACAGGTTGGAATTTACCTTCTGGAAGCTGGGCTAAGTAAACCAGAGTTTCTCAGTGATGGAGGTGGAAGACCCAAAAAAGCTAATCAGCTGATTCAAAAACTCATGGAAAAGTTCTATAGTTTTTTAATTCCAGGTAATGCAATTCAGTTGAATGTTGATGAATATTTTTTGTTACAAAAGTGTGTCTTTTTTTAGTAGTTTTAAATGTAAGGGAAAATAGTAAGTTATTCCTGCCATCTAGAGCAACTTTATTTTCAAGGTAATATTATTAGGTAATTTTTGCCACACTATTATCTGACCATTAATCATATGCTAATTAGTTTATGGTCAAATTACAGGTGATAATATTCCTTCTCTCCAGATAAAGCACTGAGGCACACAGAAGTTTGAGTCCTTACCTTTTTGGGAGTAAATACAATTTTCACTGAGTCGTGTGGGTTGTTTGAACAGATCTATAGTAGCTTGCCTGAGTTACACAGGAACTGTTTAAAAGAACCAGGAATTAAATTTGGGAAGCTTTTGTTTCTAGTTTGGTGCCTAACACACAACTGTGGCAACAGAATTTCTGTTTGGCTTATATTGTAAAGTAGTTACAAGGTAAACTACTGTAAAATGTACCTTTATGACAGTTTTAAGAATACACCACTGCAAATTTACAAATATGGGCCTTGTCATCATTTTGGAATTGAAGATATGTTTGCCATATTATACTCAGTAGTGATACAGATTTTTGGAGTGATCAATGACTGCTTTATGGTGTGATGACTTAGGAAACTCTTAAAAAAAAAAACAACCTTGGTTTTGTTCCTGAGTGTAGGATGGATTGAGTGTTAGTTGAAGACAGACTCAATAAGAGTGACCATAATATACTGAGTTTCAGTGTTTTTACAGAAGCAACAGAAGCCTAGCACCCCCCCATATAATTGTACTTAATTTCAAAAGGCAGAATTATATGAAGAATTAGGAAACTTGCTAAAGAGAAGCTAAAAGAAAGAGTTAACAATAAAATCTGTACGTCCATGCCTGCTGCAAAGAACAAACATGTAACTGTCAGAAAAGACTTGAAATACACCAAGAGAAGGGCTAGTATAACTAAGTATATGGGGAAGGGAAGATATGATAAGATACAGCTATGACTTGGTCGCCATCACGGAAACGTGGTGGGATGACTCTCATGACTGGAGTGCTGCGATGGGTGGCTACAAGCTCTTCAGAAGGGATAGGCGAGGAAGGAGAGGCGGTGGGGTGGCTCTGTATGTGAGGGAGTGTTTCGATTGCACGGAGCTCGACGTTTGTGATGATCGGGTTGAGTGCTTATGGGTTAGGATGAGGGGGAAGGCCAGCGAGGCGGATATCCTGCTGGGAGTCTGTTATAGACCACCCAGCCAGGATGAAGAGGTCGATGAAGCGTTCTACAAGCGGCTGGCAGAAGTCTCGCGATCGCTAGCCCTTGTCCTCGTGGGGGACTTCAACTTGCCTGCGATCTGCTGTAAATACAACACGGCGGAGAGGAAACAGTCTAGGAGGTTCCTGGAGTGCGTGGAAGATAACGTCCTGATGCAGCTGGTAAGTGAGCCTACCAGGGGAGGTGCCTCGCTCGACCTGCTGTTTACCAACAGAGAAGGACTGGTGGGAGATGTTGTGGTCGGAGGACGTCTGGGGCTCAGCGACCATGACATGATAGAATTCTCGATTCTTGGAGGAGTAAGGAGAGGGGTCAGCAAGACCGCTACCATGGATTTCCGGAGGGCAGACTTTGGCCTGTTCAGGACGCTGGTTGAGAGGGTCCCTTGGGAGGCAGTCCTGAAGGGCAGAGGGGTCCAGGAAGGCTGGAAGTTCTTCAAGGAGGAAGTCTTAAAGGCGCAGGAGTGGGCTGTCCCTGTGTACCGTAAGAGGAGCTGGCGGGGAAGACGACTGGCCTGGCTGAACAGGAAGCTTTTGCTGGGACTCAGGGAAAAAAGGAGAGTCTATCGCTGTTGGRAGGAAGGGCAGGYGACTCAGGAAGAGTACAGGGATCTCGTCAGGTCGTGCAGAGAGGAAATTAGGAAGGCAAAAGCCCAGCTGGAACTCAAACTGGCCACTGTTGTCAGGGACAACAAAAAATGTTTTTACAAATATGTTAACRACAAAAAGAGGGCYAAGGAGAATCTCCCTCCCTTATTGGATGGGGGGGGGAACATTGCCACTGAGGATGAGGAGAAGGCTGAGGTACTTAATGCCTTCTTTGCCTCAGTCTTTAATATTGAGACCGGTTATCCTCTGGGTATTCACCCCCCTGAGCTGGAAGATGGGGACGGGGAGCAGAATAAACCCCCCATAATTGAAGAGGAAGAGGTTAACGACCTGCTACGCCAGCTGGACACTCACAAGTCTATGGGGCCGGATGGGATCCACCCGAGGGTGCTGAGGGAGCTGGCGGAGGAGCTTGCCAAGCCGCTCTCCATCATTTATCAGCAGTCCTGG
>JASVER010000016.1:2860362-2948013 GCA_030449065.1 Oceanodroma leucorhoa
CAGGTGGCCAAGAAGGCCAATGGCATCCTGGCCTGTGTCAGGAATAGCGTGGCCAGCAGGAGTAGGGAGGTGATCGTGCCCCTGTACTCGGCACTGGTGAGGCCGCACCTCGAATCCTGTGTTCAGTTTTGAGCCCCTCACTACAAGAAGGACATTGAGGTGCTGGAGCATGTCCAGAGACGGGCAACGAAGCTGGTGAAGGGTCTGGAGAAGAGTCTTAATGAGGAGTGGCTGAGGGAGCTGGAGTTGTTTAGCCTGGAGAAGAGGAGGCTGAGGGGAGACCTTATCACTGTCTACAACTACCTGAAAGGAGGTTGTAGCGAGGTGAGTGTTGATCTCTTCCCCCAAGTAACTAGTGCTAGGACAAGAGGAAATGGCCTCAAGTTGTGCCAGGGGAGGTTTAGATTGGATATTGGGAAAAATTTCTTCACCAAAAGGGTTGTCAAGCACTGGAACAGGCTGCCCAGGGAAGTGGTGGAGTCACCATCCCTGGAAGYGTTCAAAAAACGTGTAGCTCTGGCACTTTGGGACATGGTTTAGTGGGCATGGTGGTGTTGGGTTGATGGCTGGACTTGATGATCTCAGAGGTCTTTTCCAATATTAATGATTCTATGATTTGATTCTATGATTCTAAATGCATTAGGAGAAATACATTATCATGAATGCATTAGAAGTAGAATATCTGCCAGAGAATTTGTAGACTTGAGATAACTAAGGCATATGCAAGAGTGCTCAAATGAAGTAATGCTATAGCAGGAAGAACAATTTTCTTCTCTGCATATCTTTTCTGCTGGAACTTGGGGCATTTGTCCTCAGTAGACTAAAAGATAATTTTTTATGGATTACAGGGCTGAGTGTAGCTTACAGGTGAAGAGGCAATATAGCTTCTGTAAGGGAAGACATGCCCCTTAAAGTTACTGGAGCAAGAATGTGGACCTGAGTGATTGGGTTGTTAAGCCTTAGCTTACCTTTTCAGAAGCCATGCAACCAGCTCAAGTTCATAAAGGAGCTGTGTTGCCAACTGGTAAATTTTCTGACCGTTTTTCAGCATGTACCTTTTGATGCGGCGTAAAATGATTCTATGCCAATGAATGCCATGGAAATGACTAAATAAAATAGAGGGTGTGGAGAACAGAAATAAACGGTTGTTAATGTGTATGAAGATCACCAGTCAAGCCTTCAAAAGCATGTGCAGCTTAATGTATTCCTAATGCTTTGGCAAATACAATGATTGGTGAGATGGTATCATCAACAATTTAAATGTATTATTCAACATAATAGAAATTAAGAACAACTGAAAGCTTGCAAGCAGACTAGGCAATGAAGATTCAATATAAATGCAATATAGGTAAATATAAAGTGATGCAGAATAAAAAAAATCCTTACTTCACATCAGAAAAAAATGATGGCCTCTTTGCTAACTGTTGCAACTAGGGTTGTAGTTCAGTAGGTAGGTATATAGCTCAGTAAATGCATCAACTTAGTGTTCAGAGTCAGTCAAACCAAATCAAAGGTAAAGAATTGTCCTAGAAGTATTAGAGAACAAAACAGGATCATTAAACCACTATATAAGTCCATAGCATGCATTATGCTATGCTCCAAATTCAGAAATAAAGCATGTCACAGAAATGAAAGATTTGGGAGGGAAGACCCCAGGCGGTTACACACTGTGAAACCAGTTACATTTTATAACACTTTTTAAGCACGTACTTTTTGATGTAGCATAAAATAATGCAGGCTTGATTCTATGCTGATGAATGCATTCCTCTTAAGAAGCGTAAATTGATTTCCATTTCTAACAACTTAGTCTGTTTGAATTTCACCTGTTTTTAAACATAATTAATAGAAATTTTTGTAAAACTGCATGCCAATGTGTATTTTAACACTTGTCAATATCCATCTAAAATGAACTCTACGCAGCAGTGTTCCAGGATGAGGCTTCTTGTTCTCCCCACTGATGAGCAAATTCTTGTGTTGATGGAGTTGCGCACAAGGTTTTACACAAATAAGGGACATGACCTCTCTATCCCTACATTTAATTTTTATATATTTGTTTTCCTCAATGTACTCATCCTGTTAATGTCCTTCTACAGATGGTTTTGAGACTTTGTGGCAGGAACTCCATCTCAAGTTATGGCAAGCATAGGATAGACGTATTAATGAATCTGCAAAAGAGTGACAAAATATTTAATATGCAGAAGCTTCATGAGTTTTGAACATTAACTGTAGAATTAATCACTTTTTTGAGAAATTTGTTTACAGATATTTCTTTTGTTTGCATTAATCAATAGCTGGTTTTATAATACATATGTATCCTGTATCTGCTGTATGATATTACATGTCGCTTCTTGTTGCTTCAGTGAACACACAGGCATAGATCACTTACAGATCCAGCTAGCTGCTTTCTTAATATGAAAAAACCCATAGTCTTTATAATTAAAAAAAAAAAAAGAATAAAATGTCTGTTTAATTGCTAATGGTAAATGTTTCGGAGTTTGTTTTCCTATRGTGTCATGGGACTATAGTATGACATACAGTAGCATGGCAATAGCGTATACCATATTCCTTCAAATTTCTTAAGAAGAATAAATTCTTTGTACAAATAAGAGTTTTTTGGTCTTTGTCTGACATTTTTTAATACCAAATGTGAGGCAACAAATTTTCCATTAATCTAGAATAAAGGGGGAAAAGATTACATTTTCATTGATGTAGATATTCTTACACAGCAATCTGCGAACTGTCCTACAGATAAAACAGAAAGATTCTCCTGCAGATGCAGTTGCAGAACTTTAGTTCAGTCATTGAAGGAATTAAGTAGAATACTTGATTATGAAACATATCAGAGAAACTGAATTTTTAGGTAGTACAATATCATCTGTTTCTCGAAGGTAGAAAGTACTAAGATGAAAGCTATGTAATTGAATTATGTTTTGAAATGGTTGAAAGCATAATTAAATATTCACTGTTTATCTCTCTCTGTTACTTATTAAACTTCCTTAGCATCCTTTTAAAAATGCCTGTGGTACATAGAACCATTTAATCAGAAAAAAAAAAATCTTTGAGAGAATGAACAAAAGAAAGGTACAGACAAAACATATCCAATTGTATGAAAAAACATTTTACCTTATATTGTAGTCTTTGCTCCCATGTAAAATTCTGGATAGACTTCGTTTATATAGAAGTCAATTTATTATGCTCTGAAGTGTGAGGTTTGAAAATTGTTGTTTTAGCAAGTATGATGATAGGTGTCATTATAGGTCAACTTAATTGATCAACATTATACTCTGCAATCACTCTAATTTCTCTGTCCTTTCCATGAAGTGAGGAATGTTTGTGAGAGGATCCCTTGGAATGGTTTCTGTAGTATATAAAGCTGCACGCTCTGCTTGTTGCTTTTCGTTTGGCTGGAACATTAACAACCCCACATGTGCACTCTGGTTGCCTTCTTTACATTACAAGTCTTTACATATACAGTTTTCATGAATTTATAGAAACAATGTCTTTCAGAATTCTCTTTTCCCTTGTGAAGCACTGGAATTATTCCATTGACTTAGAAGGATTAGGGGAGGGCACTGATGGCTGCCACACATAGGCACATAATTTCGTGCTGTTTGTTTTGGAAACCATTCTTCACCTTCACCATTCATTTGAATGAAAGAAAGCTTTTGCTTTCCATGGAAGAGAGTCCTAATAGCAGCCCCCAAACCTTATTTTAAGATTAAGCTCTCTGGTCTTTGTGCCCGGTACRTTTCTTCTTTGTTAGCGCGAGGCATCGTAATTATGATTTGATTTAATTGTGCCTGCCATTAGCTGTTTTCTCTTTTTATCAGTATATTATACTTTTAAATATACTTTAATGTCATTTTGTGCTGAAAATGCTGGCCTTGACTTGCTTCTAATTTTTTTTATTTTTTTTTTAAGAAAAATTTTGCAAAGTGGCTTTATCTCCAATACTAGCTATGGTTAATATCTTTCTTTGAACTGTAGAGTTGTACAGCTGTTTTATTGGTACCGATGTTTTTAATTTGAGACCTAAAACACTGTTAAAACTTGTCCCCTAAGTCTTTTGTTCCCTCATCTTATGTCAGTTTCCTAAAAGGCTGACCCTTGAACTTTTCATTAATTTTTGTTCTACAGTGCTTAAGTTCAGTATATGCCCATATATCCAAATTACGTGAAAAACGTATAAGCACAAGGCCTTCTTTCCTAGAGGGTAGGAAAGAAGGGTAGGCTTTCTGTCCTGGAGGGTACGTACTTCTCTTGTGGGTACATACTTCTTCTTGAAGTGGGATTTTAAGTTCTAAAGTATGCCTTGTCTGAATTTTTGCAATGATGCAAGTGGTGAGAATTTCGTGTTGTCTTACTGCTACAATTTTCTTATCCAGATGGATAATTTAAAATTAACATGAAAGCTCACTGAAGAGAATCTCCTGGGGTTTTTTAATATGTTATTTTATCAAGAAAGGCTTTATTTCATGAAAAATGTACAATTCCTTGACGACCAACTGTGTTTTTCCCCTTTCTGTAAGATCGTTGACCCATGTTAACATTTAAATCTGAAATGTGAGTTTTTTGTGGTTCTGTATCAGTTGGAAATGTTTAGTGGAAGGTTTTTATTTAAATAAATAAGGTCTGGTCATTCTATCCCTAAATTCTAAGGAAGAGCTTTGCTGATTATGTATACCTGTGTGATCGCCATAGCATGTTAATCTTAACTTTCAGGGCAGTAGTGCTTATTGTTTCCTACTGCTGCTAGTTGAGTCGGGTGCAGTCATGACGTATGTTTAAATGATGTTTTGCTTTGTGTGCTTTCATGTGTTAACTAAATACGTTGCAGCAAAATGTACTGAAATGTTGACCAAAGTTGATTGATAATGTGTGTCTTGAATTATTTGGTGTATGCAGATGAGCTGGAGGAAGATGAGGAAGAATCTGACATGGAACTAGAGCGACAAAATATTGAAGAGCTTTATGACTTTGTAAGGCACACCCATCAGCAGGATATCCAGTTACTGAGAGAGGATGTGCAACATCCTGCATTAATTCCTATTCTGAGGCCATACCAAAGTGAGGCTGTGAACTGGATGCTTCACCGAGAGAACGTCACAAGCACTCCAAGCAGTGGCAAGTATATGGGTCTGGAAAACTTGCGTAATTGAGGAAAGTGGCATTGTATTGTCAGCAGTAATGTTTTCTTGCTGTTTGATTAGAAGCTTTGTTAATTATTTCATTACTGTTTTTATAAAAGCTGTTGTTTGGGTAGTGCACTAAATGATAAACTAAACTTTGCTGAACAACAGTTGATATATCTYGTTGGTCATGAAGCACTGTGGAGGTAGACATCTGCCTTTTGTCTCTAAATGTCACGGTAAGGCTGAGCAATTCTAAGCAGCATGCTGTTTATAGAGAAACCTCATAATAGTAACATGAACTCTTTCTCCGTAGAAAATGCACTGCACTTCTTATGGCGGGAGGTCATCACTCTGGATGGAGTAAAAATCTACTATAATCCATTTACTGGCTGGTATGTTTTTATAGTTAGCTCTTTCTGAGAACACTTCAGGGTTGTACTTTGTGAAAACCTTATTGGCACCTTTACCTGGAGGATATAAGATAATCCATAACTGTCCTTTTTCAGTTAGCAAGTAAAGAATTAGAACAGTGATATCTTTAATTTGAAAAAAAAGGCAAACTGGAATATATAATGCATAGGTAAATATGTAAATCTCGAGTTGAAGACATAATTCTTAAAGCTTTTTTTTTTTTTTTTCATTTCAATGCAAATTTGTGGGTTTAAGATGAACATTTTTTTAAGTTAGAGCATTGGAGGCTTTGATCTTCTGGGTCAATATTTTTAAAATCGAAAGGAAGGAGGCAGTATAATGCTTTTTATTAATGCTGGGTACCGCATTACTAACTCTGTTTCACTTTTCTCGTTAATTTAGTTGAATAGAACTTTTTAATTGCTAGTTTGCTTTTTAGTTTTTTCCCTATGTAACTTTCAGATCTTTAACACATGGGAATATAAATAGATTTCAATTTTTTGGAGACTAATGTTATGGTATGCTAAGGTTAGGAAGGCAAGGCCTGTTAGGAAGGGAAAAAATCCAAAAACTTCTGGCATACATATTCATCTTGGTCAGGTTTGTACACCCAAAAAGCTTGCTAGCTTTTGTCAATTTCAGCTTATCTAATAAAAGATATTGGCTCACCTTACAAACTTTGCCTTGCTGAAGCTATGCTGTGTGTGTTCCTGAACACGTGCTTCTCTGTCACACCACTCTATAGTTACTGACTTTCATTTGGGAATGTACTTGAATTTTAGTGTTATCCGTGAATATCCGATTGCTGGACCCCAGTGGCCTGGAGGTATTTTGGCAGATGAGATGGGTCTTGGAAAAACAGTGGAAGTGTTGGCTCTTATTCTGACTCATACCCGACCAGACATTAAACAAGATGATCTGATGTTACCTGAGGTAAGAAAACCAGGATGAGATTTAGTACAAAGAAAATACTTTTCAGAATTAATGGAAATGCACTTATTTTGAGTTTTTTGCTTTCTGTTTTATAGAAGTCCAGATGTAAAGCTGGATTAAAGTACAGTGAAAGTTTTTGCTTTGTAGGGTGTGGTACTTGGTGGCATAAATAGTGGAATGGTTTGCATGAGAAGCAATTGATAGTTTGCCATTGTTGAAGGGTGTTACAGGCAACTACACTGTTAATAGGCTGTTGGTAGTTTACACACACTCCAGAAGTGTATAGATACGTAATTTAGTCTACTATGTTGGAAATCATTCTCCCCTTCACTTCATTGTATTGGTGAGTATCAAACATCCACTAGACACATGTTCAATGCTAAAATAGGGACGATTTAAACTTGGTGAATAAAGATTTCTGCCCCCTCCTCTATTTCATGTAATAAATGGGCTTATTTAGCAACAGTTTATCTAATCTTTTCACTTTCCTCACCTTGCATCCTGTGAAAACTTAACATGTTCACTAAAACCGAAAATTCTCTCTGAAGGGAGGGACCCTTTATCCTGAAGTAAATTCTTACTTCTGTGGATTCCATCCTTTTGAATTCATGGCAGCCAGTTTCATTGTGCATCTATTCATAATGATCTCCTGCCTGCTAGTAATTTTATCAGTTAAAAAGACCCAATTCTCAAAGAGAGAGTAAGATTCTTCTTAAGTATCAGAGGGTCAACACTGAGGAATGTGAAGAGGGGAGTATTAGTGCTAAAGCATCTGGACATCAACTGGCAATAATAGCTAGAGACCATAGGTTTTGGAGAGGTGGAGTTATGAAACTGTTTCATGATATGAGTAGTTGGGACAGACAGCTAATATTTTGGGATCTTTATAAGCAGAATTATATGACATTTCCTGTCGTTAAAAGGCACTATTCCACTCATCCAGAAGGCCCTTTGTCATTTGTTTTTTTCTTGTCTTCAAATAAAAAATGTCTTTGTATGATGTCCTGAAAAAAAAAACAAACGGGAGTGCTTTATTCCAACAGAGACTTTCTGGATGACTCCTGGCTTGTGTAAGCCAATGTCAGAGTTACTCCAAGTATTTCAACTCACTGTAGGGCTCAAACAGTGTCTGGAGTTTCATTGCAGTTACTGTTTAAGAACTCTGCAAAGCAACCAGTTGGACAGGGCAGAGTGAAGTGTCAGTGAATACAKCTATAAAACAATTAATCATAGAAATATTGGCACTGCATTTGTTCCAGCTTTGGGATTCTTTCATGTATCCCAGTTCTTGAGTATACGTCTCCTTAAATTAAATCACTATTCCTGAATCACTAATAATAGAGTAAATTTTCTTGAAGGCAGTCCCTAAAAAGAGAAACTTACTTGTTGTACAATTAACTAGGGCTTTTCAATCTATATTGTTTACCTCCTTTTGTGTTTCTAGCTATATATTAAACATATATTTTCCTTCCCCATCAATAACCTGGATCACTTACAGCTATAGATTCCTGCAACTTAGTTCTGAAGTAGTGGAGGACTCAAGTGGCTTGCAGGGCTGCTTTTTCTGTTCTCGCTGTAGGGTGCTGGACACCATTTGCTGAGAAATGGAACTGAATGGGATATCACTTTGTACACTAAAAATGAGCTATCTGAGCAAATTAATGAGATCAGAGCACACATCTGTAGCAAGCAGGTCATGCTTATTTTCAAATGTGGAAAGATTAATGAAGTTCAGAATTACTGTGAAGAGACGTGAGCTAGTAACTATTTAATGTTGTCTGCATTAGGGTAAGCTCGTGAACTTCTTTGTTCCGCCTCAACCTTTAGAAGGAAATAAAAAGAAAAAAACAAAGGAAATGGAGCTTAAATTGAAGGAAAAAATACAATATCCCAGTAAGTATTTCTGATGACTTTTTACATATATTTTGGTTTTGGCATGTCTTACATTGGCCACTGACTCTGAGTTCAAGGCTACTCTTCACTTCYGCAGAATGAAATGATTCTTTTGCTGAGCACTATGATGTAGGATTGCATGCTACAAAAAAATGATCCACAGTTAAAAGTAAAGTTACCAACTCAGATCTCTGTRCTACAGAGTTCCATGTAACTAGAGGTCATTGTAAGACAGTTTATGCATTTAACTGAAATACACTGTCTTTTTATAAGCTTCAGTAAGAAAATTGAGTGACTTATTTCTATTGCTATTCAATATTGTCTTAGAATCACTAAAAAATAGCGATTTGTAGGGCTACCTCAAGTAAAGCATTGTCAAAACTGCTGCCTGTCTTTGTTTTGCATTTTTTAGATGAACATGGTGTTTAGAGTTTCCTTAATATGCATTCTCTGAGGTAACTTTCATTTTATCTGAGCTGTAAGGTTTTTTTGCTTTGATTCTACATATAGGCTTACGAGTGATGATATTAGCAGCTGTAAAGGAAATGAATGTGAAGAAAGGAGCATCCATTATTGCAATATTTAAGTACATCAGTGCTATATATAGGTATGACATACAGAGAAATAGACGGCTTCTCAAAAGAACTCTAGAAAAGCTAATCACAGAACAAGTAGTAGAGCAAGTCAAAGGACATGGTCTGGCTGGGTCTTTCAAGCTGGGAAAGAATTACAAAGAACGGAAGAGGCGAGAAAGAACCAAAGAGCAGGTAAAACATGCTGCCATACTTAGAATGTTGCAAAGGCAGATCTTATTTCTACCATCTGCATGCTACTCAGCTGTGTTGTCTGTGTGCACTAGTTCAGTGACACTGGATTATTGATAAAAATGAAGAAAACTGCAGCATTTGCTTTGACATTCATGAACAAAGAAGCAGAAATAAGTAGATCAAATTTGGGGCTAAAATATTAACTACATCTGTCATAGGTCTTTTAAAATAGTGTTGCAGGGGCTGGCAGATGTATTGTTCTTACTGTGAAGCTGTCTTTTAAATACTGGTAAACATTAACAAAATCTTCAAACTGGAAATTGGTATAARATCTTAATATCTGTATCTTGATGTGTTTATATGTTCCAAAAAAAAAGGTGAGGAGAAGGTCTGACATTCTTGGTTAATTTTACTTCGTAGATAGCAAGGACTTCAGAAAGCGTTCAGAAGAAGCAGTTGATTGATGCTAAAACTCAAACCAAAGAATCAAGAATTAGTGATGTCACTTCTGAAAATGTCCTTAAAACCCCTTTACGGGTGGGTATCACCATGGAAGAACATGATTATTGCACAACTAGCAAAAATAATAGGAAATCTGAAGCAGATCATGAGAACTCTGTAAAAGAGGATAATGTTCAGCAGGAAGCTGTGGTCCCAAAGTCTCCTGATTTGCATGGCAGCCTCCTTGTCTCCAGTGACATGAGGAGTCATCCCGATTTTGATGCTTCTAAAACTACAGCTGATGTCAAGCAGGAAGTCCCAAAGGACCAGTCCTCACATGCCCAAGAACATGCCAGCAGTAGCGTACAACACACCAGTTCTGTATTTCCGTTTAATACCTCTGAATATCGTTTTGAATGCATCTGTGGTGAGCTTGGATTGGCTGACTATAAAGCTCGTGTGCAGTGCCTGAAATGTTACTTATGGCAGCATGCAGAATGTGTAAACTACAAAGAGGAAAACCTGAAGATCAAGCCCTTCTACTGTCCCCATTGCCTCGTGGCAATGAAACCAGTTTCCACAGGAGCAACTCTGATAATTTCTCCGAGTTCTATTTGTCATCAGTGGGTAGATGAGATCAACAGGCATGTAAGATCATCTTCTCTTCGAGTTCTGGTAAGATTATATAGCTTCGTGTTCTGGAGAGTTATTTTATCAAGGCTTGGGGCTTCCTTTCTGACACTCTATCACATAAAGTTCAGAGGTTTCTTTATCCTTTGTGTCAGAATTCTATATTTCTTGCTATTAGACCTATGCTTTGGCATCACACGGTGCATTGGTGTCCCAGAAAGACTGTCTGCATTTAGTTCTTCATTTTTTCCTTATTAGTTGGTCACTGGGAGATGATACAGTGGACTAGATCTCTTTATCAAATGGAAGCAAATTTTGAGCAGTTGCAACAACAGGTGATTTCTGAGAGGGAAAGCTGTTTGTGGTGGTGTGGTTTTTTTTTCTCAGAGATTACCCAGGAACTTAGAAAGGCCTAACTATAGATGTTTTGTCAGTGTCGTCTCACTGTACATTTGCACCCAAGCAGCTCCCTGACAGTTGCTTCTTATTTCGTTCTAGATAAAAACAAATGTTTCAGTAGGTGAAGAGTGTACTTTTGAATTTCTGGTTCTCGGGCTTTACAAAAGAAGTCTTGGTCCTTGGTGTTTACTGAGAATAACACCACTACAACTTGGGCATTGTCTCTGTAACATCTGCCATCTTTATTAGGATGTTGCTTATCTGGAGACCATGTATTGTCCTTTTACTTGATTTCTAATAGCTCTATCGCTAAAATAAACCTAGTTATACATATAGTAACGACGGCTATACAGGATTTTTTTGAACATAATTACCATGGTATTCAAGGGTAGCCATTGTCTTTTATTAATGATGTAGTCAAGTTTTGTCCCTCGTATTTTTAGTAGGCAAGAACTTTTGTAATGATAAAGTGCTTTGAGAACCATAGATCCTTTACATTTTGAATAAAATAACAGTAGTAGTAGATTGATAGAGGAAGCTTTGTATTTGGGGATATATCTGTATCTGATATATTCAGCTATCCTGCATAGATGCCCAATGTATAAATGAATTCTAGGACTCCAGTAAGCTATTTGTGTGAGCAGTCTAATTAGCTTTAGTGCAGATGTGTAACAAACTTCAGTAACAAATGTGTAAAACTTGCACAGTTTTTGCAGGACCCAGTCCAAGTTTTATACCAGTTTTGATGAAAACTGTCAGAAATAGATTTACTTGGTAACAGTAAAATAGCTTAAATACTGAATGTCAGTACTTTAAGCTGTGTGACACCTTCCATTCTAAGACACTGTTTTCATTTTCTTTTAACTGCCAACTGTAAGTCACCCAGACTTGCTTTCAGTATTGCTTCAAAGTGAAAATTTGTTGGGTTTTTTTCTGTAAAGTTAAAATGAAAACAGTGCAGATGTTTCAAAGAACCAGTTTCCCATGTTAACAGGTTTTGCATTGCATGTGAAGGGTGTTTTTTTTATTCTTCCAGCTGCTTACAACCCATGGGAAATTCTGATGGTAATAGAGCAAGAAATTAAAATTTATCAGTCGGTCTTGCTTTGTGGCAGGTTGTCTTTTCCTGCTGCTGTGAAAACAACCAAAACTTGGCCAAGTTTATAAACCTCTGGAAAGTCTGTTCGTAAATACTTGGAAGAGATCATTAGTCTTCGACAGCTATTTTTTTCTTCTCAACAGTTGCTTCAGTGAGCATGCTCTTTTTTTTTTCTTGTTTTCTTTTTTTTCTCTCTCCCCTCCTCTTTCATTTTTGTGCATTGACCTGGTTGCATGTGCTCCGTTGTTGCACTCGGGGGCTGAACAGACATTTTCTGCAAGTGTTTCTTTCAGTTGACAGAAACACTGTTGCCATATGCACAAATGTAGAGGAAGATTATTACTGGAAGAAACGGTACAGTTAACAGTGAAATTAACAGTGAAATCATGTGCTGATCATCAANGAATCAACTAAGGTTTTATAGGGTTACCTTAATCTTGGTATTTTAACTATTAGTTGCGTGAATTAAGAGAACATTAAAGTTTGTGACACTATGAGGGACTGAAAGATGGTGTGATTTTCTTAAATGGTAAAAGGGTTTATAGGTAGTTGCAGATAAACAGTAACCAAGATGGTCCATTCTTATATAAATCATGAACTCGCAGAATGAGAGAGGAATAGAAAGATGCTAGATATTTGAAGATGAGACTAGAATATAGATTCTTTCTAAAAAAGATAGGGATATTCCTGTATCTGTCAGAAGAAAGCCTTATCTATTTTAATATTGTGATGAATATACAGGTCTAGATGAGTGATAAGAAGTAGCTGATGATAAAATTCTTAAAGCAAGCAATGGTTACCTGTCATTTTGAAGTAGGTTTGTATGACAGGGAAAAAAAGGCAGTTGAGATGTAGCTCTGGTAATAGTTGTTCTTAATAGCTAAAAATCCTGGAGATGAGAAAGCACTCCTATTCTAAAAATATATTTTGATTGTGTACTGTACCACACATTATTTGAAATTTTAACATGTTTTGGTATTGTAAGTATATTGGGAATATGTGCTGTATTTATTTTCTTTAGATACAGAACGCTACCATGGGGAAACATACAGTAAAATGTTTGGTTTAGCTTGTTTTTTTTTTTTTTTTTTATTATTTAAACTGCTGTATGTTTCTGAAAGGATTATGCTTAAAATGACGAGGGAGATAAGAAAATTACTTCTGATATTAGAACAAACGTCAGTATGAAAAGTTTATAATAATATTCTGTTGGTGCACAGGGATTGTTTCTTACTGGGGTATTCTTTCTATCTCACGAGTCTCTGTAGAAATCCTTTTTGTAGATAAAACATTACCCAGAGTATCATTTCTGTTTTTTAAATATTTCGSTGCATACTTCTGCCTTTGTCTAATCATCCATGAAATTTTTGGGGCAACGGGGAGAAAGGTAAATACATGTACGGTAAAGGAGAGGAGAGGCCCGGACATGTAACACGGATTTACATAATGTTGCTCTGTAGAATGTTACAGAATACTTCATCTTGCAAACAACTGTTGCAACAAATAACTGTTGTAGAAAATACTGAAGTCCTCTTCTCTTCAAAGGAGGAAAAAAAAAAGTTTTGTGAAGATATAAATAATCATACATAAAATTTTTGCATCAGTGTCTGTATTGCATTTATTATCTGTGTCACTTATATGGATTTCCCACTGTGCTACTGTATGAATACRGGTTTTATGAATGGTTTCATATTATATGAGCGACACTGATAAAAGCATGCAGGTATTAAGCTGTACTGGTATTTTGGCATTAAAGTGTCTCTTACCTTCATTCTTTACTGTTGTGCTATTGAATACAAATCCATGTAGGTGTATCAAGGTGTGAAGAAGCATGGCTTTTTGCARCCACACATGTTGGCAGAGCAGGAGGTGGTTATCACTACATACGATGTCCTGCGCACTGAACTGAACTATGTAGATATACCCCACAGTAACAGCGAAGATGGGCGCCGTTTCAGGAACCAGAAGCGGTACATGGCCATCCCAAGCCCCTTAGTAGCAGTGGAGTGGTGGAGGATCTGCCTTGATGAAGCACAAATGGTTGAATGCACTACTGCAAAGGTATGACATTCCCGGTCATGCATTTATTTAACTTGAAAAGATTTTCACAAGCTTATTGTAAATAATACAATAGACTTCCCTCTCCCCCTCTTAATGTACAGTGCACTCTGGTAATTTGTCCTTGTAGCTTGTTCTTTAGAAGTGAATTTTCTGTTGGAGATATTTACTATTAAATGGTTCTCCTGTTGGAATTTTGACAGACTGTGAAGTATATCCAGCTCAAAAAACACTTAACATAATCTATACATACAGTTTAAAGAACTAGGTCATCATGTTGTGTATGGTGTTTGATAGTTTTGAACAAGATACTAGCCTGTTCAGTGACATAATTCAGAGGCATAGGTATGTCCTTTGGGTCTAGAAGCTAAAATAGTCAGCAGTCCATCTGCAGACTCTAGGGCTGCAGTCTGCAGAGGGAGATTATTTTAATTAGTATTCGTCCAGTCTTTTTGCCCAAGACAGGAAGACAAAAATGCTGCTTACATAATGGCTTATGGGCTTTAATTTTTTAATTTTTTTTTTACATACAGTTTCTTTTGCTAACTGTTTGCCTTCTGTGAACCCGTAATTGCCATTGATTACTTGGAAGTGGATATGGCTTTTATCAACTTTCAGTTACCTTCAAAAAAGCTCAATAAATTTATACACATTTTTATAATATATTGTACCAATGCTGCTTATAGATCTGCTAATCTTACATTCTAAAAAGATACTTAGACTTCTTAAAAATAAGGTCCATGTGTTTTCAGACTGTGTTCCACTCTGTCTTCGTTTTTCCTCTCCTACCATTGCTTGTATCTTCTTTTGCTAGGCTGCTGAAATGGCACTCCGTTTAAGTGGAATCAATCGCTGGTGTGTCAGTGGCACTCCTGTGCAGCGAGGATTAGAAGGTGAGATTTTACGTAGCAGTGTCATCTGTGGGTTTTCCTTGTTCTGATAATTAGGTAGTGGTTTGAAGCAGTTAAAATGTCTGCTAGTTTTGCTGTGAATTCATTAGGTACTCTGACTTGATAAGCCATAAACCTTAAGCACGTAATAAAGCCATCAATAAATGTATCAATATAAAAATTGCAGAGCTGAAAGCTTTTTATCTCCCCAAGTTAGACAAATACTTTGGGGAGCAGAGAAGCTGTATGTCGAACAGCTGACTCAAGTCTGTTCTTCAGTTTTCACTTAGCAGAGTGGGTAAATATTAACCCTTCTCTATTGCCGCTAAAGATAGTCTGCTCTGATTACAGAATCCTTCTGTGAAACACAGCAAGCAAAGCTATATTTGCTTTTTGCATAGCCCTGTATGAACTACTGTGGGCATCAACTGCCATGAATATAAATTCTAAAAATTGTACTAAAGCTTTATGAAACTGTTTTAAATTCTTCTGTAAAGACTTAATGAATTGAGATGTGTGGAGTAGGGAGCTGTGTGTTAGCAGGTGTCATTTTTTTTTTTGTGAGGTGCTCAGTTTCTGTAGACAGGCTTCAGACAGATAGAAAAAAAGGGGACTGACTAACTTCTTTATCTTGCTGTGTTCCTTGATGGATTTAGGAATATGTGGTGCACATTGAGGCAATGAGTTTGAAAGTGAATAATCAGTGTAAGCATTTGTGAACTATTGTTCAGATACCAAACTATTATAAAAGTCAATATTGTAGATTAATTCATTATGAATTGTGGATTAAATTTATAAATGCACATAATAGTTGTGAGAATATGTAGTTAATAAAGCAAACACTATAGAAGGAAGTGGTTGATTTCACTGTCATGATTAACTTGTTCAAGTCCTTATATGTGATAGTGCTGATTTAATACATATCTGAAATGTCATATTGTCCATAATCCATGTTGGCCAGGCGCTCAGACTATACTGAGGCAGGCCCCATCACATAGGGGATGAAAACTGCCGACTAACTTGAATCTGTGCCGCTGCTGCTGTAATAAAATGGGATAGGACCTCTGGGTAAAAAATTGCTTCCTGCATAGAAATGATTCCCAGGATTTTTCTTCCCCTGGTCTATGATGTATTTGGTGAATGTCTTACGGCTCTCAGCTGAATACCAAAAATTACCATAAAGCTGACAGGATAAAGAATGTAGCCACCAGATCTTWTTTCTATAAGATACCATGATATATTTCTATTTCTGCAGGGTTCACATGCAGCATTTAAACRTGTGCTTCTGTATTTTTCCAGGAAGATTTAGATACAAGTTTAAAGTCAGTATGTCCTTAAATTTCATCCCCCAAAATGATGGGTTTCTGAATTGGGCAGAATTAGCAAACTGTATTCTCTCAATTAGTGAGAAAACAATAAAAGTGTGTTTTGTTAATTTCTTATGCCTTAGTAGAAAAGTGAAAGTCTTCTGAATTGCAGCCCCTTTTAGGATGGTGGGCAACAGACAGTTGGTGCACAGCAGGCTGTGAAGTGATGATACTGAGCAATATTGTTCTAGAAAAACCTGGCAAACCCAGTTTACCATATGCAATCATGTAATTTCTGCCTCTCACCTCTGCTCTGAATAGGTTTAAATCCATTGCTCTGTTCTGCTAAACTTGAAATTAGGAAAGTGTCTTACAAATAATTATATTCCAGCAAGTTCTATGAAAATCAACAACTAGCTAAAGGAGAGAGCCTGCACCTTCCCCCACCTGGTCCCCTGCCTCAAATTAGCTATTTTGGTGAGGGAGTGACTGGAAAACAAGTGGAAAGATAACAGCCAGAATGTAGTTGCTTTATGCCTGGTAACCTTTGTATGAAARTTAATTTTTTTGGAGGCATATTGTGAAGTATTAAAACACAAGCATTGACTAAAACACTTTCTTTTCTTGGCAGATCTGTATGGATTAGTCCTTTTTCTTGGAGTTGATCCTTACTGGGTCAAACATTGGTGGGACCAACTTTTATATCGACCTTATTGTAGGAAAAATCCCCGGCCCCTCTACAGTCTAATTGCCAAGATAATGTGGAGATCAGCAAAGAAGGATGTGATTGACCAAGTAAATAAGAGTTTTGGGTTTTAAAATTCCTGAACAACATTTATCAATAGCTTTATTCGCAAATTACTTATTTTCTTTTTTAATTGCAGATTCAAATCCCCCCTCAGACAGAAAATGTACACTGGCTTCACTTTTCTCCTGTGGAGAGACACTTCTATCATCGCCAGCACGAGGTGTGCTGCCAGGATGCATTGGCAAAACTCAGGAAGATTTCGGACTGGACTCTTAAGCTTAGTAGTCTAGATAGAAGGACTGTGACTTCTATTCTGTACCCTTTGCTGCGGCTGAGGCAGGCCTGCTGTCATCCACAAGCTGTTCGGGGAGAGTTCTTGCCATTACAGAAAAGGTGAACTTCTGTCACTTCTTAAATGGCTTGCTTTATCCAAAGCAAAACTCTGTCCTTATTGGTGCAAGATCTTGTACAGTTCTCAAACAAGCCTAATCTTAATCTGTCTTAGTTAAATGTGCAACTAYGGCACACCAGCTATCTGACCTCAGAAATTGAATAGGCTGCAGTAGGGTAGTTCGTGTAATTCTTGTGTTAAAGAACATAGTACTGAGAGGCAGTTGTTTGTGCAGTAACATTTTAATCTTATGATGCTGATGGATACTAGGGTGTTGCAGGTGACTGAGTGTGAAACAAAGCAGATTCTTTTTCAGTTTTAAATAAGTCCACTGATTTTCTTTTGTCTCTTACAAAACTCATGTTCATAAATGAGAACAATGAACAAAATGAATAAACAGAATGGAATAATTCTTTAATTCAAAGAAAATATTGTTAATCTGAGGTTGCAGAATTTGTAAATGTAGATCCAAACTTGAAAACTGTTAAAATGCTTTTTTTTCCCCCCTTTTTTTTTTTTTGCATGCTTTCAAGATCATTCTCCTCACAAGTGCCATGCACATACCAGTTTGGTCTCAGCCTTTGTTAGACCAAAAGCGTGTTGCTAGCACTCCTTGCAGCAAAATGTAGCTGCTACTTTTTCAGTCGCTTAGAGGGGGGTTGTGAAAGAACAGGCTGTTTCCATTCCAGGCTCTCAGAGCACTGTCTGTGTTGTTTCTTTTTTAAGCTAGAGGTAGGGAAGAACTTAAACTTTTAACACTGCCAGTGTTATTTCTGCCATTTCCTACTCTTGTTCATCCATTTTATTCAGTCCCTTTCTATCCTTTTATGAAGTTTTGTGTCCTACTCCTTCCCCTTTCTCATACAGGGCACCTACAGTGCCTAAGCAGCTGTAACTGACTTGGCACCTACTTCAGCAGGGACCAATAGCAGGCACTGTGCTGTAGCACTTTCTGTCTAACAGTCTGCTACTGTGGAGGCAAGGACTCAGACATGGGAGAAATCAATATTCCCACCAGCCCATACAAGATTATTTGCATTAAAATGGGCTGGTGGATTACAAATGAAATGTGTAAACTGAGCTGAGTATGCTGGAGACAGCTTAGTTCTGGGTTGGTTTTGGTAGAATGCTTGCAGAGTGACAGCTACATAGTAACTGGGGTGAAAAAACTAGCAATGAAAATTAAATCTTTGTTAAAATCGTATGTACAAAGAAAAGTTGTTTGTCAGCACTACTTACGTATCTTTTTTTGTGAACCAAGCTTGACTGCAGCAGTGGACATTCCCAGAACAGAGAGAAGATTTGTCGCCTGGCTTTGGTTATATGTGTGAGAATAATGAATAAATTCAGTGCTAGGAAGTTTGATGAAGAAGAGAAATTTACTGAAACAAGAAAGCTGAGTTTGGAGCATATTCTATGCTAGATGACCTTTTTTCCCCACCTGTGTAGTGAAGACAGTAAATAAGAACATCTACTCAGCAAAAATATAGCCCTCAAAAGGGAGTTTTCTAGGCTCCCCTAGTTACATTGAGTAAAAAAACCCTTTTTGTCTTAATTGGTAGTCTCAGGCTATGTATCAAATTGCATACTTTATATGTACATCCTTTTGCTTTTATAATTATTCTTGAAACTGCTGATGGTTTTGAAAATGAAAGGTAAGTAGCTGTGGCAGAAGTATCAGAGTATGAGCAGCAGGTGCTATGTGTATTTGCCAATACCTCTGCAGAATTCAGCTAATTATAAATACTGATTATATTGATTTAAAGTCTGCTCTAGTGTAACACTGTAGTGTAAACTCAAGGAACAGTTTCTGCAAATGGAACAGAGTTGCAAGGAGGCTAAAATAAAGGCCTAGCAAAGGATACCCTTCCAGCATACCTTGGGCCCAGACTGCACGGGAGTTATGCCGCCTGTTTACTCCACAGCACTAAACACCAAATAGTAAATGCTTCTCCTGAAGGTGGATGAAGCTGAGGAGCAGAGTTTCGGGGAGGGGAGGAGTGACTGGTCTCACAGCAGCAATTGGTCACAGAAGCAGCCTCAGGTCAGCTGTTGTAGACTGTTGTTGCAGTTTGCTCTCCTGTCTCTTTGCATCAGGCTTCTTCCTGCCTGGATTCTTTGTCCCTTGGCGTTACTCTAAGCTATTCTTCGTGCTTCTTTCTTTCTTCTTTCTCATCTCTGTTCTTGCTTCTCCCTCTTACCTCTCCATTTCCTGTATTTTTATGTTAAGCTAATTCTCTTCTGACTAAATTCCTCTCAAGAATTACAAATACTACAAACAAATGTAGAAAAAGAAGTTTAAAATGATGGTTGCTAATCTTCACTGTTCTCATTCCACACATCTTCCTCTCTACCTTTGTACCTCATCTGTTTTGCGTGTTTGGATTGGTAGTGGAGGGGAGAGATGTAGTCTCTCATAGCTGTTTTCATTTGAACAGCTTCTAGCAAGATGAGATCTATTTTTGCTTGCTTCCAGTTCACCACTGTAACAGAAGGAGCAAAATGTTTTGCCCTGTGAAGGATTATTTTACCTAGTTCTAATTTTCCTCTTGTTTCTTATTTCTTTCTGTTTTTAGGAGATGTCAACCTCTTGACATACTCAAGTTAGGGTAAAGCTCTATGTGTAAGAAAAGCTGACAACTAGGTGTTTTTTAATAAGTAAATAAATCTTGAATAAACATTTGCACAGTATGTTGGATGCATGTAACAATCTTTCATGCTGCACAGCATGACAGTTTTACTACTTCCAGCCTTGTGGTTTTTGTTTCAAATTTGAGCCATTTGGTCTCCATTTCAGCACCATGACCATGGAGGAACTGCTAACATCTCTGCAGAAGAAATGTCGAACAGAGTGTGAGGAAGCTCACCGACAGTTGGTGTGTGCTCTTAATGGCTTAGCTGGTATCCATATCATTAAAGGTAAGACTGGATGGCTGTAGCATATTCTTTACTCCTTTTAGTAGGCTAATTATGGTTTAGGTGACACCATGTTAAAACAGTGGCTTTTTTGAATTCAGGGAAGAAGCCATAGTGTACTCCTGGGAAATTAGAGAGGCTTGTAACTGTTTGTAACAAAAAACAACGTTCATTCTAGATGAGGGAGAAAAGAATAGGTGTAGTTTGGTGCATCTTTGAGATGTCTCAGAGTATTTCTGGCTCTTTTGTTTTACATTCTTCTACCATCTCTGTGTACTGGGAGGATAAAAGAAGTCATACTTGTAAAATTATACTTAACCTGCTTTTGTTTTATCAGTACTGCTTTCTGGGCTTCCTTTATGCCCTCTGCTGTGCAAACTGCTATGCTGACTGTGGAATCTGTTTGCTGCTGCCTGCTATACAGCTCTGTCAATGTAGATTTTTGTCTGAATTAGGAGGAAAAAAATCTTTAAATGGGAAACAAAAATAATTATATTAATCTTGAATGTCCCGCTAAACAAAATAATCATAAATTAAAATAACTGAGTCATTAATGTGAAAAAAATGCCTCTTTGCCAAGTAACAAGTCTTCTAAAGTTGACAAACTGCTTGAATTTTTCCAGCTCATGTTAAAGTCTTCCTTCAAAGAAGAGAACAAGCAAACTGCCTGTCCTGTTACTTGCCTTACAGGAAGACTACATTCAGATTCTCTAGTCTGTAGTTAGTAGGTTTGAAATACTTTGTTATGATTGCAGGATGGATATCGAATTTTTCAGATAGAATTAAGTGCTTAAGATTTCTGTACAGATGAAATACTTCTAATATACACTAGTAGCAAAAATGAAGTTCGGCCCTTTTTGAAAAGCAGATTGGTGAAAAATGCATCTTGTGAGAAACAAAAGCTGGACTGAGGCAGAATTCTGGTCTATAACTTCTCCCCCTCCCCCCCCATCCCCCCAGCATTACTGTTACACTCAGTCGTCTTTATCAGCAAGGAGGAATCACACCTTATATATAAGTAAAGCCATGAATTTATTGTTAATATAATTGAAATCTTATAGGTCTAATTGTTATTAGTCCAGATTTAGTTGTTACAGATGAAAAAACAATAATAATCACACTTACTTGTTTCTACTGCTTGTCCTGCTTTTATGCTCACTTTTCTACTGCCCTGCTGGGTCCTGAGGTCAATGGTTTCATACTGGTGGTGGYAGTGCCATGGCTAGTTGTCACCACCTGGAGTTCTTCATCAGGAGGAATAAGATGTTTGTGTTGATGATTTCTTCTTTCTCACTCAAGGATCCAATTAGGTCATTTGTATGTTTGCTAGCACACTTTTACACCTTTCTCTTTCTTCATTGGTCTGTGGCTCCACGTTAACACCAAATGTAGTGTACATGATGCCTTTTATGAATGTTACATACTATTTCTTTGTTCTCTTTGTTGCCCCTAAAACCAATTTTGTCCAGCTCTAGGTCTGCATTTCTTTGACTGTGGGTGAGTTATTTATAGCCATAGCTTCCTTATTCACTGCCAAGCCTGTGCGCCATCTCTTAGCATCCCATGGCTGTACTCTTCTACACTGCATCCTGTATCTTTACTTTACAAGGCCTCTGCTGTTGTTACTAGGCCTGTATTTCTCTACACTACATCATTGTGCTAGTTGTAAATATCTCATTCTACATGGAATAACTGCTTGTTACTGCTATCTATATAAAGCTGTGATTGTACCACACAAAGATGAACAAAAGTAAAAACAAATAAATAAATAAAAATTAGCCATAGACACCTGGCRAATTAGAGAAATTGCTGTCATAGCTAAGCCAAGTAAAAGGTGCAGGCAGATCAAGAAAAATTCAAAGGAGGCTTGACAAGACTCAACCTTGAGGCCTTGCAAATTCAGCACATAGCTTTTAGCCTGTTACTAGTAGTGGCAACAAGTATATTGCAGGACRACACCCTTAGGACTGGCAACTCTTTCAATGTAAGAAGCAACAAATCTTGTTGATAAGTAGGAAGATGATTTTTGTTTTACTCTGTTATCTGTCATCTGTCTTTATACATTTCATGTCCCTGTACTTCTCCAAGTTTTAAGAGTCTTCTAAGACTATTACTAGCTAAGTAAATTTCTGTCAGTTGAGAAAAGAAAATAAAATTTGGGGTTTTTTTCTGCTTTTCCATATGCAACTTCAATTTTTTATTTCTTTTTTAATTTATATAATCTATTTTCTGCAAAGTGATTGTGATGTTAGCAGCTTACATCAGTAGTTATGCTCTCTGCATGTATTTAATCATTTCTGCATTTCTGAAGTGTGACACAACTTTCATTGTTTTCACTGGAAGAGTGAATAACGTATTTGCAGTGCGAATTTAGCAATGCATCACTGCAGTGAGTTCTAGGTGATTTTTTTTTAGTGCAACATGTAAGATTTTTTGGACTTAAGCAACTGTGAATACATATTTTAAGATCAAGAAGTCTGTAGATCTTGCAGTCACAAAAGATTTAATTTGGAAACTACTTCAGTCTTTGTAAAATATGATACTCTGTCTTTTACCGGTTGTTTTTTTTTTGGGGGGGGGGGGAGGGGAATGAAGAGGGAAGATTTGCTTGAAGACAAGCAGATATTACACAGCCTCTGAAAACATCTTAGTAACAAGTGATGGCCAGTCATGGCTGTTTGTATATTTAAAAACCAACACAATATGTGTATGTTTTTGTTACTCTTTTTTAATTCAGGAGAATATGCATTGGCTGCAGAGCTGTACAGAGAAGTGTTACGATCATCTGAAGAGCACAAAGAAAAGCTCAAAACAGATTCCTTGCAAGTGAGTGAGCATTCAAATGTAGAGACATAGTTAAAAACTGGAATACTTTAGATTTAACAGATCAGTCTTTTCTTCCTCCCAGTGGTGTGCTGAATGACTCTTTCAGCCTGCTGTCATTATCACAATCTTTAGATAGGAACCTGGCCAGTGACCTTCTGTGTTTCCTTTTTTTTAAAAAGCTTCTGTATTTCTAAAAACTTTTGCTTTTGAGTCTTCATGATATCCCAGAAGCAGTGTATGATCTCCACCTGCTGTTCTGCAATAAACTTAACACGCTGAATTCCTCATGTACGTGACTGTGACTGCTCATGTTAACGGTACTATATTACATCCTGGGAATACAGGCTGCTGGGTTTGCATTGAGAATTATATTAACGTGCCAAACAATAGAGAAAAATAAAAYTGTTGCACTGCAGAAGATGTTCTCTGAAAGGGCATAAAAGCACGAAAAAGAATCAAAGTGAATTTTCTCTTCAGGAAATATATTAATACATTTTGAATACTATATTAAAAATATGAATATATTTTCCCGATAAAAAAAGCAATGGTTCGGTAGGTAACATCTTTATATTTCTTCAATAAATACCAGTTCTAAATTGACCTAAATTCTCTTAAGCATAACAAGATATTTCAAATGTTAATGACAGGTAAATAAGAAGTTATCGGTTGTCTATTTCTTTACTTTGCTTGCTTCGCTACCTAAGTTATTCTTTGTTTATCTTGCATGTGGTCATCTGATGGCTCCGTTGTGCTTCTTTGATCCTTCTTTCTCCTTTGTGACTTCCCAGAGGCATTTTTAACTTAGCATAGCCATATCAGCATAAACTCGTTAAGCTACTCATAACAAGATTGTTAATTAAGCTGTTTTACTGGATTATGCGATACAATAAAGCTTTTTCTTTTCCCCCTCAAAATGTACACTGCCTAATATTGCCTTTGTGTAATAAAACTCAACTTCTGTTGAGTACTTCCCAGTTGTGTAGGCTTAGCTCTTCAAGATAATGGCAGACCACTGCTGGCCAGTGCTCTCCAGTGGCTGAGATAGTAATAGGGCAAAGGTGAAGTGGATCCAGGAGGTGAGAAGGGGACAAGTTCATGATAGTGAAAGTAATTAGTATAAGTTTGTGGGAGATACGCATAATATTAGGAGTCTAGTTTGGGCTGTGAAGGGTGAACCTAGGGAAGAGGAATAGTGTTGCCTTATATTAACAATCAATTTTATTTTCCCTAAATGTAAACAAAAAGGTCATGTTTTATTCATTCATCTTTTATTGCAGAAAAGTGAAAAATATGGAAAATGATTTAAGCTCTTGGGAGCTGGTTTTTTCCTTATATTTTATTTCACTTTAGATAGGCTAAGTGAGTTGTCTCCTTATAATATTCTGAAAGGTATTTACAAAAGAAGTCCTTTGAGATAAATAACTTGTTTTCCATGATAGTCAAGGGCTGTTTTAATTAGGAGGGTGAATACAGGACAGAATCTGATGAATTGGTATCAAACTTTCCTGCTGATTTGCTTTTGTGGTGTTGAAGAAGGTCTTTTTAATGTTTCATTTCCTACCTCAGTAAAATGAGGAAAAGAATGTTTATTTTCTTTATAAGATGCTTCCAGATTAAAAGATGAAAAAATAAAACTAATTTTAAATTAATACTGATTTCTTGCTGTAAGCTTTCATTGCTGTTTAAGCTTTTCCTGTCACAGATGTTGCAATGTATACTTTCATGATTGCTGTTGACTTTGTGTATATTCAGAGACTCCATTCTACACACAATTTGATGGAATTGTTGTTGGCAAAGCACCCAGGAATTCCCCCGACTTTGCGTGATAGCCGACTTGCAGAAGAGGTAAACATTGTTCATTTTTATATAAATATACTTTGAAGAGCACCTTTTTATTTTTTTTATCCTTCAATATTTTCTCTAACTAAAGAAATAACATTAAATAGCTTTCAAGTTAACTACATTTCCTTTCAGGTTAGTAAAATCAAGAGTGGTTTACTGTGTGAGATGAGAGCAGAAATGTCCATAAAATGCTGCTGTTCTGAATGTTTGGCGATCTCTGTTATGTTGTGAGTGTGTTTTATGGAAGTTTTAATAGTTTTTATCTCTAAAATGTGACTTCCCCGCTTCTACAATGTTCTTGTGGAAATAACTTACATAGATGTTACTGATAAAGGATGCATCATCCTGAATTTTTTCGACTCCTTTATTTCCTCACTTTTTCTTTAGCTTTTCTCATTTTAACTGCAGATAGTCAGAGTCTTCTCTAGGTGAAGTTTATTTTTCTTGCATAGGTGCCCTCCATTCCAAAACGGTTCCCCACCTCCTAGTAAATATAAGGTCCTACTGTCTAATGTATCTTCTCAATCATGCCTTGAAGCTGGTTTTCCACCTCTCTTTTTGGTCCTGTGTGTGCTACTGATATACCTTCTTTGAAACCTTCTTGAGAAGGTCCTGATTTGTGGTGTTCTTCATAGCCTAAAGTTTGCCAGTGGCGTCTGCCCAGGCTGTCCCTGTATTACTTATATTGTACTCACATGCCCTACAGCAACTGGTTCATCCTTGTCACTCTTGTACTACCTAAACATCTAGAAAGGCCATCTTTGGCCAGATAAGCAAGTCACTGCATGTTGCTTCCTGTGTGCATAAGCCTGTTTAACTATATCCTTAATCTTGATTAAGTGGGGAAATATCTGGAAAGTAGCTGGGATCACTGTTTCCCACTGGTTACTTGTAGAAGACATATGGACAAGATTTGCAAAAGAACATAGTTATTGTGGCATCATTTGGGTTGGAAGGGACCTTGGGAGGTCTCTAGCTGAACCTTCTCCTCAGGGCAGGGTCAACACTGATTTCTGACCAGGTGGCTGAGGACTTTATCTAGTTGGGCCATTAAAACCTCCAAGGAAAGAGATTTCACAATTTACCTGAGCAACCTGTTCCAATACTTCATAATCCTCATAGTGGGGGGGCAGGGGGAATTCACATAGAACCTCCCATTCCAATTTATAGCCATTGTCCCTTGTTCACTTGCTATCTACTCAGTAAAGTGCCTGGCTCCCTCTTCTGGGTGACTTTCTTCTGGCTGCTGGAAGGCTGCTATTTTGTACCCTCTAAGCCTTTCTTCCCCAAGCTGGACAAGCCCAGTTCTTTCASCCTCTCCGGCTATGTGGTAGTGATCAGTATCTGTCTTATTATTTGGATATCTTGTGATACTTTATCTTTTTTATGCAAATTCTATGCATAGGGAGCATTTTTTCGTGTTTTAATGAGACTTGTTCTCTTGGATATTTAAAGGAGTTTCTACCAGCCTTTATACAAATACTGCCCATTGTTTTTATTGACCTGTAACTCTAGCAATTTTTTTATATCACCTTCTCCTGACATTATTGTAAAAAGGAGGATCAGAAAATTTGTATTTTGCTTATAAATGTGAAGCAGAGATTGTTTTTCATAGCTATCTTTTGCCAGTAGCTCATCCAAATGCCCGAGAGTCCTGTCCACTCCTGGTAAACTGAGCTCTATCTGTAATAATTGTCATGGTTTAACCCCAGCCAGCAACTAAGCCCCACCCAGCCACTCGCTTACTCCCCCTCAGTGGGATGGGGGAGAGAATCAGAAGAGTAAAAGTGAGAAAACTCATGGATTGAGATAAAGGCAGTTTAATAAGTAAAGCAAAAGCCGCGCACGCAAGCAAAGCAAAACAAGGAATTAATTCACTGCTCCCCATTGGCAGGCAGGTGTTCAGCCATCTCCAGGAAAGCAGGGCTCCATCACGCATAATATGGTACTTGGGAAGACAAACGCCATCACTCCGAACATCCCCCCCTTCCTTCTTCTTCCCCTAGCTGTATGTGCTGAGCATGATGTCATACGGTATGGGATATCCCTTTGGTCAGCTGGGGTCAGCTGTCCCAGCTGTGTCCCCTCCCAGCTTCTTGTGCACCCCCAGCCTACTCGCTGGTGAGGTGGGGTGAGAAGCAGAAAAGGMCGTGACACTTCGTAAGCACTGCTCAGTAGTAACGAGAACACCCCTGTATTATCAACATTTTTCCAGCAGAAATCCAAAACAGAGCCCCATACTAGCTGCTATGGAAAAAATTAACTCTATCCCAACCAAAACCAGGACAATAATATAATTATCTTGATAGTAGCAAACAAAAAGAAGAAAGACTTAAAACACACCCTAAAATGTACAAAATAAAGATACGTAGTGAACTCAGAATGTAATGGTCAAAGATACATGTGTGTGTACATGTTACTTGTAAGAAATATAGTTATTTGTTCATCAGTTTTTAAAATATCAAGTAAACTGGTACTGATTATATTGTGGAAACACCTGCATACCAAGAGGGGTTTTTACTGTCAGAAGTAATTTTTATTGAAAAGTTATATCTGATGCACCTAAAAATAATGAAATTTAAACCTTTCTTGTTATTTTATGGGTAAGTTTTATATGTAAGTAAGTTAAATTTTCCTGTTCTCAGATTGTTCTAGGATCTTTTTATTGTTTACTTAGTCAACACAATATACTTTAATGTACAGAGAAGTAAGAATTATGAGTTAAATTCCAGTTCCTTTTTGTAATGCAGTGTATTCCTATTGTGTTGTTTGGGCTTGTCCAAAAGCAAAATTGAATAGTTAGCATCTTTGTAGTAGTTTGTGTTCTCAAATGTTTTTTGGGCTTACTAATAAATGCTAGATTATAGAGGAAAAAATTAATGCTAAATATTGCTTACGAGTGAAAGTGGGTAGCACGTAGGTAGCTAACCATTTTAAAACACTATGGTAGCTGGGTAGTTTTTGCATTTCAATTATTCCTCATAAATATGAGTGGTGCATAACTTGAGCTCTCGCTTCCATACAGGCAGAACAACTTCGACAGCATTATATGAGTAAATCCAATGCAGAAGTTGCAGAAGCCCATCAGGCCTTACAGCCAGTTCTTCAGACCATTCGGGAGCTCCAGAGAAAGGCAAGTACCTCTGAATTTTGAGATTTTTTTTTTTTTAATATTATTTTCATGTGTTTATCCAGAGCTCCAGCTGTTTATTATCTCTAACAGTTCTTTGAACGCCTATTTGGAATGGGACTTCGGCAGTGTGCGCACACATACAGAGCCCCAAAACATATCCTGTGTTCTTTGCCTAAAGAGGCACATAGTACTTGATGAACAGATGACTAAAAACAGAAGTACATGGTGGGATGATTCCAGTAAAGTTTAACACCATGCTTGATTTTTGTATTAACTGTGTTTCACTTATAATTTAGGTAAATAAGTTATAGGTTTTGGCTTTGAAACATTTCTGTGCTGTTTCAGATGGTATTTCAGTTACTTTCAAAGGAAATGTTCTTTGACATGCATTTGGTCATTGTGCTTAAGGCTTAATTGTGTTTAGTCAATATGGCAATTCAGGTTTCATGGGAAGGTGCAAGCCCTTAATGAATTGATGAACACCTGAATTGAAATGCTTCTTGTCACTTGCATAATAGTAAAGAAATAATAAAGAAATGGGGTCAAATGGTGCATGAGTAAGTAAACTTCTGCATCTTCTTTCACCGTTTAAAATTGTAAGGTTACTTCACTGTTGCACTTCATTAATTTCACAGAGAGCTTGCTTTCTCTGATTAAATGATTCTTTTATCTCTTTTTGAGAGAGAGAGAGAGAGAAAGAGGAAACTTTGAGATTACAATATCTCTATGTGCCTATTCTGTGTAGATGGCCTCGGTGAATCTAACTCTACTCAAGTAATTTGAAGGTGTGGAAGTAGATAGGAAGGTAGAAAATTTCTTAATCATGTATTCACTGAAACAGGAAAGGGGTTATTTTTTTAAGCATACTCTCATCTTCCACTTTCCGTGGAATTTACCGATCTGTGTTTGAGTGTGGCCTAGAGAGCAGTATAAGCCTCTGCTGCAATGAGTAAATTGGTTGTTTGTTGAATGTTCATGGATAAATCTGTTATTTTGCATACAGATACATTCAGGTTCTCCTTGGTGGTTGGATGTCATCCAGACAGCAATACAGTATGCCATCGATGAGGAGCTTGTTCAACGTGTGCAAAATGAAATAACCAGCAACTACAAACAGCAGATTAATAAACTCTCCATGGCAGAGAAGTAAGAGAATAGCTAAAATAGGCTAACGAATACAGTTAAGTCTGCTGAAGTCCTCTTATCAGTTTGTGCTAACAGTTGCAATTAAATAGCAGGCATTTTTGCTTCAGAGCATCTGGGCTGCAATTAAGTTTCAAAAACAGTCCACCAAAAAGCGTAACTAGATAGAAGACTTAGAAAGAAAAGCAGGAGAATTGCAGTTTTCTCCTAGACAAGCATTCTTTTAAATGTTCCTTTGTATTATCTACTGTGGTTTTACAGTCTTCTGTACTCATGCAGCTGCTGAGCAAGACAGATTCAAAGTTTATGGCATTAAAATTGGGTAACCTCTAAAAGAAACGGACTTGCTTAAATGGAAAGGAGACAGACAATATCAGAAAATCCTTGTGTAACAGCATAAAATAGCATCACTTTTTCTGAGCAAATAATTTTGGCTTGGTTTCGTGTTAGAGACAACAGTACCACTGTTGTGTGCAATGACAGAATAATGGATTGGAAGGGACATCTGGAGGTCACCTAGACCAACCCTCAGCTTACAGACCTCTGCTTACAGGAAGAACACAATATGGGAAGTGCTCAGCTGGTGTTCATGTTCCGACTCCAATCATGAAAGACAGCTAGGTTTTAGAAAAATAATTCACTGTCCTGTCCATGCAATAATTTTAATTTTGAAAGCTAACTTGCAAAATGCAGTATATTTTTGTGATGGGTGCATGTGTCTGCTGTGAATTGCACAGGTGCATTGAAAATCAGTTTGTTGGCCAACAGATGCAAATAAAACTATTTGTTTATTTGCAGTATGTGCAAATAAAAGTATGTGCAGTTGTTTACCTTTAGTAGATTTGCGTTGTGGACCAGAATGTTGCAGGCTGGTGTTGACTACTAACACTTGGTTGCATCTCTCAAGTCTTGGAAAGGGTCTTTCTATTCTACAAATACCGGGCATCATCTCAGGGGGATACAATGGAATGATTTCTAACAGTTAGCATTACCTTTAGAGTAATAACCATTTGCTTATGATATGAACTTCATATGTTGTCCTATATTGCTATTTAGCTATTTCTCTTCTACTTCAGAATACYGAATTAAGTTTGGATTCGGTGCCTCAGTGTGTAATTAGTTCCCTTTTTCTTTAAATCAGATTCCGTGACTGCAGAGGCCTTCAATATCTGCTCACAACCCAGCTGGACGAAGTGAAGAAGTTCCAGAAGATTGTAAGAGAAGCAGTGAAAAACTTAGAAGGCCCTCCCTCTAAGCAGGTTATTGAGGCCGCCACTATCTGCCATTTGCGACCTGTTAGACTTCCACTTAACAAGTATGTTTTAAAAATAGAAAATATACTTTGGAGTTGTGTTATTAAATTTTCCTTCATTTGAAATAAGAAGAGATTAAATTCTTTATTCTGTAGTCAGCGTTTGTATGCACACAGATATCACAGATCCATTTGTTAGAATCCTGACCTTACTTTGGTTTTATTCTTATAAAATCTTTCCCTGTCAGTTATTGTATCGAGTGTACATAAGACTGTTAAATTGTTCTTTTTTAAGGACTTTGTGGTTTTGTTTGTTGGAATAGGGAATTACAGGAATTACTTTGGTTTCTGATGAAATTCTGAGTGCTTCTGTTTTCTATCTTCTGTATTGCAGCTGTGTCTTTTGTAAGGCTGATGAGTTGTTCACAGAATATGAGTCAAAGCTCTTTTCTCATACGTAAGTTCATAGCTTTATAAACTCACTATTAAAGTGAAAGTTGGATTGTTTTATATTTTCTACTTTAAGTTTTCTGAAATAACTTTATGAAAAAATTACAGCAACTTCTTGCTAGTGACCTTGATAGCAATTTTATTAGTCAGGTTTAATTTTCTATGTAAATTTTATTTGAAAAAGTTGTGTACAAGGAACGAATGCATACTGCTTTTTCTCAGGCTGCTATAATATGACCATACATTTGAAATGAAGTGTTGAAGTGTTCAGAAAGTGTATGTATAAATACAAGTATGCTAATTAAATGCATATTCCTGTTTGTGCAAATATTTGCAGTCCAGTTGGAAATGCTATAATACCATACTTGTTCATAGATTATTTTTTTTAATTCTGTATCATTCATAAAGTAACAAAATTTAAGAAAGCCACAATGAGAGAGGAGTTTTCAGACATGAATGCAGCTGTGAGCTGAAAGAAGGATTGCACCAGTATGTGGTGTGAGAGAAGTATGCATAGTGGAGAGTACTGAGAGGCACAGATTACAGCCCTCTGCATGCTTTCTCTTTGACTTTTATCTCTCATATCCCTCACAATGCCAAAATCGGATTGAAAAATCTTGAGGTCACTGAGAAAACATTTTGAAAAGTCTTTGCAAGTGGGAGCTCTGTTACCTAGTGATTGCTGGAATCATTAGGAAACGTTAGTGTGTTTCTGAATTAGCATTGTTTGTCAAGGAGGGAACTGGGAAGCTGTAGTGTTCTTAAATAGTGCAGTACGCAGCAGATTTTGCATCAGAGTTTAACTGCTGATTTAAGAAGTCAGAATTGCAAATTTTTTAAATGTATGTGGCGTTAGTCACTAATAACTACTGAAAGATAATTCAGATGTGGAAGCCTTTACAAAAGCTATTGATGATTTTGAGCTGACAAAATGGCCTGTACAGTGATTTCATTGCTGGTACTGAAGTCACTGTGTTGAAAGCAAGCTTTTGGGATATCAAGTAATAAAAAAGCTGTTTATGTTTGTTTGGTTTGCTTTCTCCTTTAATCCAATATTCGAAGGCTGAAATATATGGTGAATAAGTAGAAATGGATGTGGAAGTACAAAATCAGTGATAAGTGTCGTGTTGGGTTTGTTTTTAAGTGTTAAAGGCCAAATGGCAATATTTGAGGAGATGATAGAAGATGAAGAAGGTCTTGTTGATGACCGTTTGCCCACCACAAGTAGAGGACTGTGGGCAACCAGTGAAACTGAACGTGCCTTGAAAGCTATTCTCTCCTTTGCCAAAGCTCACCGAATGGACGTTAAACTAACCGAAGAAGGCAGCATATTTCTGGAACTCTTTGAAGCGTGGAAAAAGGAATACAAGGTACAGTACATGAGATGGTGACAAAACAGTTGTGTAGTCTATTTAATGTAATATAAACAAATTTAAGCTGAAAATGAACAAATCTCACTTGTATTCCTGAAATTAGGGTTTGCCTACGCAAAGCTTTTTCACAGTGCTTATTACAGGATTTGATTTAAAATGGTTTATATATGATTTAAGAGTTTCTAAAAGCTATACAGGCTACTAAGCAAATTAGTAAGCAATGTAATTGCATCTATTAAAACAGCATATAGATATAATTAAATGTGTTAATCTGTTTAGTAAAATCAGAATGTAGCAAGACTCAGCAAATCGAACATTGGTCCATTCTGTAATTCAGTTTACCTTCAGTCTTGTGCTAGCTACAGATGTCCTTTCACCATTGCTTTATTTCCTGGATCTTGTTTACTACACAATGTAACCTGAAATAATTAGTGTCCTGTTGTTTGGATCAGAGAGAACTACAGGAGTATACTGTGGCTTGCTTTATGCATCCTTGTGCGTCTGTGTTTCCTTGCAGTGAATGCGTACCTGTGGTGGAGAAGGGGGAAGAGCTGTTGCACATAAGGGTCTCATCCTGTCTTACAGCTTAGGTGTAACCAAAAGTGTTTTCTCTTGAATGCTTCTCCTCATTTTTAATTAACACAGACTTCAGCTTCAGTAGAACACAGTTGGTACACTAGTGTCAGGCTTATTGACTCTTTCATACACTCTTTTTTTCTTTTGTGGCCTGACATGAGAGGAAATTCCTGTTCCTTGAAAGGTTTTCACCCCTGTGATCTTTCTCCCAGGCCTTCTGTTTCATGATTCTAAGAAGTTGTCGCTTAACTTGCTTTTTCCTAGGAGGTTTTGAAAAAGCAAAGATACTTCTTGCAGAACTATGCTATCCAAGAATTTAAACTTTTGTTGTTAGCTTTAGTCCATAGAAGAAAAGATACTCTAGAGAGTGATTTACTTTATATATCTTAGATTAACTGATGGAATTCAATCTGTCTTTGTTTTTCAGCAAACTCGGTTACTGATCACCTACTTTCCTCAAATTGGTGGCACTATTTAGGAGTGAGACTTAATCTGGAGCTGCCTTAAAAAAAAATTACTAGGTTACAGTGTAAGACAATGCAAAACCTTTTTAAACAAAATGACATCTCAACCAGCATTTAGGTATCTGATAGTTAAAGTTATTAAACACCTAATAAAGTTGTGCTGCTCTCACAAAGTCAGGTCACTTGCTTATGGTACCAAAATGCTGATGGGCGAATAATGACCCTAGCTGTTCTCATGCTTCATTATTTTGTCCTTGGCTTGTAGCAGTTCACAAAAGGAGGAAGCCATAAGGTAACCCGTTACCAAGGCATTTCTATGTGTTGGGGATTTTCTGCTGCAAGAAGGGAGCACAGTCTCTTCCTGTCCTTTTACTTTAGGAAACAAAAGGTGGGACTAATATGCCAATGAGAATGAAAATAGTGCCAATATGGTGCCATCTGTCATGACTTGGAAATACTGATTCAATTGTCCGTACTAGTCTAATCTACGGTGAGCTACAGGGATGATACTCTTTAAAATAACCCTTAAATCTAAAACAAGCTGCCTTTTTTTTTTTTTTTTTTTTTTTTGTTTCTTTAGTTTTGGGTGAGTAAGCTCCTTTCAGCTTACTCTCTTACCCTGTATGCCAGGTTTAATACACAGTAATTTTGTGTTTGTAATCTAGACATAGCTCAAAACAAGTTTTTCTTGAGCTAAAAGAAAAACCCCAAACAAACAACCATCACACCCCCCAGCAACTGAGTGTTTAGAAATATCTTTACAATTAAAAAATCAGAAATCAACAAATAGTAATTTTTGGCATTTGCAAAAGGTCTTAGAATTTTAGTAAGATCACTGAAGATTTTTTTATAAAATACATAAATAGTGGAAAGCTTGGGAAGAAATATTTTACAGTATTATCAGTAATTTTAAAATGACAGTTTGTATGTATAGTATACTTCTAGTTGTAGCCGTTTCTTTTGTAGAAAGCCAGAATTTACTTTTTCTTGGGAGAATTGAATCTGATGTTATCTTCACCTTGTCTGTCTGTGCTTTTATCAAGACCACTCAAACTGTTAACATTGCTTTAAAACATACTTCATCTTTAAGAAGCAGTCTTAGTACTATAATAGCTAGCTGTTTGAAAGTGCTTAATCATTTTTCCTTATTTTATTCAGCATTTGCGTAGTTTTGCAAGGCATTTTGTTTCTGAACTTTCAGTTGCATTAGTTATTGTAATAGTAATGGTTGTAGAAGAAATGAGACAGCTATTTATAGTTGTTCATAAAGAGAGGCTAGAAAAGAAAGCAGGCAAGATGATCTCTATACTGTTTGGTTTCCTTCGTAATTTGTTGTTGTTGTGGCTGAATTACTGTAAAGAAATACTATCCCTTACTCCAAAAAAATTTTCCCATTATACATTGTATGGCAGAGTCATATAAAGGGAACTAGACTCAGTTCTGCTACTAATTTGTTTAGGCTTTTCTTACAGTTACTTCATGAATATTGGATGGTACTGAGGGATCACGTGTCTGCTATTGATGAACTGGCAATGGCTACAGAACGGCTGAGAGTGCGTCATCCTGATGAGCCAAAACCAAATCCACCAGTTCTCCACATCATAGAACCGCATGAGGTAAAGTACTTGGCAGGAGAGAATTTTTTTTTTTTTCTGAAAGAACCTACTTCCTACAAAAATAAAATCTGTATCTAGATCTATGTATAAGGTTTATAATATGCCTCTGTTTCCATTTCAGAAAGCCTTGGTGGAGTAAAGAGTTCCTATCTATTTCTACATTCAGTGTATGGGCCTTTTTGAGCTTGCAACTCTTATTTTGATATATTTTTGTCAGCTTTCTGACTGTAAGAGTGGTATGTTTCCAAAAGACTGCTGTCCTTCCAGCAGCAGGTGAATGGCTCTGGGACCTTTCTCTACAATCGCCCAGTTTTCCAAGCTGGTGGAAAATTAAGTTGACCTGATTTCTCACCCATTCCACAAGGGCCTAAAAAAAAAAGCAGTGAAAACCTAAAAGACAAATCTTTTTTCAGGATCTTGGAATTTCTGAGACACTTCTGAGACACCTTCTGTTCATGAACATAGAGAAAATGCTGGGTTGATTTAACATCTTAATTTTTTTTTTTTTTTGCATCAATGGAAATATGTTTTCAATGAAAACATTTTGTGCTTTTTTTCAGTGAGATTCAGTGTTAGATAAAAGTGCTTCTTTTCTTTCTGTAGGGAAATATTTCATCTGTGTATTAAAGCAATTTTTAAAATGGAGCACTTTGCTTAACAAATGTTTAATAAAGGCTGAGATTTATGTATGTATTTGGAACAATAAAAGACACACCCACCCATTACTTTGGCCTTCAACCTTCAGGTGCTTGCCTCTTCTGCAGTATTAATAACTACACCACTACCAACTGTAATTCATCTAAAAAGGAGTCAGCTTGATGTTTCTATCTTTGCATAGGTTAAATGAAAAGTGAAAGCTTCTAAGAAGTATAAAGAAAGCAATTAATTGTTTCTTACACATTGTTTTTGGAACCAGCTATAGAGTCTAGAATCTATTTGGCTGTAAGAAGATAGATGATAAATTGAATGAAATTTGAAAGAAACTTTTAAAAAATTAAGTTATTGTAAATTGTTTTTTTCTCTGGAAAGAACTAATAATGCAAATACACAAACTTGCTCTTTATTGGTTTACCTCCTGGTTCTTAGCCCATTCACAGTACTGTGTTCATACTGGGTACAAGAAAGGAATAGATAATCAATTTTGCTTGGGGACAAGTACATCTTAAATTTACAGAATCAACTGTTCTTCTGTCTGTCCCCAGCAAATTATTCAGTTGAATTTTGCCAAAAAATGAATTTAAGCCTTATTGTAAAACTATTTGTTTTCTTTTTTTAATACGTGTTTCATACTGTTTCCGTAGGTAGAGCAAAATCGAGTGAAACTTTTGAATGACAAGGCGGTTGCCAAATCACAACTTCAAAAGAAATTAGGACAACTTCTGTATCTCACTAATCTGGAGAAAGTAAGGTTTATGGTTCGTTGGTCTTTACCGAAGTGATGTACTTCTATTTACCTAGTAGAAGAAACCTACCATTATTTTTATTTAATACTTATATTTTAAAGAAAATGTATTTTCTTTAAAGATTCATTACATGTTGGAATACAGTGTGGTGTTCTCTCTGTTACTGCATAGTCATAAAGTTACTTATTACATTATATATTTTTGGCTATTTGCTTGATTACACAGTTATAAAACTATGAACTAGTTTTAGATGGTTAAAACTTTCATTAAAACTAACTGGGCCATGTTTAGTAAAAGCCTTGTAAAATTATGTACCTCTCCACATACCTTTGCTATTTTACAAAGAGCTTACCAGCTTAAACAGAAGCACAAGCAGGTCTGTAGGTTAAATAAGTGTAAAAAAAAAAAAAAAAAAAAAAAAAAAAAAAAAAAAAAAACAAAAAAAAACACACAACAAACCCCAACCAAAACAAAAACAGACAAACCCCGTGTATGTTACATTGTTACATTATTTTAATCATAATGTTCAAGTAAGTACAATTATGCTTACATAAGCATAGTTAAGCATTATTAGGTATATTTAAGTGTTTTTACAACAATGTAAAGCTGATAGMAAATATGAGGAGTTTCTTATTTGAAGCTTGTATTTTACCAGGATTTTTCAAAGCTGTAGTTAGTAGAGATGCAGGTGCTATGTAAAGGACTGCTCCTTTTACTTACCATAAATTACATAATTTTTTTAACTCCTCAAGGTAGACTTATTTATTCATGAATGATGTTTTTTAATTTGCTCACACACTTTTTTTAAGGACTTCATTATTCATTTTTTCTAGAAGCTTGTTTTAAATATAACTTTTTATTTGTTGAAACACAAAGTGGTTTGTTGTTTGTTTTTTTTTTTTTTTTTTTTTTTTCTTTCAACTTTACAGTCTCAGGATAAAACTACTGGGGGAGTTAACCCAGAACCGTGTCCAATCTGTGCACGTCAGCTGGGAAAACAGGTAAGATATTTAGTCAGCAGGTTTTTGTTTTTAGAACATCTTTACCTATGTCTGAGTCAGTTGTGTGTCAAATTTTCAGTATCTAATTTTAAATGAACATTGTTTCGAAATGGGAAATAAGCCCTTTCCTGTAAAGTATCAGCCAGCCTCTCCCCTGAAGTAACATCTTGCTCAGTTGCAAGCACCTCTACTGCCTTTAGCTGTTGACATCAATGCTTAAGTGTTTTGACAGAAGTGTTCGAAAAATGTGTGTTGCTGATTGTTTTATAACTCTCAAGTTTTGCTTTCATACTGTTGTCAGAAAAATTTCTTTGCCATTTATAAGCTAATAGAATGAAGAAATAGATAAGCTTCTGTAGTATACTATTGTATTTTACTGTAACTGGTAGTATTTTTTTTCTTCTAGACGTTAAAGAAATGGCTATTAGCTACTTAAACAGTAGTAAAAAACAATAGAATAAAGACTAGCAATCTGAATTTCTTTCCTTACCACCTACCTCCTGAACTGAAGGACTTGACATTTAAGTGAGATTTAATCAAAACTGATATATATCATAAAGTACAAAGCCATAGTTTATACTTTACTTAGCAGGCATTAGGTAAAAACATGAAAGGACTCCTGTACAGTCAAACTAAATTGGCTCTTTTTTTAGGGTAGCTATTTTAAGGTGGTTTAGCTTCTGTTAGCTTTATAGACAYGTGTAAGCATGAACTGCTATCCTGCCATGTTTCCAAAATCCCCTTGGCGCTGCTCTTCAAGAGTGATACACGTTTTTACAGAGAACAGTTGTTTGCCCTGTTAACTTCTATTATGTTTCATCTCTGAGCTGGAGGAGTTCACTGAAAGGGAAAAATAATCTTTTCTTTAACTTTGGCCAAGCCTGCCGCTTGAGATGATAGCCTCATATTGCAAGGAACTTTTAAAATGCTTTGCATCCTGTTTCTGCATGATTGAAGGAACCTTACAAAGCCTAAAAGAGCTTTCGCTTGATAATCAGTCCATTAGTCAATTCCCTCTCCTACTTGGACCCATGAAAACTGTTTTATTTTCTTCCTTTTAGAATGGCCTATAGAACAGACTAGTACAGAGTAAGACCCTATTTCTAGGTGCAAAAACATTGGTTTACAAATTACTTCTCTGTTAAGGAAGGTCACAGCTGACACGTAGATGTTCTAGGCCCTCGAAGGACAGCTTCTGCAATGCAATCTTAAGTTTCTAATGCATTCTGTCAAAAAAAAGATTAAGCCTCTCTGTTCAAAATCTTCTTTCTTCTTAAATCCAAAAATGTTGTCTAGGACTTRAAGTGCTTTAATTTTTATATATTGTTCTTTAGGACTTTTTTAATAAAGACTGATCTATTATGAATGTATAGATAAAGCCTTTTACAGAAGGACAATACAAAGATTTGTGTAATTTTTAAAAAAATGTTGTAAATACTTAATCTGTGTACTTAATCTATGCATTAAGAATCATCGTTCATAGAGATGACAGACTAATATCTTTATTCAAGTTTAAAACTGGAAAAATGCAAAGAATGAACAATAAATGCAGATAACTTCTGTTGATCATGAATCTTTCTGTGCTGGAAAACTTTGCAATCCAGGCTTTTTAGCAGCTGGAGTGCTAAAAATTCTAAAATTCTTCAATTTTAACCTGATGAGTTTCATGAAAATAAAGTAATGTTTCTATGAAAATGTAATTTGTCACGTATTAGTGCACTTTTTCTTTTGCATTGATCCGAAACTGATACTGTGTTGTGTTGGTTTTTTTTAATTCCCTGCATAGTGGGCAGTGCTGACGTGTGGACATTGTTTTTGTAATGAGTGTATAGCTATCATCATAGAACAGTACAGCGTTGGCACCCGACGGAGCTCAATTAAATGTGCCATTTGCAGGCAGACAACATCTCATAAAGAAATATCGTATGTCTTCACTGCAGAAACTGCAAATCAGGAGGATGATATTCCTGTAAAGGTACGTTGTTTATGTGAGCTTTGTGGCCCAAACTTTCAGCAGTGCGYGTTTGTTGTGTTTTGTTGCATACTGTGTTTAGGCAGACAAGTCTACCATATAGTTTTGTAAGTAGTTCACTTTTATAATTAGTTTTGTTTATAACAGGACATGATGTATATAGGCCTTATAGTGTAATCAATGTTTTTGCATCCTCCCCCAAGGAAGGAAACACATTTTCCTGTCAACTAAAAGGTTTTTCGTTTTTTTTGTTTGGTTTAGGTTTGGGTTTTTTTTAACTTATCCTTTTCATAACTTTTAAGAGTTTTGGAAACAAAACATGAAAGGAAATGGTGCGAAAGAGGGTATCTTTTTAACGCCTACTCTTTAAATGTGCCTGAGGAAAGGCCTTGAAGATGTATTACAAAATCAGACATCTCTTAAAGTAATGCTGTCTTGGGGTGTGGGGGGGAGGGACCACTTTTTCTGAGCTTTAGTTATATTTTTGTTTAAGCATTTGACACTGGGTAGAAATAAATGCTGTTTGTATGCCGGTAATTTGGTTTTTTTGGTTGTGGTGGTTTCGGCTTTTTGTAGCTAGGGAGAGATGAGGCTTTTTGGAGGCATAGTTTTGCTGTTTGCTTGAAATGAGTAGTTTGAGAAAGCTGCCTGTACTATAAGGCTGTTAGGATAATGTAAATATTTTAAATTTATAAGTCTTTATTGTTAGCCAGAGAACATAAATCCTGATTCTGAACTTCAGATTAGTCATCTGGAATGTTTCTCAAGCTACCTGAGAAGTAGAGTAGTTGTTCTGCATTTTGCATATCTATGTAATAGTGTCTGCTATACAAACCATAATTAGGAGGGAAAAAACAACTACTTTTTTAATAGGGGTGAATGAACTTTAAAAACCTGAAGGGAGATTATATTTATGCTTCCTCCATCTAACTTGTCCACTAATAAATTAGTAGACAGGTTATAATGAGTATATTCAGTAACTTGACCCAAAGTTTATTCAGTAATAAATCAAACCACAGTCAAGAAAATAGAAAAATTTTAACCCCATAAAATATTATTTATCAAAACCAATGCTTTTCACTGGAACCTGTTGACCATGAATTTGTTCTTTGGAGAAGGGTTTCTCTGGTGTGATGTTGGGGACATTCTCTTTTCCCTACAAGTGTATCATCAATAATATGGTTGTGAGGCCACTTTCTTCAAGCTCATCCCCAATTCTTTCGATCTGGTTGTGTGGTGTTAGCTTTTTCTCCATATTCTAGATGAGTGTTGACTCTGTGCAGCTGGATACTCTGCAACAGTATTCTTTCGGGGGCTTTTTTGTTTGTTTTTTGTTTGAAAAATCAAAAGGAAAACTTTGGAAAAACTGTCAGTGCTTCTTGCCTATCTGCATTTTAAACTTGTTGGTATTTGATTAAAGCCTCACTGACTGGATATATATACCTACTGAAAAGATGATTGTTGAATAAAGAGAGACTTCTGGTCTTAAAATGGCTCCCTGCCTGGGCAATTTCTTTCTCAAGGCTTTCCACTGACAATGTATAGCTCTTTTGAAGACTGGTAGCTGTATTTTCCACTGTGACTTTCCGTGTTTATTCCYTTTAGCCTGGCTTTCTAAGGAGACCAGGTCTTTTCATTGTATTATCTTAGACTTCTCCTTTAATTTAGCAACCCATTAGATCATTTCAAACAGCTTGACAGAGAGTCTGGGTTTCAAAGGTAATTAATTTTCTACAAGTCTTATTAAAATAGCCATCCACATAAAGTATGTCTCCTACTTAGCAAAATACTGTGGCTTGACTTTCCCCTTACTACAAAAGATACCTTAAAGTTCAAGTCTGTGGGGGAAACTTTATTTGTAACTTGTGTGCCTTCCTAATGACAGAAGTTAATGAACCTCTAGACACAAATGTGTAGGAAAACAGTGCTGATTGCACTGTTTTATCTACTTTCCTTGGTAACAGAGGGTTTTCATTGGGTTGAAGGCAGGGGTGGAGGAAGAGACGGTATCTCCAYGGTCTTTAGCAATACTGATGCTTATGTAGTGCATAGGTACATTTTTGCTTTGCACAAGTCAAAGAATTGGACATAACATAGGAGAATGTTAAACCAGAAACCTGTGGTTATTGCAGTTGTGGAAAAAAGAGAGGATTCTGGACTAAAATGCAAAGGTAAAAGACTAATATTGGTAATACGTTGATTTAGATGATATTGCTATCTTTAATTAAAATATGATTATAATACAGCTGGGCATACCAATCATAGTTTTAATCTGGTTAGTGTAGTTAAAAGTAATAATGAAATGTGCTGACAGAGTTCTATGGTATCTGTGCAAGTCTCCCTGAACCTTGCAGGTATACTAGGGTTGCTGGCCTGTACTGAAGTCAATGCTACCACATTCACACTAGTTATGTCAGCCTCCCTAGACAACTGAAATTCCGTTTTATGAGTAGATGCTTTCCAATGGAAATTATTAGATTTGAAGTAGTTGACAGCCTGTGGCACCAGGGGGAGTAAATAGGCTATATTTTTGAAGTGCTAGTTATTAGGACCTCACTTCATGTGTGTTTTTTTAACAGATTATTTCCTCAGGGTTTAGAGATACCACCCTGTTTCTAACAAGAAAATCTCAAATATTTTTCATAAATCATGTTAAAAAAATAAAATAAATATAATAACTAAAGTTCATAAGTAAAACACAGAAGGAACATGTCATTTACTGTCCTATGTAGAAGGTTGTAGTGTTTTCCTGAAATATTTCTGCAGCAAAAATTTCAGGCAAAGCAAAATTACAAATTCTGTGTGAATTCACATGTCATCTTGAGCAAGGCCCATTCTTATTTCATGAAAAATTAACAATATAGACTGTAGCTTCACTATATGTACTATCAAAACAAGTAGCATTGTTAAAAATAAAAATTTCTACCTCATGTTCCTTTAAGGACAGTTAACAAAGGATAACTAACTGTGGTTTCTATAGAATACTGACGTTAAGATCAATATCTTGCAGTATTGTGTGATTTATTCAGCATTTATATTGTCATCTGAACTTTCTCAGTCCCTCTGCTCTTTCAGTATTCAGTACATATCTCCTTTTTTTTCTCTTCTCCTTCCGTTGTGTCATATATATCTTGCTCTTTATTGTACCTGCACTAACCGTCTTAAGTTAATGACTTAGATGCAAAAGGACTACTGTAAATGGGAGCATTTTATACTGAGAGAGAGATTACTGGCATCCCTGCATGTTTTGGTTCTGTAAAAGCTTCCAGTGTCTGGTCAGTATTACAGTGGGTATTGCCAGCCTGTCATCCGAGACAGAAATTGTTTGTTAGACGGTAGTTTTGATTCTAATGTGTGCTGTTCTGTAATTAATTAAACTAGCCAMTCTGTTTATAAATACTTATCTGGATATTCAACAAAATGACAAACTCAAGGTGTATGGGTAATGAGTGGGGTAACACTTTCTTTTAAGACAGACTGAAAACTGTCAGTTTCATCTCTCCATAAATATTGAGAAGAAAATTGAAAGCTCTTGTGTGCTGTGAACCAAAGCTTTAGTCAATTGTTAGTTCAGTGACAAGTCTAATACGGTTTGTCTAATATAATGTAAGCGGAGGGAGGGATGGAGAACTTTGCACACTTAGTTATCTTGTTTAAAAAAGAAAGCAAAAAGACTGTAACCACTTTGATCATTGTACTGTTTTTTCTTTGCCATAGTTCCTCTGACTGATTTTGTACAAAGTCACGTTTGTAACACCTGAGTCACAGGAAGTCTGAAGGGTGGAAAGATCAACAGTGGCTAAAGCTACTATCTCTTATAGCAGGGAAGAATAGGACCTATGGTAAGGTCCAAAAAAAGTCTCTGAGTAAAGACAGTCAGAGCAGATTAGCCAGAATTGTCATCATTGAATCACAGACGAATGGTATCAGAAAAGCATGTAAGTGACCCTGGAATATATAGGAAATGCCAAAAGTTAGTCTCAGATATCCTAACTGAAGGTGGTTATGATTGGCAGGCAGCTGCAGTAGGGCTGCAAATGTGTCATTCATCCTTGCAGATCATAACACCTGACATAAGCATTTTTAGTTGTCTGTCTGACTTTGGAAACAGTGTTAATGTCTACCAGGTGCAAGAGAGATGTCATGAAAAAAGCTGGTTTACTTCTATGTCTGTGACACAGTGTTGGAATCACTATGGAAGATCCTGGGAAATAAAATGATAACTGCTTATTGCAGCCTTTGGTAAAACAGTCTGCAGAAGGTCTTTTTTACATGTATTTCTGGAGCATTTATTTAGATGCATAACATACGAGTGATCGAGCAGCAGAGCATTGGTTCCCAACTTGTGCTTAGACTGCTGACATCCTTCCCCACCAATTCTGCAAGCAGCATAACTKCAGTAAATTCGATCTGTCATTGTAGCAAGCCAACATAGTTAATTCAATGTTCAGAGGACAGGTGCAGACAGAAATAAAACAATATTTGTCCAGCTGAATCTAGTGCAGCTCAAAATTACTATGCATGTAAGAACTAGTAAAGAATTAAATAACGGCTTCTTAAAAAAACACATTAGGTAAAATTGTTGTAATACGAAGTACGTACTGAGGGAAATAGAGGGAGATACTAAAGAACTGTGTCTCGGAATCCTCTTCCCAACTTAAGGGGAAAGGGAGGAGTACAGAAATCAAAGTGGACAAGAAGTATAATGTAGTATTGGATTCATTAAGCATTGAAATACTTCCGAATGCAGAATATGAAGGTGTTTTCGTTGCAGCCCGCAATCATTCAAGAATTAATTACATTTACCAATTTCTTATTATTCTAAATATAATTAACAAGCTTCATAGTACTGAGGATAAGTTTGGTGTTGCCAAAGTGAGAAACAAAAGCAACAGAAGTGGTGTTCAGGTAGGTTTTTTCATTGCCAGTTTTCAAGAGGTGTGAAGGGAGGGAAATGTAAATGCGCATTTGGAAGATTCTTTAAAGATTGTGCCACTAAGTTAAACCTCAGCAGGCCTAACTGGCATGTTTGGTGCAACTGCACTGCTTGCGCTATCYGTGCTGCCTCACGCAGAACTGGATGAGTGTATCTGTGTGCCACTTCATTCTTCCATGTACTGCACTTGCTGGAATACACCGCTGATCCTATGGCAGTGCGTTATAAGGGAGGTATAAAAGCAGTTCAGTGCTACTTAACCTGCCCTTCCTCCAGGTTGCTAATTTTTAAATTTGTGTGAAGATATGTAAGAGTGGTAATATAACATTATTTAATAAAACAATGAATGTGGAAGGAGTTGTTTAATATCCTACTTTACTAATGCTGTTCTTTGTCTTTTCAAAGGGAAGTCACTCCACCAAAGTGGAAGCTGTGGTCCGAACACTGAAGAGAATTCAATTTAAAGATCCAGGGGCCAAATCCTTAGTTTTCTCAACGGTATTAATCACCATTTTCTATCTTGTCTTTGTGTGTGTGTGTGAGTTTAAAGCGGTCATAATATTTCCAGGAATTAGTTTAGTTACCAAAATGTTGAATCACTCTGGACAGCCACTTGATTGKTTTGAGAATTTGTAGGGCAATTCATGTAACTGGGACATGAACAATGATCATAGTCAACAGATGTAAAAGCTTGTTTCTTTAAAGGGCAAACATTTTGACTTATATGGGAGCATTAGAAATTCTAGATATTTTTAAATGTAATGTCCAGCTATTTTTGATACATTGTAAAACTGATTTTGTGATGGCTACCAATTTCTTTTATTCAAGCTGATCTTTTTAATTACATTTCTTATTTAGTTTTATGAAAGATTTGGTTCCAGGCACACAAATCTTTTTTTCTTTTTTTTCCCTTGCTTTAAATTGCAAATGCTAGTATTTTGAAAAGCCTTTTTATCTACTCTTTTGTAGGGAAGTTAATTAGTATATTTTAGTTGTCATTGCTGTTTGTAATGTTGAGTTACTTTTATTGTGTTGTGTGTTTGTTTTTTTTTTTTTTTACAGTGGCAAGATGTGTTGGACATAATTTCAAAAGCTTTGTATGACAACAACATGATTTTTTCTCAGATCAATGGAATTAGTAAATTTCAGGTACATAAAGGATATTTTTCTTAAAATTATTTTCAGTGGGGAAARTTACAGTTCATAGAAGTCAATTTGATCCTTTTACTTCATTGCTTCACTTGAGAAGCTGAAAGAGCAGCAAATTTGTTTGGCAGATGCTTTGATCTGTAACTCACAAAAAGCCACAATTTAAAGCCTTTGGAGATAAACAGTACATTCACTTTTGAGAAAGAAGCGTTGGCATGGATGTTAAGGATGAGACACACTGATCAATGTTGCAAGAAGTTCTTGCCTTCCTGATACCTGTTGAGTATCTGTTCTGGGATGACAGGTTTTGGATCAGTCAGGCTGCAAGACTGTCACTCTGGGGCRTATAGCAGCTGCTATAATTTCTTGAAAATATAGAGATGTCCCCCGTGCTCTTTATTGAGGAACTTTTGTCACTCTGCTGTGATGTTTGCCTTTTAGGAAAATCTCTCTGCATTTAAATACGATCCCAACATCAATATTTTGCTGCTGCCTCTTCACACTGGTTCCAATGGGCTAAACATCATTGAAGCAACTCACGTTCTGCTTGTGGAACCCATTCTGAATCCTGCACATGAGCTACAGGCTATTGGCAGAGTACATCGTATTGGCCAAACAAAGTAAGAGTTAAAATGGCGTCGAGTGGTTTAGGTATGGTCCGGAATAGAACTGCATACAGTAATCAGAACAAATCTAGTTCACTGAACTTCTCAATTTTAGAGCTGAGGGTATTGATAGGAATCCTGTTTTTAAAGATGATCATATAAGGGACAGAAAGATTAAAATAAAAAAAAAGCTTGCTGAAAATACACAATATGTATTTTAAGGAGTTCTTTTGTATTACAGGGGTAAGATGCAGAAGCAAATTGCATTTAGGCATTTGGGACGAGTGTAGTCTCCTGAGTCCAAAATCCTGAAAAACCTTGTTCAGCTGCTGCCCTGTTTTATGTGTGCCGTTGATGCCTTAGTTTTTAACTTCRAAGTTCTACTTGTAAGCATGTCCAGAAATCTCTTAGCTTTGCTGGTCTGAGCAACTCACCATTTATGTCATATGTGGCCAAGTTCAGGCACAGCCCTTCCTAGTTTAATTGTGAGGCTCCTTCCAGCTGGTCATTCCCAGCTCCAGATTAGGAGCTGCATAAATTGTTGGGGGGGTTTGTTTGGGTTTTGTGGGTTTTTTCCCCAAAAAGAAAGTTATAGCACACACTTTTTAGAACTGATTAGTTTTTAAATCACAGTTCTGCCCTCACCTCCATCTACATCTTTTTGAAGACATTAATGAGTTTGCATATCTTTTGTTTGTTTCAGTGTTGTAGATTTTACATGGGTAGTACTGAACACTTAACAAAGGTTTTGGAAAGTTTGTCCTGAAGATAAGATGTATATGTTTTTCCTTAGGTTTCATGTCACGTGAAAAAAATAATAAAAAAACCCTGTACATGAAGAAGAAAAATAGCTGGAATCAATTCTGGAATAATAATATTCTGGAGTAATATTGGGTTTTGTGTTCTGGAAATGGAGGCAAAGCGAGATGGCATGAATGAGCATGTATGTGAAAGAATGTTTATGAACAGGTGGATATTTGGGTGTGTTGGTAAAGATTTTGAATCAACTGTGAGGGCATAGGAAAGATTGATTGCAACAGCCTGCATTATAATTTTACATGATGCTGGCACAAAAGGTCTGGCAAAACCCTTGCAATAAAACCAGCAAGAATGCGTGCTGTACTTCTTAAGAGTAAGACTTCAGCAAGGCTTATCTGAAAAAGGGCTGTGTTCAAGTACAGTGGGTATAAGGGAATACTCGTATTTAGTTTCACTGGTGCAACTATTACCAGTTCAGTTGTTCKTATTTCCTTCTCGTTTTTTGGGTAGACTTTTGCCTATGAATCACAAAGTATTCCCCCAGAATTCCTCTGTGTAAAGTTACCTGCCAGAGTTTCAACTTAAGATCTGAAAACCATCCAAGCACTTTCAAGGGTTCATATCTTGAAAAATGTTTATATTGGGGAGCCTGGAGTGATTTTTCATTTTTATCTTTGGAGCTGACTCTTCYCCATTTCACTTTCTCGTACCTGACATTTCATTTTTTTATTACAGCTATCTTTTTGAAATTTTATTTCATAAATGGAGCTCTTGTTTTATGTTTATTGTCATTTTGGTTTTTATGTTTACTGGTGTTTACAATTTCATGTTTACTGACTACAATTACTGACTTTAAAAAAAACCCATTATAGTATTTTGCCATCTTCAAGAACAATATTGTTAAAACTCTGGGAATGAGCTTTAATTATCCATCACGCTGAGCTCTGTGTCTTGGACTAACTTGTGACAATGCAGTATACAACCAGTGGGCCAAAGTAATTTCTTTAAACAACAGGCTAGGTTCTTGAGGACTGTTTGCTTATAGTACGGACACAGAAAGCAGAACTTTGCCCAGCATCTGCTTTAGGGTTTTAGTTAATACAGCTTATATTCATTTAGTATGTGATCCAGCCAAGTGGGAGTGTGTGCTCTGGGAGGCACTAAGCATCCGTAAAGGTCAGTGGAAGTTGTTAATCACCTTGTAAGATTTCTTTCTTAAAATACAGAGACTTTTTTTCATCAGTCTTACAATAATCAGTATGAGACAAAAATGTGGTCTTGAACTTTGACAGTAACAGCATAACTTCTGCTCACTTCTGGTCTTGTTTTCTTTTTTTAAACACATTCAGATCTACCATTGTTCATAGGTTCCTGATAAAAGCAACAATAGAAGAGAGAATGCAGACTATGCTGAAAACTGTAGATAGAAGGTATGTGTTGGATTTTTTTAAAACATTGTTATTGCACTGAAAATGAAAAGGTGGTTCTCTGCCATACTTTTAATTAGTTAGGTATGCATGTCAGCTGTTCTTTCAAATTGTTTTGATTGACAAAAAAGTTTTAAGACTTGAAAAACTGATCTTTTAACCTGGTTCCAGTAACTTGAAGCTTAAGGTATTTTAATTCTCTGGAGAATATTTTCGTTACATTTTGTATATTTTATTTCATAAAAGCCCAATTAATTAATAAATTGTGTGTCATGATTTATCTTTCCAGCTTACCTATTTCCATTAGTATAAAAACAGTGCAATTACTAGAATAATACTAAGCCTGGCACTGGAGTAACAGCATGTGTTATAAGCTCTAATACAGGACATTAATTCTTTCTTYCATTATTTTTAAATTCTACAAACCTAGTCTGTCAGTTCTGTGTAAGACTGGCTGGTTTTGCAGTCAGTGCAAGAGTTTTCCAGGCGCTAGCTCGTAAGTCAGTCTGGTGTGCAGACACAGAAAGCAGTTTTCACTGTATTTATCTTGTCAAAATCTATAAGCAATGATGGACTAGGAGTGGAACAAAAGTGGTGTTTACATTCTTTATGCAGAAGGTATAAGAGGTTTGTACCTCTTTAACTGTACTGTATATACATAACAAATCTAGGAGGAGGCCTTAGTTTAAGAAAATTAGTTATTTTTCCAGGTTTTTGGCTGTTAAAAATTATGAGACTAAAAATTTACGTGCATATCTTTGGCTGTAGTTATGACAGATTTCAGCTTTAGCTTTGAAAGAATGATTTAATCAGTTTCCATATCTGTAAAGCAGCACTACTTTTGCATATAAAATTCAGATAAATATACAGTGGTTGAGTGATCCAATGAGGGCTCATGTTTCGAAAGTAATATCAAACCTTATGCTTGGAAGCTGAATCCAGTCCCTTAAACGTTAAAAGGGCAGAGCGGAATATCCCATGTTCTGCTGCCTCTGCAGTGTTTGGTGTTGACCACTGTTAGGGAGAGTAGATGGGCTTTGTATCTTACTCAAAATGTGCCAGAGAAGTAGCCGATCAGTGTATGTATTTTCCCTGATAGAAAGTGTGTTTTCCTGCCGAGCTGTAAAGCTGAACAGTTATTGGTCTTTGAACTGTGTGGTCTGTCTTCAGTGCATACAGCTTGTTACTTAAGTTGATTCCTTCTCTGATGTCTACGTGCAATTTTTTCCCACAGCCACACGAGCTCTTCCATGAAACAGTCAGAAGCCTCAGTTCTGACAGTGGCAGATTTGGCTGACCTTTTTACAGAGGAAACTGAAGAACTTGAGTAAAAACATTGGTTTGGCCTAATGAAATCAGAAAGTACCTGACCTAATAAGCACCGATATATAATCTACTCGATCTGTCATTCCTGTAAACATCATCTAACATTTGTCCGTAACAGAGTTATTGCAAATTGAAAAGTCTTAATTGTTACTGTTTTATTCTGTGGTGAAGTTCTTAGCAGCACACACTTCTGATAGCACTGGAGAAAACTTGCACTTTGCACATTATACAAAAACATGGATTTTATTCCCAAAGAGCATTTGAGCTGGATGCTAAAACTGAGATCTTGGACCCTTGGTTGAGACGATTTTTACCATCAGGTTTGATTGGCTAGTAGCTCACTCTGAGCAAAACTATGTGGGTGGTTGGGTGGGAAAGGGAAGCAGAAAGACACAAATCTAATTTTTTTTACTGTACAAAGAATTGTTAGAAAGAATGACTGTAAATTAATATTCTTCTAGAAAGGGCTTGTTAGCATTTAATGCAGAGTTACTGAACGTCTTATTGGTAACACTTTAAATGACTAATCTTTAATAATTTGGATATTTGTATTAGGCTTTTAGATATTCATAAAGACTTGTGACAGTTAAAAATTTCATTGTTAATGCTTACTCACTGCAAAATGATTATAATTAAATTATGCTTTTTGTATGTGTGCTGGTCTGGTAATCAGTTAAATACTTGAACTTACTGTACATGTTTTCACTTATTCTTGAAGCCATGACTAATTTAGTGCTTTGTTTAAAGAAAAAAAAAAAAAAAAGAGGTAATGCATTTGTTACTGAATTTTTAAAAAATACTTGGTTAATCTGCTGATCACTTTATAATCATTTGGTGCTTGTGTACATTTTCTCACCCTGATTTCTTTGTCTAGTTCTCCCTCTTAAAAATGCAGCAATCTAAATATTCAGAATAGATGAGATTAAGGTAGGCAGTCTAATTATTAGGTACCTAGTCTAATTTAGATAAGCAGTGGAGAGAGATGAAACTTTTGTGAAACTTCATCCTTAGATGTGCGAGATCACCCTACCCCATCTCTACTGACAGTAGAGAATTAGAAAACAAATCTAGGCTAACTTTTAGACTGCTAAAAGTAGGCAAGATAAACTTTAAGCCTTTTGGCATAGGTTATGGATATACATTTGCTTAACACCATTTCTGAAGGTATTACAGAAGCAAGCTCAGTTACGCAGTTGGTGTTAGACACAATTTTGTGTTTAGAGACTGGGCAAGTGTATATGCATAAGCAACAGGCTACTTCCCTCAAATTACAATATTTACTGTTTCAGTAGACAATGGTTTTTGTATAACTTAGAAATATTACTTGAGGTTGAAATTAAAATGAGTCCTTTAAGAAGTATCATCTTAGAATTTTTACTCGAATCATGTCTGCTAMATAGATTTGCCATATAGTTATTGAGCTTCTTGATTTCTGTTTTCAGTCATACTACACTTGAGTTGCACCGTTTGGGTATTAAGCCTATCCGCACAGTAGACAAGTTTTCCGCTGCTGATGACAAATGTGAACAGAATTTACATGAATAATACTGTATCAAGAAGTGGTTTTTTGGCATTTATAGTATGTTGTCCTTCTGGACTGATTAGATACTTTGTTCTAAAGACTATTTGAGTAAATTTACAGACAATGTATCTTTATTTCCCATATTTGTAATATGTATTAGTCTTATTTATACATTTTGTTTTGGAGATTACTGATTTTTTTTTTTGCAGATTACAGTTTGAAGCAAGGGAAATAGAACAGATAGTAGACTTTTTTTAAATGAGATTAATCAAACAGTTTGCACAGACTTGAACGTATTGGGAACTTAAATGACCCTGAGCAACCTGATCCAGCTTCAAAGTTGGTCCTACTATGAGTGGTGTGTTGGACCAGATGACCTCCATGGATCCCTTCCAGCCTAAATTATTCTACAGTGTACTGGAGATCATGCTGTACAGACACTCCAGGAACTCTGAGGGCAGCAACATTCCAGTTTCCTCATCGTCCTCAGAGAATTTTAATATTGTACGATGTAATGTGACTGAACAAGGAGCTGCTGTTCACTCTGAGAAATGATATATCTATGTTAAAACCTGTGGAAGCACACAGAGTTTTCGTCCACAGCTCCCCTTTTAAGTAACTAGATGTGGGAATAATAGTTGTCAGTGAATGTGAAGACAGAAGCAAACTGAAAAATATCTGCTATGAGAGGCTTCCCAAGCWCTGCAGGTTTTTGGCTTATTTATGTAAAAACGGTGGTTTCATTGTTTATTTACAAAAATGTGGCTTTTGGATTCCTAACCAAAAGCATAGCTTCTCATCAAGCAGTGCATGAGTCCTAACATTTTTTTATGCTCACGTAACAGTGTGGAATGCCAGAGATTTGGTTCTAGGCGCTCTCCCGACTGCCCTGGAGCGCCAGGACCTAGAGCTCTGGAGGTATAATGTTAAAATGTGTACGCTAGTTGTGTTAAAGCCCCTCTTGAAATTGGAAGGTTGAACTATTGGAGTATATAGCCTGTGTCAGTAGTAAAATGCATTATTCAAGTTTCACATAATATTAAATACAGAGACTAAATTTAAAGAATTATTTTTAAAAAGAAACCAAACTGTAATTTACTGGGTTTTGCCATTCTTTGCAATATTTAGTTGCTTTGACAAGGGTTTTCTTTCAGACATCTTAAGACACCTCAYTAGGTGAACTTTCTCTTTTTTWTTCTTTTTTTTCTTTTCTGCTAAGGGTGCAGCTTGTACGTCTGCAGTACTTTTCTCTTACCAAAGCACAGTAAGGCTGTTTTCACGGTGCTGCCATGATTTTGCTCTCTATCAGGAGAACACTCTTTTGAAAGACAGTATCTTAGCTGAGAACAAACTGCCCTATTGTGATAGTTCCAGTGTACTCATAGAAATGGCGTTTTCCACAGAAGACAGAAATCTATAAATACTGACTGCAGTGTTTACATGTTTGTGGGTATGTCCACACAAATATTATGTACCAGATTCTCATCTGCTAAAACATGTAAACATGATCTGAGTTGACAGTATTGTTTATCCAGTGAAGTCAGTCCCTTTAAAAAATTAGGCTCCGACTGATTCTGAAGAACTCAGTGCTGACCTTTCATCTCTTTCAGTTCCATGACAAATAATGTTGGGAGTGTTTTGACTGTAGTTGGTGAGGATTTCAGGACAGGTTTTGCTCCCTGTATGTAAAAGTTCAGTGCCTTGTAGAACAGAGCTGTCATCTTATTTAGGTATCTGTAAAAGCTTGATGCAAATAGTGGACTTCCTTGAGCCATACAATATGATAGTGTTGGAAACTAAGGAGTGGATTCGCTTACGGTGTTACATTGAGCTCTCTGAATTTCACTGTGGATCTTTAAATGAGTTTTTAAGTTAAGGTCCTCTTTGCTCTCTAAATCAGTCTATGCCAGGAAAAGGTTTTCATCTTAATCTGTTAGGTAGCTTTTTAGCATACTAATGAAAGTCCAGGATACACTATAGTTTTCACACAGGTCAGATACTACAAAAGAGTACTTACCTCAGTCTTCTCATGCATATTAAAGTTGCATATTAAGGAATGGATTTAAGAGTTGGTGATGCTTTTTGTGAGATAGGTCTTCCAAAACCACTTTTTTGCCAATATCTGTAGATGTATTCAAGTTGTCTGCCAGCAGAGCACTTTTTACTTCAGAAGTAACTGTGTTTCAATACAAATGTGAGTGGGATCCTACAGAAGAAAAAATGCATAGTTGTTTCTGGTTAAAATCATAATTAGACATAATTCTTCCTGTAAGATTCTGTCTAGATTAGTGGCTGAGGACCAGTTAACAACTCTCTACCACTGTCTTTTCTGACACAAACAGTGCTGTCCTCTTTCCATCCCTTTTTGCAATCCTTATTACTACATTATATTTCCCAGGAGTCTCAGAATTATTTGTTTAATTAGCAACTGTGCTCAGTTAAATTGGAGGGGGAAAAGTCTGTATTGATCAATCTTGCATTAACCTTAAAATTTATTGCTCCACCAAGGTAAGGAATTAGATGAGTTTCTAAAGGAAAACCTGGGKTTTTTTTCGTGGCTGTAAATGGAGCCTGTTTCTGAAGCTTAATCTAAAGACTTACTGCTTAAAATTTGTATGATAAGCTTTTCTCTAGACTGAAAGGCTAGTTGCAAAGCCACTGTGCCTGTGCTTTTCTTCCTTTTTTGGTTGCCTGAGACAAGTAAGGTCTTTACAAGATTACATACTATAAACGTAGGTTAAAGGAATTTCATAATGGGGAAAAAAGGAGGTCCAAGACATCCTTATCYCTCCCTTTCTGTCTGTGTCTCCCTTCTTCTGGGGCTGTCATCCAGTCCCACCCTCCACCCACCCCTAGCTCGCTCTGTTTGTTACAAAGAATGTTTGTGTTTTGGTCAGTGGAAGTAGAGTACAAGAACCATAATCCATAAAATGGTTACAGTAAAACTAGCTTATTGTGTCAGAGAAAAAGTGTCAGGGGGTAAAGGGAATTTTAGCCTGGTATAAATTCTTTTTTGTACCTGTAATATCTTAATTTACCCCTATTCTTCACCACTGTAGAAGCAGACGTTGAATTTCAGTCTGTTAACTTTCATATTTCTGGTTTTATATTGTACAGCTGACATATTAAAAGACCTGGTAATCTAATTACTGAGCAACCAGTGAGGCTTACAAGCTCTTAGTTGTAAAGTCTATAGGTTTTGGATTCATAAAGTGCACCTGAACCAATATCACAAGTCTTGGTGCATCCGCTGTCTTCTCTTCTTTAGAGGAGGAGGAAAGAACAGGTAACTATTGAATCACGGTAGTATTGAATTCAAGTCCCAAGTAGTCATTCTACATATTCTACAGTCATACACTGTGTAAAGAGGACAGTTAGTTGAACTTGTCGCTTTCAAATGTAGTTAAGGAATTAATTCATCTAGAGGGGAGGTAAATGGCATAGGGTTTCTAAATACTAGAATAATTCTACTTAGAAAATTTGGAATGAGGTACCTTTAAACCTCTGGCTCAGTTTCCTTCTATGTACAASATGTCAGCCTTCCAGGGCTTAAATTCCAAGTCCATTTGCTTTGTGTGTTTATAGATTTCACACAAGTAAGTGCCCAGCCCCATTCATTCAACTGGACACATACCAAATTTTATCAGTTTAGGAACAGATGTCATTATTTCCGTGATGTAACATCTCTTGGTTTGATAGCATCAGGTAGAAACTGCCTTTCCAAATTGTACCAAGTGTAAGGTCTGACTGCTTAGAGGGTGTCTCAAAATGTAAGTTATTAGTTAGTTGTGGGGGTTTTATGCTGCTTTTCCTCCTGTCCTATGGGGACTAGTGAGCTAGCAGGATTCATGCTATGTTGCTGTCAATTGTCCCCTCTTTATGCTAACAGGTTATCATCATTTGTCAAACAACTTCTATTGATGAGTCTAGGCTTTCTCTTGACTATGCCATTTGGTTAAGGAAGAAAATCTAGACTGCTTTTCTTGTTACCCTGATGGAGTTTTGTCCTGTCACTCTTGGAGTCCCCTGAGACAGAGGACCACGAGTGTGGGAATAGTGACTTTCCATTTGTGGGCACTGAAATTGCCAGGGACCGGCTGTATCAGCTGAATGTTCACAAGTCCATGGGTCCCTATGGGATTCATCCCAGAGTACTGAAGGAGCTAGCAGATGTTATGGCAGGACTCCTCTCGATCATCTACCAAAGGTCTTGGGAGTCTGGGGAGGTTCCTGCTGACTGGAAGCTAGCCAATGTTATTCCTATCTACAAAAACGGCATGAGGGAAGACCCAGGAAACTACAGACCTGTTAGTCTAACCTCATTTCCTGGGAAAATTATGGAGAAGATTATACCGGGTACTATTGAAAGGCATTTACAGAATAATGCGGTCATCAGGCACAGCCAACATGGCTTCACAGAGAGAAAGTCCTGTTTAACTAATTTGATACCCTTCTATGATAAGGTCACCTGCCTAGTGGATGAAGGGAAGGCAGTGGATGTAGTTTTTCTGGATTTTAGTAAGGCTTTTGATACTGTCCCTCACATCATCCTTCTAGACAAGTTGTCCAACTGAGAAATGAGCAGGTTCACAGTGCGCTGGGTGAAGATCTGGCTGAAGGGCAGAGCTCAAAGGGTTGTAGTGAATGGGGCTACATCTGGCTGGTGACTGGTCACCAATGGTGGTCCTCAGTGTTCAATTGTAGGGCCAGTTCTGTTCAATATATTTATCAATGATCTGGATGCAGGACTTGAATGCACCATTAGCAAGTTTGCTGATGATACCAAACTGGGAGGTGCTCTTGACTCTTGAGGGACAAGAGGCCTTGCAGAGGAACCTAGATAGATCAGAGCAATGGGCAATGATTAATGGGATGAAATTTAACAAGTCAAAATGCCAGATTCTGAACCTAGGATGGAGTAACACCGGGCCYAAGTATAAATTGGGAGAAGAGTGGCTGGAGAGCAGCCCTGCAGAAGGGGACCTGGGGGTGCTGGTCGGCAGCAGGCTCAGTATGCGCCAGGAGTGTGCCCTGGCAGCCAGGAGGGCAAACCGCAGCCTGGGGTGCATCAAACACAGCACAGCCAGCCCGTCAGAAGAGGTGATGATCCCGCTGTGTTCAGTGTTGGTGTGGCCTCACCTTGAATACATGTGCAGTTCTGGGCCCCACCATTTAAGAAGGATGTGGAGGTCCTTGAATGCATCCAGAGGAGGGCAGCAAAGCTGGTGAAAGGGCTGGAAGGAATGTCCTTCCAGGAGCAGCTAAGGACTTTGGGCTTGTCTCGTTTGGAGGAAAGGAGGCTGGGAGGTGACCTCATTGCTCTCTACAGYTTCCTGAGGAGARGATGTGGAGAGGGAGGTGCTGGTCTCTTTTCCCTGGGATCSATCGATAGGACACAGGGGAATGGTTCAAAGCTGCACCAGAGGAGGTTTAGMCTGGACATTAGGAAGCATTTCTTTACCAAGGGGGTGGTCAAACACTGGAACGGGCTTCCCAGAGAGGTGGTCAATGCCCCAAGCCTGTCAGTCTTWAAGAGGCATTTGGACAATGCCCTTAACAACATGCTTTAACTTTTGGTCAGCCCTGAATTGGTCAGGCAGTTGGACTAGATGGTTGTTGTAGGTCCCTTCCAGCTGAAAATACTCTATAAGAGAATGGCACTTAAAATGCCAAGGGGCATTCAACTATTTTTAATGGCTTGTTCTGCACTAATAGAGCATATGTATATATTCAGATACATATTCAGCATGTCATCTTGGACAACCAAATAATTGCTATTAAAATTGCATATAGATATAGGGCCACTGCTTCTCTAGGTGCTTCATATGCATTTATAAAAAAACAGCTTTGGGATACATTGAGATAGGGAATACATTTTATAGAGAAGAGACAAAGCCATTATTTGACATATTTCTTTCTCATTCTCCAGCTGTGACATTTTTTGTTTTCCTTCTTCCCCGCACGCGGTTGACTTAGTTTATGTTCTGCACTGTAGGCTTTGACGCAACACTAGAACAAATGGTGAGGGAATAGGGGGCACATTTGACTGAAGTGATGAGCACCTACTTTTATATCGCCAAACTGGAGGTTTACTTGAACAATGTGAAAGTCAACCTAAGTCTTTCTGGGGGGGATTATTTTTGTGTAATTTCCAAACATTACTATATTGGGCTGTGGAACAATAATTCCTGGGAATGCCTCTTCTATTGCCCCTTTGGCAACCCAGGCCCTGCAAATGGGAAATCTTGGTTGCAAAAAGTTTCTGAGCTCCTGTTTGTTAACATAAAGGCCATCTCCTACTCACAAAAGGACATTTGCTCACAMAATGACAAATGATACTAATTATTCCTTCTCCCATTTAAATTAATGCACATTTATATTATAAGAATGTATTCAGCAGCTCCAAGCAGCAGACTTGGTTTCTGTTCCAGCTTCTCCCAACATACTGGAAAGTAAACCGAACTAGTACAGGTGTGAAGCTAACAGCTCCTCCCAGCGGTGTTTTCTTTGGTATGGGGCACTTTTAAAATATAGATACTCTTTATTCTGCAGCAAATATACCTAMATATGATATAAGATCTTCCATAGTGTACTACCATTCTCTTAAACGCCTGCCATCTTCATAGCGCTAACCTTCAAATACCACAGAGAGCATGCTGTGTGTCTGGTCCACACAGGAAGGGGACCAGCAGCAAGGAAAGGACATATATGTGTTTTTTCTCTTCTAGTCTTCTACAAAGTCCTAGTAAAGCAATGTAGGACTTTGCGGAAATGATTACACAGTGCTAACTGCTGCCACCATTGTTAGGTCTTGAAAGCAGAGCTGATGAAAAGATGTTCCATCATACAGCTCCTTTTCCAGAGGTAGAAACGTCAGAGCATTTCACCACCAGCCAGAAAAGAGATGGAAGGAATATTTCCGAGTCCTGGTGATCCATTCATATCTGCTGCTGCTGTTGCAYATGCTGTAGTGGAGCTAGAACCTACACTGGATGGAGCTGGAGAGGATGCGGAGGAGGTTGGGGGGGAAATTTGAGGAATAGTTGTAAAACCTTCCTCTGAGTGCCCTTCTGCTGATTTTCCTGTGGGAGGAATGASTCACTGATAATAGCAATGAATAGACAAAGGGTGAAAGATCGCAAGTGTAACCTATTCATTGGAGCTTAACGTTCACCTAAATGCAGTGGCACCTTTTCGTGTGTTCATGATTTGAGATTATAGTCATTTTCTTACTGAAATCTTGGGATATGAATATACAGGGCTTTGCAGTGGTTGAGCAAACAGGAATATTGAAAAGTTTTACCCGTGATACATGTTTTAACGTGCACCCAGGAAAAGTCATAGGACCTCCAAGCCAAATTTATGCTGTGGATTTGTGAAGGATAACAGTTCAAACTCCTATGATAAAAATTTATAGACCTCCCTGAAACAAACTGACAAGTTTTTCTTAATAAAGGAGAGGTAATTAATCACTTCTGCTGTAAATGCACAAGTGTCTCTGAAGGGGCAAGACAGCTGACTTTGTAATTGCCACTTGGGAAATTYTGCACCTAGTGAACTTGCATGCCCGCAGAGGGGATGAAAGGCAATAAGCCCACACCAGTCCTGTTGTGCAGGGAAACAGTGCTGCGAAGTCTTGCCAAAGCTTCGAGCCTGCTGTGTCAGAAGAGGGCCACGTTGTAGGTATTTCTGGGGAATCTCCCCTTTTGCATGCTGTAATCATCAGGCATCTCRTTCGTAAGCATAGATTTTCTGTAAAGTTTCTATGATTCTTAACATATGCTTCCTTCATCAGCAAGCTACCACTATTCAAAAGGACTTTTCTGTTTCCCCTGTGGAGCATGTATTTCTTTTTTTGTTGCTCATTCTTAACAAAGGTGGGTGCCTCTGACTCATTTACAGCTCTCGTTAAAAGCCTCCGAAGTGGAATTGAAGGACATAACACACCAAAGGGGTAGACAAAGCGAATGCAGTGAGGGAGGTTCTACCTCTGCCTAGTAAAGGGCACACTGTGCTGCTGCTGTAGCATGAGAGAAAAATGTGCGAGTAGGGGTACGGTAGGGGGTGGGTCCGGTCCTATCCTGGGGGAATTGATTCTAAAATAGGTAGAAACTGCTTTCTGAGTAGTCTTGGTCTCCGCTGACTCTGCACTTTAGGAATCCTATTGTTGGGCACCGGACACCGTTTGGTCATTTTTTGAGGCACTTGATTCTGTGGAGAGGTTTTAAAGCCCAAAACCATGACCCTGGACTTAAAGTCTTGAGGGATTCTTTCACCTTCCACTGAACTGAAAAAAACTCCACCTTTTACTCCCACCACAGAACGTGGTTGGAAGGGCAAAGATGCAGAGAGGGCTTGAGAGAGATCCTGGCTTTGAACTGCAGAGGGAGGTTTGATACTGACTGTGCTTTGCAACATGTTGTTTGCTGGTTTACTGGCTGCTTCTGCGCTGATTTCTTTAAGTTCAGCAGATGATGCTGACGTGGGAGAGGGCGAGTTGTGTAATTTTCTCGAAGAAAATTCCATCATTGATTATTGAAAAAGGGTACTTCCGTGGAGCACCTATAGCAACACAGAAACCCTGTAAGCCAGGTTCTTAACATACGCTGGTGTAATTGTCAGCTTTAAAACTTAATCTTAAATCAGAATAGAACCTATCATATCTACGTAATAACAGAAGGCAGTACTTCCTTGGTGTCATACTGATGTACGGTGGGACACACAGTAATTTTAGATAGTACCAAAACAAAATTTCTTTCATAACCTCTGAATTACTTTTCTACTATAACTTTGTTGCTTGCAAAAAGATAGCTACAGCCTTTGTAATATTTGAAATCTAAACAGATACAGACTTTAAAATAAAATGGTCAGTTGCCTTAGTGTCAGCTGTGCCAGTTCCTCATTTATTCGTGTTATTATTTGGTTACTATAATAATGTTAAATTTAAAAATCATTTGCAAGTTAATCCTGAGATAGATCTTTGAATTACGTTTATATTTGTAATTTTTTCAAATATTGTTTTAGTAATCAAATTACTATRAAGTCTATAAATTACCCACTTTTTGATATAAAATGTTTTCTTTTATATACATATTAACAAATACTTTGTCAGGTATTTGCAAGCAATTTGATGTCCTATAATTTAATTACAGATTTCAGTGTGGAAACAGAGAATAATTGAATTGTTCTAGTAATAGAATAGTGAAACTAATCAGCTTTTGCAGTGGCAAGTTAATGACTTTTAGGAAGCAAACCAGGGGAGAGAAAAGAGCAGTTTTCAATCGTGTTCCAAAACTGAAATTCCTAGACGATAAACCAAGAAAGAGTATTTTGATTACCTGATCTGTTTCCTTCCATTATATAGACATTGTAATTTCAGTGAAATAATTTATCTAGAAAGTAGCAAAACTAAACCTTTATTTGAAAATTACCAGGGATTGATAAATGTACAACTTAATGTTCCCATCAATAGTCTTTCTTTTGCATTCAGAATTTGCTGTCAAAATTACATCATACTGTCTCTTAAGRTTTGCAGTTATTTCAAGGTCTTTGTGAACACAAATTTTTGTCTTATATTATCCTGCTACTGAAATAATACTGATTGTTGTAACAGTCATTAAATATCCTTTTATTTCTGTCTTTCTGGTTTGTGGGAAAACAGCTGGTGCCTCTTCTGAGAGACAGTGTTTAATACTTTGTGTTCCTAATCGTCTTCCTCAGTATGTCACTGAATTGTCTGATAGATGTTACCTGTTAAATAGTATCAATTAATAGGAATGCGCTGCATGTGTAAATAATTGTTATTTAAAACTACAATTACAATACATGTAGAAGCCTAGGGGTCCATAATTATTCTTTTCAATGTGGTTGGTTGAACCCAGCTCCAAAACTGCCGCCTTCTGGGAACAGCTAACGCGTCCCCACAGCACTTCTTCACTGCAGTCGCCYGCTCCATAGGGACTGCGCCTGTGACACCTCCTCGATAAAGTCATCTGTCGGATCAGTTGTATCACATTTTCCTTCCTAGAACTGTAAATCAGTCCTGCTCAATCCCAATATACAGAGAATTATTTTTAATACTGTAGTGTAATGAGCAGTCCTCTCTGGCCCACTGCTGTATTGTAGTTCATGTGTTACTGTTTCTAATTCGTTTTAGCATTTTCAAAAAAGGATAAAAAAATAAAAATTTGTTCAGTTAGTTATACCTAGGTAGAACCTAAAGAATGAAGAAAATAGCTGAAGTTTTTAAAAAAAAAAAAACAAAAAAAACCCAAAAAAAACCCAGAAAAACCCAACTTTATGACAAAGCATGAGAAATTATTTGAAAATAAGGTATCTTAACTTAATACTAAGTCAGCACTCCAGCAGGTCCTTATTTTTATGGGCACTGTGCAAATTCTCGGGATATAATCCAAGGCCCAAATCCAAAATCGGAGATTTTCTATCGAGTTAAATGGTCTGTGGACCAGTTACAGAGGGAGAGAGAACCCACAACCAAAACGCATAGAAGCTGCAAAGAACGCCAGGGCGGTGAAGGACCTGCCCCAAGCCAGCCGCTGGCAGAGAGGGGACGGGAGCCCCGGCATCCTGCGCGGGAGCCCACGCGTGCCCACCTGGGCCGGCGGGTGCCCGTGTTTGGATGCCTGCGCCGCACAGAGCTGGGGGCACGGTAAGCGCTGGAGCCTTTCAGCACAAGCTGTCGGGCGCGGTGCCCGCCGGCACCCAGCGGGATCCCCTTCCTGCTCTGTGGGTGGGATTGGACGTTGGTGCAACTCCACAAAGGCTCTTGCGGCTTGCTGGGTTGTTCCCTGCAACGCTCCCTGTTCCCAGGTGTCGTGCGCGGGCAGAGCAGGATTGTCTTCCGTGTCTCCCACACCTCGGCTGGCAGCTTTCAACAGCCAGTCAATCTTCCTTAAGAGATGCCAGCTCTACCAATAACGTGGAAGAAAGTGTGACCTTGAAAAAAACACTGCATCTATTAACAGMACAGAGCATTTTATGACCTGATATGCTGAAATATTTATTCTATAAATAGGCAGGAGATGAAGTTTTTCTATCAAAAGGCGGTACACCAATCAAAAATGCTGCACGCGTTGATCGAGGGTTTACAGATCTGTTATGCTCTGGAATAAACAAAGTGTTAAGTACGTTAGAGGAAGGCACCAAGGCTCTTCGGGGTCCAGTTATTAAAAGATGATCTCACAGAAAGTCCATAGTGGGGTCTTGTTGAATCAAAAGGAAAATAGCTGGTGTGAGTGACATATGGACTTYCAATAAGATGTGTTATGATGACACTATCTTATGACACCATCTTATGACACCACCTGTCCCAGCACTTGTGCTAAGGACGTGGGGGTGTCTTTTTTTTTTTTTTTTTAAGTTGTTTTCCACCTTGCCGGAGAGAAAACTCCTTAGTTTTAAATACTGTAATATAATGTACATGGTGAGAATTGAAAGGTAGGATTTCAATGGAATCACCCTGAAAACACCTATTTCATACTGATGCTTCGCTGCGAAGGAGTCAGAGGACCCCCCTGGCTTTGGCAGCCTCGCTGGCCAGACTTTATGAAGGCAGGTGGGGATGTGTTGCCGATAAGCGTATGACGGGAGGCTGAGGAGGAACCTGGGCAGTGGATCCCTCCTGGCTGCTCGTGCAAGGGACATTCCCCGTGCCCCTTCCACAACCCGCTGCAGGGAGCCCCTGGCTCGGGGAAACGTGGGTGCACGCTGGTGGCGATTGGGAGCTGTGATCCTCAGCCAGGGAGGCAGAGAACAGGGCTGTGTGAAGTCGAACYGCAGTGAGAGAAGTGGGAGTGCATGGGTAGTGCTTTGGGGAGCAACTTTTTCCTCCTAACGCACACAAAAGAATAGAAAGTATTGCTACATCTAGTTTCCCTTTGCTTAGCAATCCACAGCACCCTGCATAAGGAAGATGGTGTGTTAATAGAACAAAAGCGATTAGGTGTTCAGATGGTGAGGGAAAAGGGAAAATCTGGACTTCCAACAGAGCTAAAAGCTAAACAGAAGTCACAGCTGGAGGGAAAGGTCAAAAGTTAAGGTACGCYGCTGGCCATTTCCAACGAGATGTTTAAACAAGTTGGTTCCTTTGGATAAGTTTCACTATCTGGGGACATGTTCTGCTGTCAGTCAGTCCACTGTAAATCTGGAGCTTTATGGAGTTTTTCTGTGCTCCTGCCAGTGCAACTGASAGTAAACTTTGGCTCTGGTTACATCCATCTACAGCAAGCTGCGGCTTGCCTTATCCACAGAAGAATTCCTGTTGACTTCATAAAGTTTTGCATGAGTTGGGACATCTGGATTTGGTACAGTAATACTTAACGTTGGGATGTTGTTGTAAACAGTAGGATGTTTACAGAAATGAGAGACGAATCAGACCCCTGCTAACTATTTCACAGGAGCATAGGGTTTCTTCCAGGAAAAATATCTGAGCACTCTAGGGCAGCATCTGCTCCCAGTGTTCTGTTCTGCAGGAAAACTTACATTCAGGAAGATTAAAATTAGCCTCTCTGGATTCCTGTATAAAACCGTCAGCTTGAGAATCTCCTCTGTCTCGCAACTGCTAATTGCACTAATTCCCTTAAGTGTCAGTGAAACTGTAATGGGCGCTGAGCAGCTGTCTCCCATCCCTTGGGAGTTCCAGCCTCAGCCTACCCCGAGCCAGGGCATGCATCATGTGGTAATTAACCACTCGGCCTCTGTTCCAAGCGAACAGTAAGCGAGCTACTATGAAAATTGAGGATGAAGATGATGAATATTTAGAAAGGGAGAGCTGTCTTTTAGATACCCTTCCCTTGCACCCAAGTCTAAATTTTGGAGAYTTTCGGAGTTAAGATACACTGCATGGTTGCGTTTCTGTTCCTCAGTTAGACCCCTTCTTAAATACAAATTGTCCATTCAAAGCAGAAGCTGTTTTAGCCTATTTTTCTACCTCTTGCAGCTCACGATTCACTCCATAACATAAATTTAAAATGAATAGCCTCCGTGACAATTTGGAAGACAATTAGTACATAAAAGCCTTCATGAACTGCCTCAGTTACAGTAAGAACTGGTCATAAACCGGTCTGCAATGTGGCAAAAGCGTTTGCGGCTCTTTGTGCCAGAGGTTAGCTGGCAGCGAGAGGGAACTGCTGCTGCTGAGGTGGAATTAACTGGCTGCAGCTTACGTGGATTGGTCAAGTTGATGCTAAGCCGGTGACTCAGTGGTAAGCAGAGAGCTGGGGCTCTCCCTGGGCAAACCCTGCAAGCACAAGAAATAATCTTTCCTTCATTTYGCAAAATACCAGAGGTTTTATAAACAGTCACAAAGGTCGTGGAGAAAACACAAGGTTTTCCTCACCCTGGCTGGTATAATTAAAATGCTCCCTGACATGATTGCCGTTTTGGGATCTTAGCACCAGCCGCCTTGAGCCTGAGATGTTGCTGGAGCTCTGTCCCTCGTTTACCAGAGGGGGAAGGACGGTAGTCCTTGCTAATGCTGTTTTCAGCAACCCTACCGACATGGTTTCATTCAATCAGGAACCGAGCCCCAGCAGATGAGTCACATTCAAGTAAAAATCTCCTGTGGCTGGAGATCGCCTCTTCCACATCACCAACTGGATTTGCCGTAACAGCAATGTGAAGCTGAACTATTATCTGTCCGTTTCTAATGCAATACTCTCTATTTCCTTGTTACTTTTCCTAGAGACTTCATATATACACTAAAGGAGGGGGAAGACACAGCAGGACTTTCCCCTATCAGATCATTTTTCAGCTTGGGGGCTGCTCTTCCTGCACTGCAAACAGGAGGAGTGTACTCCAGTCTTCTCAGAAATGCCCGTATGTCACTGCTCCGGTGCTTCAGGAGGTGTCCTTCAGATCAGGCCCTCTGGTACTCGCTGTGAGCTGCCTTGCTGCCAGTTCACCTGTAAAACAGGGTGAGCTGTGCATGGGAAGAGCCCTGCATTTCAGGGCTGTTGCGTACTGATGTGGAGTGGTGCCAAGCCATCATTTGGTGTCAGAGTAGACACCTCCAAAGCCTTCTGGTTCCAGTGGCCTTACTGGGCAATTCATTTAGATTAGTGTCTCGTACTGAGGGTGAGGAATGTCTCTTCAGTACCACAGTCTGTGATAAACATTGCAYTCTTCCCTATGCCATCCAAAGCTGTAAGTGCTTACAAGCTTTCTGGGTCTCTTGGTATCTGTGCGTGTACTTAAGTCAGACTTTGCACTGMAAACAGCTGTGTCAGCTGCTGCACGCTACCTTCAGCACCAAGGGTGGTATTACAAGGAATAACCTGAAAAACGAGCTACACTTTCCCTARTATGAACTCCGCATTAGGATTTGTTCCTCACGCCATTTGCAGAAGGGTCCTGCATCTGACTGGGAAAAACAAAGGATGCTCCCTTCCATTCCTGTCTCCTTTCTGGGGACAGTGTGTCCCTGTGCTAGGCACAGATGTGAGGTGCTTCAACTCCTGCACACAAGACATAAACATTCTGCATCTCCACGAGCCAGTTTCCAGTTCCCCAGAATCTATATTTAGCAGTGCTAATGAAACTGAAAATAAACACCTTGGGTTATATTTAACAGATGATTTTTTTATTTTATTTATCCTTTAACCATTTCTCAGGTTGCTGCACTTGTTCCCTCATTTGAATTCCAGTGCCACACGACAGCTGAGCCCTTCCTTGCTTGGCTGTTGGTCTCAAACTTAACGCAACCCTGCACTGTGGCTGTGAGGCCCCTTGGTAACCTCAAAGAAAGGAACCTGTGACATTACTAATACTGGAGCATAGGGTAGGCTTGGTTTCTTGCTCAATCTTCACTCAGACTGCTGTTCTTCTTAAGAAGGGATTGGCATCGGAGAGGTTTGCATTGCTACTATTTAATGTGATATCATTTATTAAGGAACTTGCTGGTGGGTGGCTTGGGTAAGGAAAAAGAAGACATCAGGCCCTAAATTATTCTCAAAGAAAGTTTTTCAAGCTTGCCCTGTATTTCACAACTTAAAAATTGGCCTATGTTAAAGAAAAAAGACAAAGTAACAAAATTGTTTTAATGATGGAAGTCATTTGCTATGATGTAGAAAAGGTTTATCGTATCTCTATTGCTACCAGTGGAAAATGTGCTGGGCTGGTTACTAATTTCCGTGATCATTAACCACCTGGTGTGATAAGGTGTGAGGCAGTAATTACTGTTTTTCTGGCATATTGTTTCTGTGATCTCTGAGTTCAGGAACTGCTAAATTAGTTTAGAGTACGGTAAGATTTCATGAAGACGGTCTGAGTCACCCACCCAAGCAACCAGGGATGAAAGCTTCCAAACTAAGTTTTGTCCCCCGAGATGTTAATCCCCACCGCATTAGTTTCCTTGAATGGCGAGGACTGCCACAGGTTGGCAGAACAGACCCAAGGAAACATCCCTATGAGCTGCTGACTGCTCTCGAGGGGTGCACGTTACACCAGCGCTGAGGGCCGGGCACGTGCAGATTTTAAATACCTCTCACCTATGCAGAACAATACGGAACGCTTCATGAAAGTCCACACTTTCAAGAGATTGATCAAAACGTGATCCAAAGAGAAGAATTTTTTTCCTAAAACCCGTATATGAGCTGGACTTCTACTATACTATATACACCACCACACGTAATGAGGGGCTTATAAGGCGTAACCAGTAAGTTGAGAACAGAGTTGTTACTCCACTCTTGTTCCTATAGCTGACCTAGGATTTCCAGGCAAAATAGGCTTTACGTACAATATCTAGTTTCTGTAAAAGTTTTTTCGAGTCATTTTTCCTTTGAGAGCGCTAGTGTAAATGCCTGGCGTATCCCAYCGGCCAAGTTCTTTACTTCACGGCGCCTCATGAGGTTTCTGGGGACGCGGCGGTGCGCGGCAGGAGGTGTGCCACGGGGCAGAAAGCACGGCTCGCAGAACAGTGGGGAGGCATGGCGGGGCTGAAGGGAAATGCTCCCGAGGCACTCTGGCCACTTACTCGAGCACAATTCTATGTCAAACTGACTTGAAATAAAACATTTTCTTTTTTTTACATTTTTGAATCATAATTTTCAGAAACCTTCCATTTTATAGAGAAGTTACTATTTCCGATTCAGGATGAAAATAAAGATCAAAGTATTAGGAAATTATGAAAAATGGACATTCCGACTTTTGTTTTCCTTAGCTGTACTTATTTCATTGTACTTTTTGTAACTGAGCCTCAGAATAGTTGTATTTCCACATCATTTTCAACCCAGCAATCTTTTGTTGATCTTTAGGTAGAAGGGTTTTTGATAAATCTGAATTAGGATTTAGTATGATGAAGAATCAAAGCAAATCAGACTGCATAAACTCCATGGTTAGTTTTAATGTTTATGCAGAAATCAATGAACCCCTTGTCTGTACCAAGGACCTGATTGAGGTGGAGATTCCAAGTACCTTTCTTTCTGAAAAAGAATCCTCCGATTCTAGTAAATATTTGTTGACATTAAACAAATAGGGTATTTTTATGCCTTCAACTGTGGAGTTTTTCCTTGTAATCAGTATCATTTCATTTGATCTCAGTGACAGTAACATACTCCTGTAGTCAGGACCACTGTAATAATGTAAAACCTCCTGAATTTYGACAGACAGATAATGCTAGGCTACGGACATTGCTGAAATCATGGGGGAACTGCCCCTGCAGTACAGTGGGCTCTCTAGAATTTAATCTGAATTCAGATGTCTCACTAGACATCTTTGTGTCAAAAGAAAGAGCAAAAATGATAAACCATTTTCTCTTTAATTCTTTCTAATTTTTTCCCCTTTTCAGTAGTAAAGAAAATGAAAATTGGTGGTGGTGGCACAAAGAGACAACTCCAGGCTATCAACGTGGTGAAAGCCCAGAACAAAAATGATAAACCAGCATCCATTCCATCACTTTCCTAGTTCAGCTGCAAACCTCTTCAGCTTAATGTTGCCTAATCTTCCCAAGGACTTCACGTGACACAGTGAGACGTGTTTCTCATCTGGCATAAATCAGCAGTCCCAGAGAAGTCAGATGAGGAAGACCTTCCCTAATGACTCTTTCCAGAATTGACCATGAGGGGTTATTCCTGTCATTCAGTCACCGGTTTCTGAAGCATTGAGGAGGAACCAGCAGGCCTTTGCCACTGTCCTCTCCAGCAGTAGCTGGGAATCCTACCTCATTCACTGTCAATTTTGATGGATAGCATGTTTAAAAAAAATCATGAGTCTCCAAATACAGGAGAGCTTGCAACGAAACCTTAGTACTATTGTAGTTCTGTTAATATTTCTAAAGGAGTAAAGGTTGGCTTTTCAACTCCTGCACTGGAATATTTCATGTCTTTTTTCTCTTACTTTCACGTAAACAGATATAATCTTTACATCCTATATCACAAGTGATACAAAACTACACACAAGGCTCAGTTTGCCATGTGAAAATCCTTTTTTGTCATATCTACTTTAATTTTTCAGGAAGAGCCAAATGAAAACGTGATGGTGGGTAGAAGACATCTATTTTCCCACTTGACCATGTATTTTGCTGAGTTGTGAGAGACTTGCATTCCTATTTGTTGACTGCCTACAGTCAACAGTGTACAGTGACTTACATTTCAGGATGCAAGAAGATATAATGTGGAAAAGAACAGGAATATGGTAAAATCCGACTGTTCTTTGCATGTATTTTGCTGTAGCTGGATAGTGAACACCTACGTGGTGTTTACTGTCTCTACACGGTGTTTCCTATTGTGCTTTGACCTCTTACCTAGTGCTGGGCTATACATTCTTCTCTCAGCCCATTAACCAAACATAGTTGAAAAATGAAATTTTGTGTGGTAAGAAGGGGAGTAGAAGCTATACACAACTTCAGGTTGAATTTTGCAGTGTGCTCCAGTCAAAACAGGAGAGCAGAACTATGAAAATACTGAAATATTTTTATTAGACATTTTAAAGACTTGTTTCATGTTGGAAAAGTAAAAAAAATATTCCAATGCCTTCAGAAAGAAATACGTTAGTTGGCTTTAAAAATCATATTTCTCATTTTACAATTGACCTAAGGGAAAAAGTGAACATTTGAATTGATTCAAAATGTTCTTGTTTGTTGGTCTGCTTGTTTTATCAGAGATAAAAATCCATTTCATTTCTATCCAAACAATTTTTTTTGGTTGTTTTCTTTCTTCAGTTTGGCAATTCAATCTAAAAAGTCTTTATTTGTCCGAACACACTGACAACATTTAAGTTATCAGAAATGTTATCTGTTACGCAAGAAAACTGTTTTGCAGCATAAATCAAACAGTAAAAGAGGAGCAAGGTGTATACTGGACCTGTCTAAATCAAGCTCAGAGGATTTTATTATGGCTGTCTTCCAGCTCAGATGATCCAGGCAGATGACTAGACATGAGAGATTCGCCCCTCACGATTCAACAGCAAAACTCTGCAAGAAAAAATCTCAGTGCTTCTGCCTCCATTACTCCAGAGCTGTGTAGAGCCTAAATGGGTGCTCTACTCAGCTACTGAAGAAATTCTGGGTAAATGGGGATATAAATCTCCTGCTACTTAGCGCTCTCCCTCAGTGCAGCTCCTAGCCATCAACTGCGCATCCTGTGGTCTGCAAGCCAGAGTTCTCCAYGCCGTAGTTGAGAGTTTGTTTCCAAGAAAAGACCCAAGCCCCCATTTCGAGATTTTGGACCTATGTTCTTTCTGCTGTAGTGCATAGCTAAAATTAATAGCTCCTTGTTTATTTTATTCTTTAGAAATAAAGTGTTCTCTTTCACAGCCTGGAATATGTGTATATAAGGTAATGACCATCTAGCTATAAAATGAGCTGATGCTAACACATAACAAACTGCTAAAAATGATCATTTCATTCCAGATCTCTGATTTACACCTGAACAACCCCRAATGCCATGGTACTGAAACCAGGGAAATGTTTACGTATTCAGCATCAGAACCAACTTGACAGACTGCGGAAGCAAAGTGGTAATATGCGCAAAGGCCTGCTGTTGGAAAGGAACCTCTTTTCCCCTAAATGCCATGTTTACTTCTTCTGGTGCTGCAGCTGGGGTGGCTTAAACTATGGAATAGCACACGTGTTTGATGATGAAGCAGATGGTTCTGTATTTTCTCTGTCTTTTTTTGCTGCTGCTGCTCTGTACTAGTTCCTTATTATTCACACGAACATTYAGGAGGACTGCTGATGTTTCCAGAAAAGTTTATGACAATGAAGAGTTTGCATAAACTTAATGCACCATTTGAATAACTAATATMATGAGTAAGATATTAGAAGTATTAGGCAATGAAAGCAAATATGCCTATTCTGCAAAACTGTAAATTTTCTTTAAAAGACTGACAGACACTAATCAAAAAGCTGACATTGCTCAAAGTCCATGGGAATAGATCTTTGTATAGACAAGAACAAAAATTTGCTATATGAGCAGTTTCAGAATATACATTAAAGAAAGAATCTCACAGCTATAAAAAGGACAAATTCAGAAGATTTACCATAGGTGTAACTTAAGAGAAGAAATCAAACAAGGCACAGCAGCTTTCTCCACTTACATTCCTTGGATTAATAGCCATAATTATAATTTGCAATGTGAATTAATGAACTATGCAAAAAATCAGGATAAACAGATGTGCGCGTTGGGAAAAAGAAGAGAAAAACACTTTCCCAGAAGCCAGGGCATTCTGCGTGCGGAAGGAAGGGGCACCTGGGACTGCCTGAGCTTTAGGTTTTAAACACCTATCACCAAAAAGGTGGTGTGTACTTTTGGCTCCACTACCTTACGCAGTGTGGGTTTAATCATGTCTGGCACCAACTGTTAGTTTGAAATTACTTTAATGAACGTTCATTTTCTCCTCTTAAGCTGCTCTGCTTTGAGCGCTAACAAAGCCTGGCTCCTTACAGATTTGCATGTCACCTCCTGCCTCTCCTCCGCTGCCGTAGCACCAGCCTCTGACAATTCCTCCACCACAAAGTTTTGTTTCCTTTCAGGTTCTCTGCAGCCTCTRCCTTCTGCCAAGCGTTCGGAGAATCCACCCCAGAGCCCCTGGGCTGGAGACCATCTGGTCCCAGCTTCTGTTGAAAGCTGGTGCTTATCCAGGGTCTCGTCAGGCCGAGCCTGGAGTGTCCCCTCCCCCAGGCTCTTGCTTTTAATGGAGCCGTGTGGTGCACAATGACAGAAAGGTTCCCATTAGGAAGGTCTGTACAAACAGCAACTGCTGATAAGTCTCCTCGTCTCCTAATATTTATTAACTTCCAGACTTCCGATGACGCACATATTGTCTTCACAAACACAATACAGAGTAACTCCTCCAATATAGTTGCAAGAACCTTTATCAATATTATATTTGCTTGCCAGTGCCCTATTAGTTACCTGGCACAACAGCCTGACGGGGAGAAGAAGATCGGTGTTGACATCAGGTAATTTTTTTTTTCCTCCTAACTGGAGCTAATAAACAGTTCTGCTTAAAGATCCGCTACGAGGACCACCAAAATTAAGCCTAGGTCTGTTCCTCACCTGAAGAGTGCCTTTTCACATGACCCCTGTAATAAAGAACGAGGCTAGCAGAATTTGCTTTGCTCTGCTTCAAACTGTCGGCTCTCATRATTGATTTACATACGTACGATGCTTACTGCAGTGGGTCTTTAGCTTCAGTTGTGGTCTCTCTCCAGGCCACGCAGCCCTACAGATTTTCAGTACGTTTACTGGGATCCTGTAGATCAAAGTCTCGCAGTCAGAAAGCTCTTGAGCTAAAGCCTTAGTTTGCTGCAGGGATTGTGCCAAACACCTACGAGCAGCTGGTCAGACATGTCCCCGTGGAGAAGGACAGACAAGCCCCACAGCCAAAAGCCTCCCTCGCATCCTCAGCGTGAATTCTGTTGAAATGCACGTACATGCTGCCCGCTGCTGGGCCACAGATGCTAGTTGGCCTGGGTTAGGCACTTCAGCCATGAACACTGACTCAAAGACTCACAGGACCGGCCACTTCTCCTTTTCACGGTAACCTAGTGCCCCGTGGTTTTGAGAGGGGAATTTCTGGGTCACGGGCTGGACAAACGGCCCCTGAGCGTGCACGCCGCTGCTGTCCGGCCCGTGCACCACGCGCGGGGACACCCAGCTGGGTCAGACCTACCGCACCTGCAGCGTGGGAGGGGACGCACTGGCGTGGACCAAGGGCTTCGGAAGCCCGGAACCCGAGCACCTTACAGCGCCCGCGGAGGGCAGTSCCCCGGGGGCAGCAGGATCCCTGTTTGGGTCTGGCAGTGCCGGCAGGTCTGGGCCAACTTCCACRTTTCTGTGAAAAGTTCAGTGCAGCCTTTCACACCACAGATCCCGATTCAGCAAAGCACGGAACTCACGCTGCAGGTAATGYGCATGTGTCCTAGTGACTTGAGTAGGATCTGAGTCTTAATTTCTGGCTTTGCTGAACTGGGCTCTGAAGCAAACTCAGTTTCATGTACCATCTGGCAAACGATGGCATCAGAAGCATGGTGTGTCTGGTACCACCATAGTTCAGAAAATATGCTGGTTCATGTGATTTTAAAAGCAGTAATTTTCTTTTTTAAAATAACAGGCTCTTCAAAGACWTGAGAAAGAAATTAAAAGTTAAAATTTAAAGTCCCTAAATATGGGTAGCTGTAAGGTACGCAAAGAGTGATTTTTCAGTTCAAACATGCTTCTTAYGATCTGTTCATGGACTGTCTCCCTGTAACTATGATGTGATTGATCTGAATTGTTCACAGAACAATTACACTGAATACAGAAGACGGGAATTTCTCTGTCTCAGTGCTGCTATATACAAAGATCTGAAGTTTGAGGATATGTGGACAACTATACCCTTTTTAACTCTGGAGGACAACATTTTTGTTAAAATCAATTTGGTATGATATGTGATTAATTCTTTTTTCAAATACTTCTGAGGTGAAGGCTGGAAGACAGGCACTGATGCCAAACACCTACCGCCACCATTGTGCTTCCCAACGAACATAAGAGAGCTCCCACTGATATTTAGTCAACATCAACATTTAATTAAGGGAAGAGAATTAAATGATGTAACAAAGGAATAATTTCAGTTGTTAGGCACAGTATATTTTTTATATAAAAATTCTCATTAAGAGTGAATTAAAGATAAATCTTTAGAAGGACAATGGCAACCATGTTTCCTGCGAGGCCAGAGTGCYGAGATGGCAACGAGAAGGCAGAGGAGATTATGACAGACCCGGCTCTACCACGGGGTCCTGTGCTCTTTCTGTTCCAGTGATGACCACCACTGTGACTACCCCAAGCTGTCAGCCCCTGGTCCTTCTCTCAACTCCTGTTCACGCTTCCCTATTCATACATCTCTCTGGTTCCTACAGTTTTCTCTTTTCGTAGGAAAGACCCATTACTAAGTTAGGTCATGCTTTAGACGAGCGTAACAAGTGATGGAGTGAGGTGGCTTGCGCCAGATGTGGACCCTCTCACTTTCCTAGCCTGATTGACCATATCCCTCCATGAGYAGGTCGGTGGAAAGCACCCTTTGTTGTGTCCCCATAATTATGGAGGTAGTCAGATGGAGATCGAGACGGACAGTAAACTACTCACAAGAGAAATACATTTTAGAGGTATTACACATAAAGGATACCGCCAGAGAGTATCACCTACCTGGTAAATAATGCATGGCTTTCTGGAAAGGGAGGAGATCACAGAGAATTGGAGGCTTGAGAAACACAAGAGCCTCATCTGACAAACCCGCCATGGCTGACCAGTGGAGCAGGCATCCTCGCTGCGATGACTCAGTAGTGGAGTCAGGCCAAACGGCGTCTTCACCACTTTTGTGGTCCATTCCCTTCCTGGGTTGTCTTTTCTCTTGTCTCTGGAGCTCTCTGTCTGGCTCCCCGGGGCAAAGCTCCYGCCACTCGCTGGGTGAGATCTCCTGCTTGCTGAGCGAGAGACATCCCTGCACAGAAGACCTCAGTTTTGCTCTCCTGTGTCCATACCTGGTACTTTCTCATTGTGTAATTTCTCTGGCCCACTCCTCTACCCTCCCTGGACACGTGTTGCCAACGTTGCCCCTGCGCTCCCACCACTTCTCTGTCCCCAGCAGCCTGTTTCCAGCCACAGYCCTGTGGCATCCAACTTTCAAAGGCTGGTCCATTTCAGTGGTGGATTTCTTATTCTCAACATGAGATGAAGCCATTGGGAAAAAAAAATCTGTTTTAAATGAATTTTAGTTAGCTGCAGGTTATTAAACCATTTTTAACTTTCAGTGAAATTTAGATTTCTGAAAAAAAGTATTATTTTAAATGTGAAAGTTAGCATTTTTCACTTTAAAACTGTTGGAAAAAAATGCTGGAAAAAGATTTCAACAAAGTCCCTTCTCCCTTTTAGTCAAAACTAATTTCTAAACTGAAATGAGTTAGSTTCAGCCTCTCTCCAAATTCAATTTGAAGGGAATTTATTATAAAGAACTGTCATATTTAAAACTGTATCAACTCAAGTGAAAGTCTGAGTCAGTTAATACTACAGGAATTTTCATCTAACAATAACTATCCTATCTTCTTGTGAGTTTCCCACAAGCACCAATTAGGTGAAGGCCCAAACAACATGCCTTTAGCTTTGGAGCAAAAGATTTATATTCATCACAGAATTATATCTGTCCCCTTGCAGGTTCCAAGACATTTAATAATTCAAATTGAAAACTGCTGGTCCACACCAACAAAAGACCCTTTCCATGTTGTCCAATACTCCTTTATAGAGGAAAGGTTTCTATTCCTATATCATACATTGAACATTATTCTGAAAMTAGGATTGACTGAAATTTTTCTGAGCAGCATTTTTTCTGTTAGAAAAAACATGCTGTGAAGTTGAGTATTTTTCCAGAGGAATATATTGACTTTTAGAAAAAAGTAATGGAAAGAATTATTGGTTTCATACAATTCTGTGTGCTTCATTTTGACTTCATAGGTTATGAATAAGGTTGAAACTATTCCAAACAAAGGTCCTTACTTTATGAGATTAAATACTTCAAAAAGAGCTGTTTGACACTTTTAAATAATATTTTCTTGAATTCTTACTTCATGGGAGACTTTGAAAATTTAACTTTTCCTTTCAATTCATGACAAAACAAAAAGTCAAAGTAGAAATTTTCCATAGAGGAGAAATCCTATATGTTGACCAACTSTATTATAAGATCATTAGCTGAACTATATCTACAGTCTGACCATGCAGCCACACACATTTTCATACTACTTTAAGTTCTCATGTAATTTTATTCCAGAATTTAAGAATGCATTAAAGTAGTCACTAGCTAATGCAGGTAGGAAAGAAAACTTTAAACATGTTAAGTAAATGTAGATTTGCACTGTGATATCTCTGTAAACCTGCACAAAACACGTACTTCTGCAAGGAGCCTGCAGTTCATCCCTATGAATTAGTAAAATGAAGATTGATAATGATTTAAATATATTACCTTTTCATTGATGCTAACTTGAGCGGAAACGCCAAGCTAATGTGTTTATCTGCCRGTAATGAATGGAATGACAAGCCGGGGATGAGCAATAGCTGGTGCTGCAGACTGCGGGGACGGGGACGTGGGCTGCCGTCTGACAAACTATCAGCTCCTCTTGGTCTAGGTTAAGATACTGCTATATTGCTATCTCCCAGCTGCTCCTCACATCTTCCTCTCCAAATCCTCATCTCTGCCGRTTTACCAGCTCAGCTGGAAGCTCTGGAGTAAAAAGGGCAACAAGTATTTTACACAGCAGCAGGTCTTAATTTGGACAACTGGACCACTGTGCAGAAGAGGTTACTGACTGATGAGCCAAACAGGCAAGATAGCAGAAGCTGTCCCCCCCAGCAGATTTCTTTACAATGTATTTTTTTTCCCTTAGGGCCTGCAACTGGATGCATGCAATCCTTCATGTAACGTTTTAGTGAGAGCACTCAAATACTTTCTGGATTCATTCCAGAAAGTACTTGCATTCCAGTAATTTTATCGTTAAATCTTTCAACACAATGTTCACTTTGAGGGACAATTTTAAATTTTACAGTGTGCAGGAAAGCTAACACCTGTACAGGCTCRAAACAAAAGAAAAAAAAAATGAGAAGAGAGAAGAGAAATTGAACATTTCAGGTAGTGAAAAACTTGTTCTCTGAGGCAAATTTACTTACRACAGAGTCACTCATCACTCTTCCCTGACCCTCTCCAAATACATTCCCTGCTTCCATATTTCATTAAAAATGCCAAAATATGAAACCTCAAACCCAAACCATTTTGATTCAGGATGGCACTATGTTCCCTGGAGTTGCAGTTTGCTTACTTTGTGATCCAGTCCTCCTCTATAGACAAGATATTCTGGCTAAGCTGTATTTTTTGGGAATATGGAAGGTATCAAAATCTGCAGTGTGGCCAGAGAATCCCGAATACAGGGTATTGGATCTACACCTCCCATTAAGAATCAGTATTATCAGTATTCCACCTTCTGATAGTATGCCAAATAACAAAACGTAAAAATTGTTTTGCCCATATTTTCCATGAAATAATTATTTTCTTTTATGACCATTAAATTGCCCCAACAATAAAAACAAACAAACCAACCTTTTCCTTGCTACCGAGAGCTTACAATGTTGGATTCTTCTCTAAAATACAATAAATGTATGCAAAGATGTCAAACGTGCCTTGCAACAAGTCACACACAAAGATTGATTGCAGCTGAAATGAACTCAGCATTTCACTTGAACACTTTTTTAACATGCATTAAAACACTTTTGAGGTCTTTGTTCGCTCCTGGTGAACAGCCCCTGCTGCAGCCCCCTTGGCCACCCAGCCCCCCGGTGAGGGCCAGCTGCCTGGGAGGGATCTCTGAGCACCGGGCAAACAACAGGCAAGGGGAGGAGAGGCAAGAAATGTTGTAATAACACCCTGAGACAAGTTCATTGTATGATATCTGATGGCCAACACTGCTAGAAGGATGTTGTGCCACAGAGGCTGCCCCCGACCCCATCTTTTATCTAGCTGTCCCCGCTCTCAAAGTCYGACACCCCACTATTCAATTTACCTTAGGCTGTCCTTTTCACAGGCAGGCACGAAAGCTTCATTCCTTTTAGATGCTCCACCTGAAAGGTCTGATTTCCAAAGGTACATCTGCCTCCACCTGAGGCCTGAGCTGGTGTACATTTAGATGCCTCCCTGTTCTTAAAACAAGATTTTGTGACCCTGCCTCAGGAATTCTTTACTTTTGTTTTTCCATCTTACTCTAATGCTCACAGAAGAAATTGCAGACAAAAGAATAAGCGAAATGTTTTTACTTGCAGTCCTTTGCTTTTTCTATCCTCTGGCAAGTCTGGAAAAATTAAAAATGTTTAAAAAGTGATGTGAAAATTGAAAATTATTATTTAAAAATGAAGTGGAAATTGGGACTTTTTACAGTGAAATGGTGTTAGTATCTTCTTCTAAATAGCCTTCTGAATAAGAAACCACTTTATTATTAAAATTTAGCAAACTCTCACTCACCTCTGCTTTTCTCAATTTGATTTTGATTCCTTTAATTATAATTTTGATTATTTTGTGGGAGGCACGAATCTCAAGTCTGGCCACTGGATCCTGCTGTTTAGTTAAATCTCTTCAATATCTGATACAGTCAGTTCCACAGAGTGAAAGATTTATGACCTTTGGATCTAACTGCATCATACCTTTTATTTTATATAGTTGCCCCCAAGTTGCCAAGGATGAAACCCATCAATATTCATCTATACTGATGAATGGAGAAGGAGCGGAAGCAATGTTTAGGATCCAGATGTTCAGATTTGTTGGTGTCTCTTACAATTACATTTTTCTGCACTGCAAAGTTCAGATTTGTCACAACACTGCAGCTGTTTGCAAGCCCATAAGTTTTGTGTGTGTGTGTGTGTGTGATGTGAAGATATAGATGAAGTTATGTTACTGCTGGGCCAATCTAAAAAGTTGGGAGCAGGTTCCTTACATGGGAGTTTCTGAATCCCAACTGCCGTCATTTAGCTGGTGTGTAGCCCCGAGCAAAGCGTTCAACCACAGGGCTTTAGCATCTCCATTTACAAGAATAATAATTCTTTCTGCAAGCCTGTGCAGTGACTCAGCAGAAATGAAACCGAGGAGCAATCAGAAAAGGTTTTTATCTTAGCCTTACATTTACAGCTAGATAGCAAACTATTTAACCATGATTAAAGAGGCAAAAGTCCCATCAAAATCAATTTGTCCTTTGCCTACATTATTTGGACTGATACTTTATATTACTTCTAGAGCAGCCTGTTCCATAGAAAAAAAGATCTGTACTGATGGTAGTTTACAGCTTAAATTACACACTTGCAGTCCTAAAGGAAAACAAACAACAAGGAATTTGTCTGTCTCTGATCAGACAATGTAACGTGGTACCAGCAAGCATGCGATATTACTTGTTCCTAGAAGAGTTATAACTAGGTGACATTTACAAGCATTCAGCTAATGAATTATGGGCTCTTGAAATAGGAGTTTTCTAATGGGAGCACTATAATATTGCATCCAGAAGAACAGATTATTTTATGCTGTGGAATCCATAGCGTTATGATAATAGCAGGAAGATTTATTATTCAAAGCCCAGAGGGGAAATATTTTGTAGATCAGAAGAGAAAATATTATATCATATTCTCAGCACTTATGAGATACTATGACCAAAATACAATATCTACTTGATAGGTCTCAGGTGGTAGAGGTTCAGACATTAACGGCAGCTGCCTCATGACAACAAGGTTTTATGAACCAGTTTGTTTCTTTAAAGATATATCTGAAATGCCACCATGCTGACATTAAACAAGGGAAGAAATCAAAGCAGAAGGCAGTATGACATTTTGGAAATGGACTCAAAACCAGATGCTAGGTCTGAAAGTCACAAGACTGCAAATGCACCCAACAAGCAAAATCTGACAAAAAGAATACTAGGGTTTGCTTCTTGTTCCGGACAGAAATGTCATTTATTGCTTCAGACCTTGTTACGTAAGTTGTCCACACAACAGCACGGACTTCCTTTAAAAAGACAAAACCCAAAACCTTTAGCAACACGTGATCCTATTAAATCACTGCTTAATTTATCTTGTGATTCAAAACCTCAGCAATCCAATGTCATCGGATTAATAAAATACTTTTGAAGAGCATAAATAAGTCACTTCCCATTGCACCTGATTTATTTTATTTTCCTAATAGGGCCTAACCTAGCCTCATCTAGTGCTGGGGAAAAGAAAGAGATTATGGCACCATAAGGAGCAGGGCATATTCTGTACTGACCATTGCTAATGTGAGAAACAAAGACACCTCAGGATGTATCTGCCAAGTTAGTCTTGATTTAATTGTAGGGGGTTATCCAGCAGTGGTTGTCTTAAAGGGACTTGAATGTCCTTTTGTGTGTATTAGTATAAATGATAGCTGTGTTGCATTTACTTATCCACATGAATAAAACTGATGGGAGAGGATAAGAAAGCCTTAAAAATGCATGGCCAACCTTAGATCTTCTTCAAAACATGCAGCCTAATAGCATCAGCATCTATTCACTGTAGTTGACTCAATTTTCCCTTTGTGGAGTAAGGTAGATTTTTGCCATGCAGATTTTTTTAGGTTTTCGAACAAAGTGACATTGAGTTCTTAGTCTAACATATGAGCAGAGGCATTCCTCAGTCTTACCCAGTTGTTAGCCCTTATGACGTCTAAGGTCCATAAACTTGAGAGGATTCATTCCCCGCTTCCAAGCAAGAAATTGTCCTGCCATAAGAAAATCTGATGGCTACAAATGAAGTCCTACCTATTGACTCCTCCTGCAGACCTCTTTCTTTGGTATTGCAGAATATCTTTAGCTGGGCACTCCCAAACTTCTAGCACATGTGTTTATGAAGGAGAAGAGATAGCTACAGCCCTAGCAACTTCCCTGCACAGCTGTGACTGGAGGGAATTATGGGCTGAGAGCCCAATCAGTGAAGCAAGGTTTTATTTTCGTCTCTGCAGCTGACCTGGATGTTCAGTTCTGGGTATGTTGCAAGGGTGTGAAAGGGGTAGAATTTCTGAATCCTGATCTGTTTTATTATGGATGGTGAAAGTTCTTCTTGAATCCTCAGTATTGTTTTTGAAATTCACTCTTTTTGGAGAACTGGACCAGGACGATGCCATGCATATGCCATGCAAGATCCTTCCCCAGATGACTGAGCACTTTGGGAATTCCCTTCCCCATTCCAACCAAGATGCTGAGAGATTCACTAGCATTGCTCAGTGGAGTTCCCCAGCATCATTCGCAAGAACTTGATCACTATATATAGGGCTTGGAGAGAGGGAAAGCTTTGTCCTTGGAAAAAGGGAGTGTGCAGGATGCCAGGTTTGACCGGTAATTGCAGGCAGAAGCATTTAATATGAAGGAGTGGCCTATCTTCTCTTTGCAGAGAGTACTGGTTGAATCAGCCTGCTTGGAAAGAAAGAGAGGAAACAGGGAAATTACTATAAAAGGCCAATTTTACAAATAGGTTAAAAATACCTATTACTGTATGTACTGTTACTGTACATCATTTTGCCCATATACTTCTAAATCTGAGCATTCATTGTAATTTTATTCTCCTGGTTACACCCTCTTCATACTGGAATTGTTCTCTTCAGGATCACATTGACAGCCCAGTGTCTTTCATTGCCATGACAAAACTGCCTCTGATTTATCTGCTTATGATACACCTGTCAGTTTTGTCATGAAGCGCCAACAGCATACTAACCAGTCTTTGAAATAGCCACAGTAGTTGTCCTTGCATCTGCCAGTCACCAAAGCTTAATCCATAACTGAGAATTTCTGATGTATGTGGAAAGTTGCTCCATATGAGACAGTAAGCTCTGACAAGAAAAGAATTATATAATATATAGAAATTCTATATAAAATTGAAATATAATATATAAATAAAGGTATTATACATAAATATATAATATTCTGTATAATATAGACAGAAATATAAGCCTAAATAAGCAAATAAGGATATTTCCTCTTGTCGTATCTGCAAATACTAGGGACCAAGAAACAGAAATCTTTCAAGCTCACAAAGTAAAAGTGTATGTTTCAAGCCTGAGCTCAATTTCTAAAGTATATTCTAGTATGTCTTTTATCATTCTAGTGTTTCATACTCTAGTATGTACAAGTAACCTTTCCCATTTTGGATGTGACCAGTATTGCTGTTAATAGCTCTGAAACATACGTACAGTTAGGGGAGTCAATAAAAACCCCATGGTGTAAGAGTGAAATGGCCAAGTTTAATCCCCGTTAACTTCCCTTCGTTGTTCTTGTTGCTGAGTGTATCCCTTGTATGACTAAAAGTGTATGTGATTAGGAATTGATCCTCAGACAGACTGCTAGTACCTCTTTGTGAATGATACTCTTGCAAAAAAAAACCCTTTTGCAAGAACTACATTGATTTGCAGTGGTAGAAAATGAACTCTGGTATAGCTATACCTGTGCAAGCTGCCCCAGGCTGTCTATAGCTCCGGGTCTTTGTCTGCAGCTTCAGGCCACTATTGACCTCAAATGACTTTGTATGAGCCCATCTACAAAAAAAGTTGGTGTTCCACTAGTTCTCTGAGTAGCAGGTACTCCTGCTTCAGCTTGCAGGACAAGCTGTGTCTTGTGTCTCTGGAGTAATGATGTATTGATTTGTATACACAGGTGTCAGAGCCCTCTATTGAAAGAAGATAGTTCCTATGCGGGGCCTCACAGAGCTGGTAGAGCTGTTCCTTCCTCTACTTGGTGAGCTTTTGTTTCTAAACAAGCAGGTTTTTGCATTAATTAATTGACCTTTTTTTTTTAGAGAAGCATATACAGGCGTGATAATTTGCAATTTCTTTTATATCAGAATTGCACAAACTATGGCAGAATGACCAGAAATAAAAGAGACTCGACTCCATTCCCCACTCACATGGTCCCATTAAGTGAAAGCTAACAGACAACAGCAAAGCAACTCCAAGTGATTCATAAAGCAGTTCATTTGAAATATGAAGTTTTACGTAGCCTGGTGCAAATAACCAGTATGTTTTTGAAGTAAAAAATGTGACACTGCTTTGAAGTCGGATTCTTATCACAGCTTGAGGAGATTAAAACTGAAATCTACTGTAATCCAAAAAACTTAAATGTACTTATGCACGCATGTCATGAAGGGGCTTGATTTCCTTGCCAGTGTACTCTTTTGGATTAGCACGTATGTGCACAACCCAACCAGATGTTCCTGTACGACTAATGAATACACTGCTTCCCTKATCAGTCCTAATGACTGGGAGCTACCATGCCTTCCTGTCAGTAAGCTGTGATAAAAACTAAAGCTAGAAGTTTTGAGGCACATATGGTTGAYAGTTCACTGAGGGACCAACCAGCTCTAATTGCATTCCAGTTAGCCCCGACTGCTCCTTCTCCCCTGTCGTGATGCTGCCAAAGCCAGAAATAAGCTAAGGGCTTGCACAGCAGGCAGTAGCGTGTATATGATATTTTGACCCTTGCTTCCCCTTGCAGCCCTCTATGGCTAATCCCAAGTTCAATCACCTGATGTAGTTCCATCACTTGACCTTCAGCTCCTTCCCCCCTCAGATAAAACACTGAAGTGGCATTTATCACACTACCAATTCAGTTTCGCAAGGGAAAAATGAAAAGAAAAGCACCAGTGGCTGCCTGAATCTTGCTAAGTCTTTTGAATCAATCACCTGAGTCAATACTAGCTAACATTTTACTTTTAAAATACAATAGCTCTGAAAGAGAATCTTTATTTCTAAAACAAATAATGTAGCTTGGAATCACTGAAAACAGAAAGGTCTCACAGTATGGCAAGGCTGTCTAGTAAGAATATCCCCAAACATATGGAATAAATAAAAGTATGAATAGATAAATTTGCTGAAGTGTAGCTATACAAAGGACTTGTTAGTGCCAAAGAGAATGAAATCCAATAAAGGTGTTACATCATTGTTATTTTTATTTGTTTAATGTGGAACTCCATCTCCACTAAAAACCAATTTTGTGCTATTAAGCCCAGGAAGTACAATGATCCTCCTAAGCGCTGCAGCCTCCAAGCCAAACTTGCCTTGCACTCAGAGAGGTCTCCTTGATGCTGCCATGTAAAACTCAGCCATTCACACAGCTCCTCGCAAATGTGGAGTCAGAGGGCCCAGCTCTTCCCTCTTTCCACTACCCCAAATCAGACACAGCTCCATCAGGTTCCCTGTGATTACGCTGTTATAAAACTTAGGCAACTTAAGGAAGAATTCAGTCCTAAAGCGCTGTCTAGCCTAGCTGCCACCCATAACAGAAGATGCAACACCACATGGTGGGGAGTCTTCTCTTCAGACTGGAGACTGATTCATCCTCTCAGCTGGATCATGGAGGGTGAAGCCTCTGCGAAACAACAGGAAATACCCACAGCGCTAAAAACAGCCTCCTCCCCCAAAGGCAACCCCCGAGTTGAACAGGCAGTATTATATCCCAGACAATCGTATCCTGCATGTGCGTATGGCACAAAAGTGATCTGGGTATCTTTTATTCAGATGACCACCACTGTCCTTTGCTTAGCTCCCTTAACAATCCCACTCTATTCCTCCTGCCTGAATGACAACTGGAAGTAAAAGTGAAAAGTGAAGAGAATGTTGTAAGTCACAAAGAAATCATTTTTGCACCAATTGACACTCTGTCCTAGATTATTAACTGCTTCCTCAGAGTTTCAGGTGCAGGACCCCTTCTCCAAGTTAAATAAACTAGTACACATTGTTCCTGTACTGTCGTTTTGCTTTAGGAATGTTCTTTTATAAATGCTTTTGAATTGGGGAAACCTGATCTATACTAAGATAATTTACTACCAGTTAGATCTCATTGGAAGAGGCTCCTCTGTAAACAAACACTGCCTATTGTTTTCTCTCCAGATAGAACCAAACGTCTGCCAGTTGAAACCTTACTCCTTGGGGGAGCACTGATGGCAGTTTTAGTCATAACTGGAATCTTTGGAGAACTTTCATTTCAACTAAGAAGCGCAAACSCTTCTACGCCAGCACAGCTGACTATGCCATGTTTTCACAACTCGGAAATAGCTTCATGATCTGCGGATTTATCTGTAATTCCTTACAGTCTTTGGTCTAAATTATCACAAGAGATCAGAGGGTGCCACCTCTAATTAACCATTAAGTTTATGGTTTTYGTTCTGAGATAGTTGAAGATGTCAGAGAACTAATGTTTCAATATTTTGTTTACTTTCAGACCAGGGTAATTTACTAAGAACAGCTGAAATATAAACACTGTAATTCACTACAGGTATATTGTGGTGTGGGTTTTTTACCCATGAAAAAGTACTGCAAACATAACCATCATCTGACAGTTTTCACTTTTGTCTTAAAAAAAGGGTGTTTGTGTGTGAAGTTTTTGCTGAATGATTGCTGAAGTCCTGGGACAGTGATTCAAACCATTAACGGGATTACGCTTCAAGGATTATAATGATATATTGAAGTATTCATTAATACATCCACTCATGAGACTTGCAGACAAGTTTCCATGCAATAGCACGGTATTTTTTTCCACTCGTGAGAGAGAGCATCGATCCTTTCTATCTTGCTACTTCATAGGTCTGTGACCAATCAGGGGAGATCAATTTGTCAGGATTAAAACTTCATTGACTTTAAAGTATTTATATCCCAGTACCTGGGTCAGAGCACCAAGAATTCCCACAAAACATATGTGGCACCCACCCATCTCAGCTTTCACGGTTGTAATTAGGTAGGTGGGCAGTTATGCTGACATTGAGACATCTGACCTGATGTTAAGATAGATCTTCCTACCAAAAAAACCTTCTCACGTTAAAGGTGGAATATGACAAAACAACACCAAACCTCAAAATTCACATGAGCTTCTCTAGCGGCTTCTTTTACAATCTGTGTTCCAGATGTTCTAAAAGATCAAATGTTACTGCTATCAAAAAGTTTTACAAAAGAGTATCTGATTACTCTGCTACTTCAATTCTCTAGGCTATTTACAGGCTTTTTTAATGACAGAAGAGGTACCTTGTCAGAGAGGAGAGGCTTTGCTTGGAAAGGTATAAACATAAAGGCATTAAAGTAAGTATCAGATCRCTTGATGGGCCTACATTGAAAACACAAACCCAGGAGGTGCAAAAAACTTCTTTTGAGGTCTCTGTTGTTTGGAAACATCCTGCTCTCAAAGCTGTGCACTGCAAATTGCATATGCGGCTTTGTGGGCAGATCTCAGCTGTTTATTTTTACACACTGCTAAATACGAACGCTCACGCATTAGTAAATCTACTTGCAAATGCATTTTGGAAACATTTGTAATTTTTTTCCCTCTATATCTCTATGTAGAAAGAATTTCCAGACACAAATACCTGCCAGTGAAAAACAACTGTGATTGTTAGAATTTGAAACTAGAAAGTGCTTAAATAATTCACATCTATTAGAAAGTGACAGCAAAAAAATTGCACCTTCTACAACGTTAGGAACAAATGTGTTTTATTTCACATAGAGTTACTGGCTTACAGGAGATGATTGTCTGCACACCTCAGCAACTGCCTTGGCATTTGACACAGGCTTTGCTTCAGACAAGGGGAAAGACCTGAATTACACTGCCTCAAGAATCAATTTACACTTTACTCTTCTGTGGCTTTCAGTGATGGTGTCATGTACAGAACAATACTGGATCAGACACGGATATTCATTTTCCATTTATGAGTAACCAGAATGAAGTTTCATTCATTTTGGATTTAAGCCAGTAGCAAATAGCCTCTCCAGTTGTTCACCCACTGAATCCTCAGACCTTCTGGCTTGTAGGTCAATGGTACTAAGCCAAATTGTATGATTACAACTTGCCTGATTACCTTAAATAGCAGTTCATGAGAATGATGATGATTGTCAGGTGGGGTAGAAGGGGATAGCTCTGGGACTGTGAGCATGAATATGCACTGAAGCATTAGAGAAGCAGCAGATTTTTCCCTGAATGACCTCAGCTGAGGCATGAGAAAAGAAGTCCAAGCCACAGAAATTCATTCTGCTCACTCAAAAGAAGCAATTAAAATAAAAAGCCCCACTTCTGTCACAGAAGCCCAGTCCCAGCACACAGTCAGACAAAAGCACTGCAACACCCTATGTAATTAATACCTTCGCAGCAGGTTGATSTCAGTCAGCCAGAGTATATACTCCACTGTGGTGAGAATAAGCAGCACAGCAAACTTCACCTGTCCCACAGAAGACATTTCCAATAGGAGGCAGTTGCGAAAACCAGTGACTGTCTACACAGATTCTGCCCAGCAATTTGTATAATTGCCTGCTGAGCAGATGAAATGATTTTGCTTTGCTTGTGTGAGTCATGGAGCCAATTCCTACCATCTTCTGGAGCTCACTTGGCTAGATGATTATGTCCTGATCCTATAATCAAACCTATGAAGCAAAAAAMGGGCCTGTCCTCAGGATAAAGGAGGATCAAGGCTGTAGTGTAAGGGTGGGGCAAATCTGAGAGTGCTTATTATAGGAAGAGCTGGCAACGATGCCTCATATTAAGATCATCTTATGCTGGGTCTTACATCTTTCTTTCATGTTCTCTTATTTTTAGGGTAAGAAAAGGTAAGAATCTTCTAAGATGCTAAATGTCCAAACTTGCAACAGCCACATCTTTTACTTACTCCCCACTGAACTTGGGTTAAGTGCTAAGAGACTGAGAGAATCTATTTAGCTTGCTCTTAAATATCTACAGCCTCTCTCAAACAGAAACCTACACAGATGGCAGGGAAATAAGGTCTTKGGACACTGGGTGCAAAAAACCAAGGTTTTCAACTGGAACTTTAAAGAAAGAATGCTATTTCTTGTGAATTAACAAACTAGTCTTCCCAATCTGTATCTTCTGGGGCCACAAAACATGTTTACATTAGTGTGTTCCTTCTGAAAAAAGGGTATGGTCTAAATAAAATTGCTTTTCTCTCAGGACCACAAGAGACACTGTATCCCCTCAAAACATGACATACATATGTGGAACAATGAACCTTACAGCCATAACACCCTGACTAATTCCTACCTAGCTACAGCCCCCTAAACAGTTGGCTTCCATAGTCTGAAGAGCAGAACCTGCAAAGGCAGGCTCAACACCCTGCACCTCTGGTAGCAAGTTCAAGTTTCTGGGAAAAAAACCAACACATTTTGCTCAGCACTCTAGAAGCCTGCAGGGTGACCGTAAGCCAAACGTGCACCAAGGAAGGTATTAGACAGGCATTGCCAATAACACCAAAAGGCGTATTTCGAACTGGCTGGCAGAAAATGTTTTGCTGAGGCGATGGCGCCGAGGGGGTTGCTCGGACACAAAGCAGCAGCTGTGCTCGCTGTGCCCTCTGCCCAGGCCCCGCCCTGCCCACTCCACCGCCTCCAGCAGCGGCCCACTGGGGCTCAGGAAAGCTCCACTGCCAGGAGAGGCCGGCTCCCAGGCCGGCTGGGCAGGGCAGGGCAGGCAGGACGCAGGTCCCCCCGAGGGCACCTCTCCCCCGCAGGCCGGGCCGGGCCGGGCAGCGGTCCCCCTCGCCTCACAGCAACGGCCGCCAGGCCACGCGCACAGGCACTCTCCCGCGGGCGCTGACGGGGGGCCCTGCACGGACCCCCTCCCCAACCGCTGCCACCGCCGCGCATGCGCGCGGGCGAAAACGGGATGGGGAGGGCCAGGCAAGCCACGCGACATCCGGGCACCCCGCCCCTCCCGCCGAAGCGGACGCGCAGCCGCCGAGGAAAAAAGGCCACGCCGGCGCCGCGCGCGCACTCAGCCTATTGCCCCGCCCCCCGGCAGCGCCGGAAGGGCCCGCGCCCGCCGCCCCGCCCCGCCCCGCCGCGCGCACTCGCTTGCCCTAG
>JASVER010000016.1:2948088-3046000 GCA_030449065.1 Oceanodroma leucorhoa
GGCCGTTGGGGGCGCGGCCGGCAGCGGGGCCGCGCGGGAGCCCGGCGGGCGGCGAGGCCAGGCCAGGCCAGGCCAGAGCGGGAGAGGCGAAGCGAGCGCGGCGGCGGCGAGAGCCCGGCGGGGGAAAGGGCGAGGCGCGGCGCAGTCTCCCGCGCCTCTTCCGCGCCTTCCTGCTTGCCGAGCGACGGGGACGGGTGAGCCGCAGCTGTCCGCGGCTGGCGGGGCGAGCCGTGGCCTGCGCCCCCGGCGGGGCTGCGTCCCGCTCCGGGCCGGCGGCGGCTGCTTGGCAGCCGAGTGGTAAACAAATGGCGGCCCGGCGGGGGCGAGCGCCCGGGGTCGCGGCGCGGCGGGGGCGGCCGGGGCCCAGCGCCGGCTCGGTCGCGGCTCCCCGCTGTCCCTGACAGGTCCCGTCCGGGGGGCGGGGGCGGCGCTGCCCGCAGTCCCCGGAGGAGGCCGCGGGGGGTTCGGTGTGCGTGCTTCGTCGTGTCCCCTCCTCCCTGCCCGCCCCCCCGGCTCCCCCAGGGCCCGAAGTGCCGGGTGTGTGTCGGTGGTAGCGTGCCATGTAGGGTGGCCGCCCCGCGTCTGGCCCCTCTGCGGGCCCGCGGCCGTCGGCAGCTGGCGGTGGCGGAGCGAGCCCTGCCGCTTCCTCGTACCCCGCGGTGCTGCCAGCGCTATCCGGGGTGTCGCGATAGCACGTGGGAAGGGGTAGGGCCGGGGTCTGCCCGGTGCCGTCGAGACTGCAGTCAGAGTCTCCTTTCTGCATGGAAGGAGGGGGGAAGAGAGCAAGTAATCCAGAGGTTTTGCTGAAATCCTTCTCTAATCCCCCGTGCTCGTGTATTTCGAGAAGCTGTGCTCAGATCATGGAAGAGGTGGTGTTTTGTCTCTTCTCTCAGTTCCTTTTTTGATGGCTATTATTGACGTGCATTGGAACCTTTTTTTTCCTCCTTTATGAAGGTAAAGAAGGTTGCGTAGCTGTACTCCTGTAAGCCCACAGGTTGGCAGTCAGAAGTGTATAGGGAGRTGACAGCAGCTTGTTGAACGGCACGCACGCTGAAACGGTCTTGTGGCCTCACTTCCAAAAGTTCTAGCGCTGCTGTTGTTTGCAGCAGGTCTTCTGAATTCTCCAAGGAAAAAACCCGTGGGCTGGAGAGACGGCTTTCTTTTGTTCTGCAAAGTTCTACTCGGATTTGGCTGAGGAGCTTTTCATAATCCTAGTTTCCCTTTTGCTGATTATGTTGTTAATATGCCAAAATAAGTGTGTGTTAGCATACTAATCCAAAACCAGGCCTGTGCTGCTGTAGCAACAGCATCACCTTGCTTGTGCTAGCGCTTTAGGCAAGAGATCTCTCTCTGCTTTCTCTAGAATCCCTGTGTAGCACTTGACGGTTAGGTCCTTTCCCTGGACAGCTGCTGCCTTCTGCTGCATGTTAATGTCATACACCTTAACTTGTGCTGGGATCTGGAAGGTGAACGTTCATGCATCCCTGCTGATGAGGATGTTAGTTATGCTTATTTATGATCTTCCCCTCTCCACCCCTCTCCCAAAAGTACAAAAATATTATTAAAAGAACTTTGGTTGGTAAGCATGTTGAATACCTGGAAGAGTGAAAAACACACTGGCAACTTTAATCCGTCTTCCACTCTATATGCATGTAAATATCTGTGCATAATTTCTCCATAGTGGTCAAGTTTCATCCAGAGAAGAAATAGATTCAAAGGGTGAATTGGGGTTGTGTTGCAAGCTGAGATGTTTTGTGGGGTCTCTGTCTCATTCTTTTCCAATGTTAGAAGGTGTTAGAGAACAGGAGAATCCCAGCAGAATGGGCAAAGGCTATGCAAAAGCAGTGTTTGTACTTTGCTTCTTGAATGTTCTTTCTTTTGCATTAAATTTTTCTTTCACTCAATTAACTTCTTAAATTCGGAGTATATTTCCCTGGCCTCCTAGTTTGATGTTAAAAGTCTAATGGGCAAAGTAAGTGCTGAGTTTAACTAGCAGTATCTGGTTGAAGACTTTCTGGGCAAGATTTCTGCACATTTTTGGACAACCAAGTTTTTGACCTCGGTCCTAAAGAGTGTCTTGTACCTTTGTGAGGAAGAAAGCATATGGCTATTAGTCTTCAAGTAGGCTCCTGTAGCTGCTGTGGATTTCAGCTTTGTAACAAACCTATGCTTTATATTCAGTCCAATTGAACTAAAAATAACAAATAAAATTTCCTTCATATTGATAGACATATTTCTTTGGTGAGCTCTGTCTCAAATGAGGCAAATGCTGTTTGTCTCTGGCAATGAGATCCTGTGGTATAGAGATGGGAGCCAGGGAATCATTTATCTAGTGATCATTGTGCTGGTGACAATTGTCTTTCAGTTTCCTTATCTGCACAATAAAAATAAAGATAACTTGGGTATTTGTTGGTGAGATGGTTAGATTGTATAAGGAGTAAGTATTCCTAAACAGACCACAAATAAACAAATAGTTACATTATGAAGTGAAGATTACAGAGAAATCCTATGTAAGCTGTCCGAAGTGTCTGGGCACCATCTAGTCTCAATATTGAATGAAAGAAAAAGACTGAAAAAGTCTTGTAATATAAACTGGTCTAAAACAGGCCAAGAGAATTAAAGTCGCAGGGGAGCTCTAGGTTCTGACTTACTTTGCAAGCTACTGTTTTTCATAGTTTTTGAGGTGACACTTGATGTCTTGTTTTAATTTTATTGTAATCTGTTAATGCTGCTTGAATCTAAAATAGCCTGCAAACCCTTACAGTCCGCAGAACATCTAATTGAGTAGACTATGCTGTTGTTTACCAAATGCCAAACATTGATCTAAGCTCGTAATGTGAAATCATGATGAAAACCTGATGGGTTTAAACTTAAGGCATGAGAACAAGAGGCACCATGAGATAAAATTCTAATTGGCATAGTTACAGCTTTTCATATAAAACTTAGGGTAGTGGTTCATTCGGGTTGATGGTTGAGTAGTGATACCTGTTTCAGACTTGGTTACATAGGTGCCGGAAGGTGGGTGGTGTTTAGTTTGTTTGTTGAAGTTTAAACTTTGTATTTATTTGCCTATTTAGAAGCATCTCTAGTAGAAACTCTAGTTTTCCAAAAGTCCTGTGGGACAGAGCGATTTGTTGGAGTGACAGATTCATTGCAAATAGGATCTTTTTAGGAGTGTGCTTTATTGACATAGATGTAATGCTCTTACAAAACCTTGCTTTAGCTGAGTCACTATTGTCATCGGCTATGGAATGTGTTTGAATGGGAATGTTCAGCTGGAGTCTTTGAGGAAAAAGTAATAGCATCAAGCCCGTTGACATTTGGAAAAGGCAGTCTAAATGATATTAGAAATCAGAAATTGATGACTCATTATATGTCCTAAAATCCTGCACAAAAGTGTAGTGCAGATCTTTATGTTTTCCAGTTCTTCAAGTTAAAAACATATTGAAAGAGCTGGTATAACATGCTCATGATGAGATATATTCCCAGCTTCCTGTCATCAACTATTTGAGATAGGTGAGTTTTTGTTTAGAAGATAATTTTTTTTAAAACTGGATATTTTTTACTATTTCCATTGGTTTTAAAACCAAGCAGCTTGGAAGGGGAAAAAACTAACAGGTGCTGCAAAAAAGTATTTCATTTGATAAGAAAGCAAAATACCTGAAAATAGAATAGGCTAAAGTTGTTAATACTGTCTCTGTTCTTGTTCTCCTGTTCTTTTTGTTCTACTTTTAATTTTTCAAAATATTTTAGGACAAACTCCATCTTTTCTGCTTTAGTATTATCTGGTGCGGGGGGGGGGGTGGGTCTGTAAAATTTTTTTATTTTTTTTTTACTCTACTTTTGCTGTACAGTGGACAGGCCATCTTCTACTAACAAGGGGGTATTTTCAATAGAAAAAATAACCTTATACGTACAGAGCACATAACATCTGCATTTCAGTCTGGAGAGCAGTGTTCACGTTCCATTTACTTTAAAGTTGTTTTCTTATTTTGCTATGGGAACTGGTTGAACTTATGTAGCAAGACCTGAAACAGTATATTAACAAGATTTTTGGCCTGATCTCTGCAAATATATGGAGGTCAGGAATTCTGTGGCAACATGTATGAATTAAATATTGTGTAAGAAGGAGGATTTATTTTTGGCTTCTTTTGGGTGTCTAAAACTACCTACTGTAATAGAGAATGCATTATTTTTTCCAGTAGTTCTGTTTCTGATTTCTGTGAAATGGCTTATTTTCTCCTCTTTCTTTCTGAAGGATTTGTGAGGCGGTATCTGGGGATAACGATATCGTTGTTCCTTTGGGTATATCACCTCGGTTCCACCTCTGTTAACTTTTAGTGATAATCTATGGGTATGAACACACGGAAGAAGCAGCTTGTTATAGTAAAGAGCTTTCTAATATTAAGCAACTGCTTAGTAAGTTCTCATGTCTGAAGACTGAAGCTGGACAAATGTTAACTAGACTAAAATGCAGTTCGTAAAAGAATCAAACTTTAATTTTTATTTTTTTTTTCAGTTCTCCAGCTGTTGCAATCTTTAATTCAAGTTTGGTTTTTTTCTTAAGTGGTTCCTGGTGGGCCAAACCAAAGCAGTGAAGTAGGTCAGAATAATAACTTTTAATAATCTCTTGTAGTCTTAAATCTAAATAGGTAACCATCTAGTGTGACTAACAGCTAGCAATAAGCTAAAATGACAGAATTTAGATTGTGCTTGCAAAGTCTGTTAAAAGCTTGGTTATTTTTCCATAAAACCTGCAAAATATTTCAACATTTGTAGCTCCAGAAAGTGTAAGCACATGACCTTTTCGGAGGATTGTACATACGGAAAGCAATCTGTCCACCTGAAATGAAACCTTACTTCTGATCTCATTTCTTGCAGAGTCTGCAGCAATCGAGGAGTCGCACTGAGTTCAAGTTCAGAAGTGCTTTACACATGAAATCTACTGGCTCTCTAGCTGATTCTGCCCTGTCACCATCTCAACAGGTAGAGTGCTTTTGTGCCTGAGCCATGCAGCAAGCGTAGCTGTTCCTGGTGTGGTTGTCCTATGTCAGTGTGTGGCCAAAGGCACACTGAGGCCTTTGGGTTTCTTCTTTGGGGAATATGTCAAGGAGCCAAGAATGCATGGCAGATCTGTCACAAAAGTACTCTAAGGAAAAGCCTAGTAGTTTTGGTTTTGATTTTTAGCACTTGTAGAGTTTAATAGTGACAGAAGAAAGTGTTCTGTCATTCCATCAGAGCTTCTATTCTAAAATGGAACAAAGTCAGACACATGGGGCATCAGTGGAGGGTCCACTTCAGTCAAAGCAGTGTTTTGCTTGGGGTCATATTCCCCTTGAATTCTATTTTTTTTTTGGCTGCAATGATTTGGGAGGAAATATCTCACAGAATTCTCTGAATGGGAGGAAGGCGGTTTGCTACTAGGGAGAAAGGAACTCCTAAAGTGTTACTCAAAAGAATGCAAAATACAGGTCAGCTCCTGTAATTGGATGTTTGGGGCAGGAGTAGACATGGAAAAGCTTTTCTTTATAAGGTTGACATAAAAAAGTTGTGCTTCCTTATAATTCTAATATGCACTATTTTTGCTGTAGTTAGAAGTTTCTTTTTGTTTTGGTCTGGTTTGTTTTTGAGGTAGGTGGATTACTTTAAATTATGCTTCAAAAAGCAGTTAGTACATACTCCTTTGATGCTAAGTCACTGATAAAACTAGAATCTTTCCAGAAGTAGGTATCCCCCTGAGTTTTTTTTCTTGCAATAAGAAGCCATGTTTTGAGCCTGACCTTTTCCTGCCTCTTTTGTGTAATACATATAAATTGCTGTAGACTATGATGGTGATGGTAGAAGTAGCATACGACTTGTATAGTAGTTTGGGCTTTAGTAATTGAAGCTCCTTCTCATGTGTTCAGTGATTAACAAAAAAAGAATGTAGACTCATTCTAGTATGTCCAATATGTGCAGTCACTACCAGGCAGGGAAGATGCTCTCTTCTTTGTTGTGGATGAATTTATGTTTGAGAATGCAGTGAAAACTTGTCTATCCAAATGTTTTGAATATAGTTTTAACTTCTCTGATCTACCTAGTTGTAACAGAAGCCAGGGTTATCCTGATGAACTCGGGGGTGAGGGGTGGTAATTTGTATCCCGTAAGGTTGAGATTTTAAGTGTGGCATCTGAAAGGATTCTACTTCCTAAAAGTGTATTTGATGTAAACTAGTTTGAAGAAATATAAGGCTTCATAAAGTTCCTGTCAGGAACTTCACTTTGAAATCAGAAAAACTGTATAAAAAAGAACAGTTGCCTAGTACATAAGATATTAAAATATGGCCACATGTACTACTCTATTACCTGTGCAACTGAAGAGCCTTTAAATTCGTCACCTCTTAATCATGTTACTTTACATTAATAACTAGCAGTTTGTAATGTTGTTTGTTGTTCTTTTGAATTTACCATTTTAAAGAGTAGTTGGAAATTAGTGTAGCGTTAGACTAACTTTGCTTTATGTCTCTGTTTCCTGCCTTCCCAATGCTATGGAGAGACATTTAAGCAGGATTTGATGTACCCAGCTCCCTAATACGAGGATGATGGCTGCACTGGCTTTGGAGAGGCCTCAGGATGGGGCTATTGAACCTTAGACTTTGTGGAGTCTTGAGGAGTAGTGTTAGAGCTGCCTTTTGTGGCTCACCTCAAGAAGGGATGGCAACTAGTGGTGGCATTTGCCATTCTCCAGTTGAAATGGTTTCGAAGACATCTTGCTGAACCTCCAGTTCATGTTTTTCATCGGTTATTCGAAAACTGTTAAATCAAAACAGACCTCAAACCAACCAGCCCAAAGACCACCACCCCCAAACCCAAAAAGGGAGCATAACATGCATAACATAGAAAGTTAATGCGGCCATGCTATTGTAGTAATAGGCTGAGGTGTTGGTTTTTAGGTACAAAAATTGTTAAACTTTTTGTGCAGGATAAGGATGACAAGACAAGAAAAGCTTACCTTCTAGAAGACTGCAAAGCTTGTTTAAAGCATTTGATAGTTAGACCTATGAGTCAAGGTGAATGATAGTTATTCTCCCATGCATGGTAGGATATAGAAAAATAAAATAGCTTTTTCAATAATTATCTACAGTACTGCCAGTTCTATTTTGGCAAAACATTCTAAAGCTCTTGGTTGTTTTTTTTGTTTGTTTGTTTGTTTTTTCTTTTTAACAACACCGCTCTCTACCTCTTGCCTTATTTTTCCTTACCCTTTTTTTAACCACCTACAACTTAAAACTCTCTCTCACTTGGCCATTTCCTCTSTGAAAGTTTCTGCATCTTACCAGACTTGCTAGCCACTCTTTTAGCCAGAGACCTGGGTAAAAGCTGGAAGATTCAGAAATATGGCAGGCTCTTCTACAATCTCCAAAGCAAAAGGGAATTTTTTAGAATGGTTTGCATATATTTGTCTGCTTGTGGGTGGATTTGGATGCTCCTGGGGGTTTAAACCTGTAGTACTGCTTGTGTCTCTCTATTCTTTGACTTCCTTGAACCAGTAATTTAAGAACCTGTTGGCCTATTTAGTCAAATTTGATAGARGGAAAAGTCTCAAAGACAGTTGAGCTTTATAGGTTTGGTGAATAAAATGTAGCTGAGTAATGGAGGGTTCCAATAGCAGTAATAGTTGGTGTGATTTCCTATCTTATTGGCACCAAAGAATTCATGTAGGGGAGGGTAAGTAAGCAGACTTTGGGTTTGATAATACTCCTTGTGGAGCTGTACTACAGAAGAAAGTGAGAGCTCTCACTTGCAGCTGAAGTATTGTGCAGTGATTGTTTGAAACCCTTATTATGCTATTTTAATGTTTGTGTTACAACAGCAACTGAAAATCATGTGGCTGTAGCAGCTGGAATTTTAATCCTTTTAATTATGACAGATTTTCAAAGCATGTTCTGGCTGATTTGGTCAGCTGACTGTATAGTATGTACAATAACATCAAGTGATTGCACAAATTCTGAGAGCAGTGGTCACCTCACTGGAACGGGATGTATTTTTAGGTTTCTCTGCTAGTAACAGTCAAGTGTGTATACTTAAGCATCTCATATGAACTGAAGCTAGTTGCTGACACTACGTTATCAGAAAAGGACAGCTGTTCGTTCTTGCTGTAGTCATTGATCTGACACTATCTTCTCACCAGACTGTGGCAAGGAACACAAGGAGGTATAAACACTGTAAATATTATTGGTACATGTTTTAATGACAGGTGTTTTTCTTCAGGTTAGCAATGACACTCTTTGCTAGCCCTTTCAGTTTGCTGTATCAGAGTAACTGAAAGCACTTTGTTACGTCCAGCAAGAATTTTCTTTATCTCCCCATCATCCAACAGTTTTTTCCACTACAAGGCAATGTCTGGGGAGAGAGTGGTTCTTCTTCTCAGTGTAGTACTAGTGATACATTGGTTCTTGTTCTTCAAAGGAAAATGATTCATATGTGGATGCTCTTAATCAATGAATCAAAGAGGTGCCAAGTTCTGTTCACAAGGTTAGCTTACAAAATGGAGTGAGTCGTCACCATTTGTTGATTAATGAATGTGCTAATTCTTGAAGTCTTATCCATTATTTCACCAGTTTGATAGGGTCGTTTGGTTTTTTGCCTTTGGACGACTTTGCAATTTGATAATTGAATTATATCAAAAGCCTTAATTAGTTTAAGCCATCCAGGAACTCATGACTGCCCAAAACAGTTGTTGAGTTTGAAGCCCAGGTATTAAAATTAAAAATGCAGAAAAAGGACATTTAATATATATAAAAGGACTTTGCAGTAAGCTATAAATAAAATGTGGCATTCTGACTAAATTGAAGTTGTGCATCAGGTGTTGTGAAGTTAAGGCTTATAAGCAGGACACAGAATTTTAGTGAATGTCCTGCTGATGGTCTACTGATATCCAAAGAGATTTTAAATTATATATTTAGTTAAAGAGCCAAAGGATTTAAATTTTAAGAGAAGTGGCAATTAATATTAAACTTTATAGTGACCAATAAAATTCTACTTTATGGAAACTGAGAGAATAGGTTACTTCAGCTATTTAATTGATCACATGCGTAACTGCTGCTTTACAAAAACAATTGCAAGCATATGTTATAGAACTAAATTAGCATCTACCTATTGGTAAAACGTGGTATTTTAGTGTCTGCTCTGGCTTTCATATACTGTCTGTTAGTGATATTTGATGTTTTCACCAGGTTCTTACACACTTGAAAATTCCATTTGCTTGTATTAAATCATTAAGTTTTGATGAATATTAGCTTATGTGTGAAAGGAGTACAGGAGCCTGAGAAAAGCCAGTATCATCATGCAGCTCGGGTTTCAAAATCTGAAAGACTGTAAAGACCAAGAGAGTGTGCTAGGGAGGAGGATGTTTTACTGTCTTAATAGAATGTTCTTCTGTGTAAGCTCACGTAGGCTATTTAAAGATAGTATTTAATGATGGTTGGCTAATTTAGGGTATGTCTACACAAACGGTGCAGGCAAACACGAGCTCAGTTTGACTGCGTTCTGAGCTGTCTGCGCGYGGGCCAGCTTTGGCCTCGAAGCCATAGAAGAGTGCTAGCGTAGCAGTGTGCGCCAGCTAACACACCTGCCCTCTGCTCTAGGAGCCGCTCACTTCTGGACATCTTAATGTGAGCAGAGTGCRTAGCTTTTTGCAAAGTAGGTAAACAATGTGTCTTTTTCTTTTTTAAACATAATTGTGGGTATCTGATTAAATTAAGCCTTACTGCTACCAGACTGCTTGTTTTATGGGAGCAGGACTGTGTTTAGATATATGAAGCAAGAGCTGGGCTCTGGGAGGGCTCTTGCATTATAAACTAGCAATTGTCTTTTTCAGGTCTGTTTCCATTTTGTGTTAAGCACTTTAAAATACACACATAATCTGAGAGCTTCCTTTTGATCTCTGCTCACCTGTTGACTTGAGAAAAACTAGAGTTTCGTTTCAGTATTGATGCAAAACTGAAATTTTCTTTGGTCTAGCAACAGGTAGCCTGCTGTATTTGGCAGGAATTACTTAGAGAGGGCTTTGCTGGAAGAACTAAAAATATCTCAGAGAAGTCAAATAATTTTCTCTTTCTTGTTCTTTGCTGCACATGTTTCAGCTCTTTGCAGTAGATGCTATCTGACTTAATATGCAAGTTGAAAGCAGGTTGTGTGCCAGAAAGGTTTGCTAAAATGTTTAGCAAGTCAGTCAGTCAGTGAGTTCAGTGACTGATGCACTTGACAATTTATTCTAAACTTACTTGTTACTCAGTATATAAATACTAAGGTATGGTGGGAAAAATTCAGCTGTGTTTTGCCTGCCAAGTGTAGCACATATGCTTCTTTGTTAGAAGTGTTCAGGAGAGTGGGTGGTTAAAATATTTGAGTTATCCAAATTACGACGGATGGGGGGATGAGGACTGATTGCTACTTAAAGTTGGCATGAATTTCAAAGCATTAAAAGAATACAAGTGAGTGGAGTGTCACATAGATTTCTATTTAAATGCTTTAAATAATTTAAAGTGGAGTGTCTAAAAGGCTGTTTTGTTTCCTCTTACCTTCAGTTTGAACAAAAGGAATAACACTAATCAGTTTTATTTTTACAGTTTAGAGTATTTTTAATTTAAGAAGTTTTAATGCATTAAAACTGAAGTGTTTAGTCTGAAGACAATGTGTGAGAGCACTTGTTAGCTAGTAGAATAAAATAAGGCACCATTTCTATTAATCTTAAATTCTGTAAGCATTTTATTTTTCAAGAAAATTGCTGGAGGGTGGAGACTAAGTAAAAGGTGGAACTGAGCAATGTATTTTTGAACAGTATTTTGAGATTTGGCTCTGTGCAAGTCATTCTCTGATATCTCTGAACTGTAATCCCTAGTGGTATCACTTCTGAGAGGGAGTTTGTTAGAGTATAGGGAAGAGCTTGGTCACTTGTGTGGGCCTCCACTCCAGCAAGTGAGCAGCTCCAGAGTGTCTTGAAGTATGGTACAAAGACGCAAAGTTTGCTCTCTTCTTTTTTTTTTCCCCCTTTTTTTTTTCCCCTCCCTACCACAAAAGAATTGAATTTTTTGTTTGTGTCAATTTGTTATAATAGATTATGGAATTAATTTTATTTGGATTTTTATTGCTGTTTGGCCTTGTTATGTAAAGAAGTTGTGTTACCCTTACGCTTTGGACAGCTGGTATTGTAATCATGACAGCCATAGGATGCATTAAAAAACCTACCTTTCGTGGGTTGAACTGGAGGTATAGATAGGACCATGTTGGGTAGTAAAGTTTTATGTAAAAGAGCTTATTTAACGTAGTATAATTGCTACCCTTATGCAACAACTACTATAAAAATAAAGAAGGAGCTATAGGCTATAGATGAAGAAAAAAAGAAAGAGTGAAGAGCTGTTGTAAAGGACTGCTGTCTGTCAGATGCATGGAGGGGGGGAGAATGGGATGTGACAGGGGATTGAGATACACGCTGAGGGCTGCAGATTGCCTTAAACAGAACTGCATGAAGAGAGTGTCAGAAGCTTCGGTGGTAGCAAGCAGCCCAGGGAATAGGTTGCCTCTGTTTAATTTAGAGAACTGGAGATGAGGATGAATCTGGCTTCCTTTATTTCATCTTCCTAATCTGTTGTATGGCTTATGATTTTAGGTAGTAGGCCATAGTCAACAATCATGCTTTGTTTTTCTTTGAATCATCTATTTGCAGTGGGCCGGGGAAAAGAGCTATTCCAGAGGGAAGGATTATACAACGTTTTTASCTAAATTGCATATATTGTAGCTGGTGAATAAATGCATAGACTATGTCTTGAACTCTGACACAAATGTGTATCTTTAATTTTCAGGTGAACTTCTAAAAACCATTTCTTTGAGATAAAATGTCACATGCTTGTTCTCTTAAAATGGCTACTGATCAGTTCACATTGTGTTAACATATATCTCTGTACATGCAGAGGATGCAAAACTCCAAATAACTGTTAGTAAATATTAACAATATTGAGTTAATATCCTATGCTTTTGTCTCCTTTCTCTTCACTCAGAATTGGATTTACAGTCATGGAGGAACATCAACAACATTTACACTGTGTGAACTGTGTCAGCCGTCGTTGTATGACCAGACCAGAGCCTGGCATTTCCTGTGATTTGATTGGCTGCCCGTTGGTTTGTGGAGCAGTTTTTCACTCATGTAAAGCTGAGGAACATCGCATGTTATGTCCACTTGAAAGAGTGCCTTGTTTGAATAGTGGCTTTGGATGTCCCTTCGTAGTAGCCCGAAATAAAATTGCTGATCATCTAGAAGTTTGTCCTGCAAGTGTGGTATGTTGTACCATGGAGTGGAATAGATGGCCAGTCAGTTACGCAGACCGAAAATCTTACGAAAATCTGAGTAAGGATGTTGATGAAGTGGAACAGCTAGATATGGCGTTAGCCCTTCAAGACCAGCGCATGTTATTAGAATCACTTAAAGTAGCAACCATGATGTCAAAAGCAGGTGATCAAATACCAGAATCCAGAGAGCAAACCTCTGTCAAATCAAGTGCCCCAGATACAGTGCATTCAAATGGTTTGATGCCTGTAGATGAAGAGTCCTATGGTGCACTTTATCAAGCTACTGTAGAAACAACAAGGAGTTTAGCTGCTGCTCTGGATATCCTGAACACTGCTACAAGGGACATTAGTATGTTAAGTTCAAGGCTCTGCATTTCACCACATGGTATGAAAGAAGATACTGAGATTAAAGAACAAGCTTCTAATGGCACTATTCAGGATAAAAAGTCTGACCATGAATATCCAGAGGATGATAACATAGGAGCAGTTGGGGGAATTAACTTCGATAGCCTGAGTCAAAATTCACAAATGGAGCAAAATGGCTCTAGTGATATTTGTTATGATGTAGTGCAAAAAYGTGACTTAAATCTAAACCTCAATAACTCCTCACTTTTGTGTAATGGCTTTCATGTAGAAAATGAATGTTCAAAGGTGTTGGACCAGAATGAAGATCTTGGTGTTTCTAATTCAAAACCATCCGGTGTAGCAAATGGTGAATGTACTGCATCTCATGGTGATGAAGCATTACAGTCTTGCAGCTCCTTCCCTGTAACAGCACAACTTAAAGAAGTAATATCAGCTGATCACTTAGTTAATGGCAATGTTAATCATGTACTACTGCCCCATAATGCTAACGAAGAAGAAATGTTAGAGAGACAAGTGGAGCAAGAAAGATTGAGAAACATAGAGGCGTTTTCACTTTTACGGCATCGATCATACAAATTCCTTGTTAACCACTATTGGTCTACACCAAAAGAAGACAAAGCTGTTGATACGTCAGATTTGGAAATAACAGAAGATCCTATGGGTCTTCAGGGGATTGATCTAATCACTGCAGCTCTGTTGTTTTGCCTAGGAGACTCTCCCGGAGGTAGGGGGATATCAGAAAGTCGCACTGTCGATGTGTATCATGTTGACTTTGGGACCCAAACATTTTCTCTCCCATCTGCTATATTGGCTACAAATACAATGGTGGGGGAAATAGCTTCAGCTTCTGCATGTGATCATGCCAACCCACAGCTCTCAAATCCAAGTCCATTCCAGACCCTTGGACTGGATTTGGTATTGGAATATGTGGCTAGATACCAAACAAAACAGCGTTCAATGTTTACATTTGTTTGTGGACAGTTGTTTAGGAGGAATGAATTTTCATCACATTTTAAGAATGTGCATGGTGACATTCATGCTGGCCTTAACGGCTGGATGGAGCAGAGGTGTCCTTTGGCATATTATGGGTGTACGTATTCTCAACGAAGGTTTTGTCCTTCAACACAAGGGGCAAAAATTATTCATGACCGCCACTTACGGTCATTTGGAGTTCAGCCTTGTATTTCTACAGTATTAGTAGAACCAGCAAAAAGCTGCTTAATCGGACTACACAATGACCATCTGAGTAGTCTACCTTTTGAGGTTCTGCAGCACATTGCTAGTTTTCTAGATGGCTTTAGTTTATGTCAGCTTTCAAGAGTGTCACGTTTAATGAGAGATGTGTGTGGAAGCTTGCTTCAAGCACGTGGAATGGTGATACTGCTTTGGGAGAAGAGAAAGTACCCRGATGGAAGTTCTTCTTGGCAGATAAAAGAAAAGGTAAGTTATTTTTTATTTTGAAGGTGAAAGGGAAAGTATTAAATTGGTCATGTGTCTGCTTTTTCCCTTAATATTTTCCTTGATCACTATTGTTATTACTGTTTTTTGATATAATATCCCTTCAAGGAACAGATTGTCATATAGAACAACTTTAGTGAAAATTGCTAGCAGGTTGGTTCAGTCTTCTCCACACTTGAAGAAGCAGAAGTTAAAGTAGTGTCTGTCTAGTTTTTACTTGATGTAAATAAATTAACCTCTGATTTTCCCAAGATTTTAAAATACTAAATGATTACTTCATGATTTTCTTTCAGTATTCCATGACAGTGGGAAAGTTGCCTACAAAGTTTGCTTTTCTTGCCTTTGTACTGTTTACRGCAATTTTAAATTTTGCTCATCTGTTGGGATCCTATCCATTGCCATAATATTGAGTGCCTTAAGTATGTAAATAATTCTTAAAACCTTTGGGTGACCTTTGTATAGTACAGTTTTCAGCATTTCCCCCTGCCCCGCCAGAACTGCAGACTATCTGCAGCAATCATTTGGAATTGCAGAAGTTGATCATTTCACAAATGGRTCATTGTGACTGGTCATGCAATACTTTGTCATTTAATTTCTGATTGCATCTACTTTGGAGATGCAAAAAGTATTGCCTGCCTTTCTTCGCGGTGTTCAGAGTTTACTTGGAATCTGAATCAGCCTGGAACAGGCTATAGAAAATTTAGCGTTGTATGTTTTTGTCATGTTGATTTTTAGTATGATTTATAGTAGCTGCAGAACATTGCCTGAAAGTATTATAGCACAAACATTTAATTCCCTGCTCTGAGTTCAGGTATCTTAAAACATTTTGACCCTAAGTGCAACTTATTTTCTAGGTTTGGCGCTTCAGTACAGCCTTCTGTACTGTGAATGAGTGGAAGTTTGCTGACATCGTAAGCATGGCTGACCAYTTGAAGAAATGTAGCTATAATGCTGTAGAGAGAAGAGAGGAGGCTGTGCCGCTGCCATGTATGTGTGTAACACGAGAACTCACTAAAGAAGGACGTTCACTGCGCTCTGTTTTGAAACCAGTACTTTAAATATTGCAACCACTCCAATTGCACATACACTCAAGCACCTGATATAACCTCGGTAATATTACGTGACACTTTATTAATGTACTAAAGATACTTTCTAGCTAAATCTACTCTGTCACTGTGTATATAAGGTTTGAAGTGACATTTATTTTTTATAATACTGTTTAGCTGGAAAGTAATGAAAGTTGCCTTAACGTTTGAAAAATTCGGAACTTGCTGGACAGGGTAGTTTTATCTAACTTATATAACTTAAGAACAAAATCCTAAGGTGTGTTTTCTGATTCACTGGTGCCCATGTTGCTGTTGACTGATAATATTTCAAAAATGGCCTCTAAATGGTATGCACGTTTAGATAGGAAACACTGAACTGTAGTGAGGCAAAATCCTGACCAAATGTACTTTCTGTATTTGGTCTATTTTTTTTAACAAAGTATAATCCAAATATTTGAAAAGTAAGGAAGAATTCAAAACTTTATAGTAGATGTCTCAAACACAGCTTTTAAGCGCATCTTTTCTCATGAAATCGGTGTTCTAGTGCTCTTCCTAGTTAACAGGTAATCTAGGATCAGCTTTTTTAATTTTTTTTTTTTTTCTTTTAGGAATGATCTAAGTGAACTCAGATTTACAGCAGCTTAATTTTTAGTACAACTTCTTTTGACATGTCAGCAATGATTTTTTTTCTTCTGAACTATTAACAGTTATTTCACTTTTGGGAGCAAAACTTTTAGAGCTAAAAACATGGAATACTAGTTTTTACTCTCGCACCTACAATGCCATCAATATAAAATGTCTAAAATGTTTTTCCTTGTCCTGCAGTTGGCTGAGGGTTAAATTGCTTGAGCAGTCAGAAATTCAAAGTATATGATGAACAGTTATGAATTTATAATGCAGCTAATGAAAGGGCTTTACTTGTTTTATGGTATTGTGAGATGTATTGTCTCCTTTTCTGTTAATTTGTCTATAAAAATGCTGCTTTTCTGAGGAGCATTTTAAATTACTGATATGTATAGCAAATGTATCATCTTCATAAGATGAGGCATGACTTGTTAATTGCATAAGGCATATCAGAAATGTATGTTCAACCACATCTGTTAAATGAACAACTCCAATTCGCTTCCAGTCTTCCATAATAAAAGATCTTACAAAGCATTTGTGAACAGAGAATACGTGCTATGAAAAATGGCCTGGTATAGCAAAACTGTAATAACTTGAACTGACTTCCAACTTGTTTGTGTTAATGTTGGTGTCTCTAGACTGATGCACTTAGCAACTGTGCCACAAAGCTAAAACAGAAACAGACCGGAGCTTGGAACAAAGAAATACAGAACGTATTTCCATTATAGGGAAAAATAAGAGATTAGTAAGGAGGAGATGTTTACAAAAATAGCTAAATTTATTACTCGTAATTTCTGTATTGGACACTTGTTTATGGCTAGTCTGGCTGCAGTTCACAACTTTGGTATCTGTGCATTTCTCATTCTGGGTCCAGTCCAGCTAAACATTCACTGCCTTTTTCTATCCAGAGTGCTACAGGTGCCCAGAAAAAAATTAAATCTAGTTCTTCAGTGCCATGAGTTGAAATTACAAGAGCTCAAACAGAAGTTCTGCCTGCATCTTCAAACTACATGTTCTCTTTCCACACTTTCTCTTTTTTTGTTTGGAGAGAGGAAAGGAGTAAACCCTCTACAGAAGTTAGCAATATTTGCAGTAATTCTTAGCTGTTAACCACAGTTATGTGGAAAGGAGAATCTAGATTCATGTACAAATCTGACTATACCAACTGGGTTTTAGGTAGGGATTTTAACACACACGCACACACACCCGTTCTCTGAGTGCATTGCATGCTCATTACCCAGAAATTCTTCAGTACAAGGCAGGAGACAGACTTTCATAAGTTCTTGTCTTTTAGCTCTAATGGCTCCTTGCTGCTGCTCTCCAGTGTTTAAAAGTAGTTGTGTGACTGGAAGGATCCTGAATGTTGAGGAGTTTATGGTTGCGTTTATGGCTAAATCTACTTTAAAACATCTGTCTTGGGTTACAGGTATTTTTTTAGTCAGCAGTGTGGTGGTTTTGGTACTTGGCATTCTTTGTAACTACCCAGAACCCTGGTAAGTATGGTAGGCTGGCACGTGTCTGGGGTCGCTTAGGAAAAGAGGGTATTCAGTTAGAGGAGCTGGTGTTGGTAGAATCTCGCTTGTAGCACAGTGCAGATCTACATTTAAAGTATCATCAGCTGTTGATCTATTAAAATGAACTTTTTAAGTACTCGGTGTTCTTCTTAAGAAATAACACTATTTCTCAATACATGCACTTTTGTTTTCAAATGTAGATACAGGCTTTTTTGTTAAATTAGTTTATTTTTTATGAGAATCCAGAGCTATTAAAATAACAATGTTGTAAACAAAATCTCTGCCTTGTAAACTGCTCCAAATGCAGGAACACAATATAGTTAGGATAAAAACTTTTTTTTTTTTTTTTTTACACTGCTATGCAGTTTGTAAAACATCTATGGTGTATAGTCAGTCTATCAAAATGTGGCTTGTTCACATTTGCCCTTGAATTTTAAAAATGTCATATCCCTTTCCTGGTACATCTTCCTTACAGCATATATAGACAGCTGTTCCAGTCTTTCTTTTACTTGATACCATATTGCTACTTTGTTTAAAATATTATGTTTTCAATCATTATGCAATATTTTTTTGCAATGTCTGTTGAAATCCTAATAAAACTTTTGGAGTTTCTCTTTTAGTATGATTGTACTTTTTTTAAAGCTTATCACCAGCCTTCAAACATGGTGCTCAATGTCTGCCTATAGGATTCCAGTAAGTACTCAAAAAATTAAGTTACATAAAGGAATCTATTTATAAACATTTAAACATTGCATAATTTGGAAGTGATTAATATGTATTCACTTCATTATGAAGATCAGTCATTCCTTTTTAGACTATACACCCATTTCTATTGTTTTAGTCTACTATGCAGCATAGATTTCCTTCTACAATTAAAGATCTAACTACATAACATTGAAAACTCATATTGTGCCTTGTTAGGTTTGTTTTAATTGTTTTTTCTGAATAATAAATTGGAAAGATTATCTGATCAACATGATACACACTTTTTGCGAAGAACATTTTCAGTGTATTGTCTCATGAGTAAAGTTTTGTGTAGAAAGTTGTTGCTTAAAATGGTACAGAAGCAAAAATTTAGGGTGGTTTTTAGATAATAGTTGTAGTTCAGACTGTTTGTGGAATGGCAAAACATAAAACAAAACCTCATTAAAATAGAAGACTCTGTCCAGAAATTGACCTTTTGCCCTGCCATTTGCTAATATGAGTATGCTAATAGTCTTTACAAATAAAAATGTACCTATACTACATAAATCTGATAATAAATTAATCTAAACTGTGTCGAGTAACATGGTGTGACTCATGGTTTAATTTCAGCCATTACAAACTTGTGGCTATTTTACTTTTTAGACAGGCCACATTAGCCTTTTGTTTTTCTCTCTCCATAAGTGGATTAGATATTCTGCTGTTTAAGGAAATATTTTTTGTCTCACTTTAATTTTCTTGATGCTTAAAGTATTCTAGAGGATTTGCCTGTATATTTTAGCTTGTTTTTCTGAGACTACTACTGCTAAAACTATCTTCATAGATTCTTAACTGCTGAATGTACTTTCCTAAATGAGATTTAAGTTCAGTGGATAATTCGATGCTTGCTGTAATATCAGAAAGCTGATTTAAATTCTTTCACTCAGAATGTCTGTTCAGGCATCTTTGATCATCTTCAGATGAGCAAAATCTTGTGGTTGTTTACAACACTGAGGAAAAAATAGCATTCAGATAGTGTTTATAAAAAGTTATGGCATGTAAAGCAGAGACAGTTTGAAGAATGGGATTCTTATAGTGTGACTGTTCGGCATGTGATGAATATTGTAGCAGTAATCCAAACTGGAGATGAAAACTGAATGGAGAAGTAGGCTTAAAATAACAAAGGCACCCAGTCCCAGCATAGAGACTCTTCTGAGGGACTGTGTGTATCGGAGTGCTGGGCTTTTCTGTCTCGCGCATGCCACAACTGACGATTTATCAGTCTTTCCATGATAGCAGGAGTGACCTTGCTGCTATTTGAGCTCTAAAATGTSTTTTAGTTGTAAAATGTCTCCAAGTGCTGCCTGTATTCCTGAATCAAGTATTGGTTAAGTTGAATGCAGTCCTCTCTACTGAATGCAAGGTATGTATTCCGTGTAGGTTCTACGTGCTGATGGTGTCAGAGGCAATATTTGGTAAGAATAATAGAAAAATAAGGTCCTTCTGATATGGAGAGTTCATCTGCATGGCTTCCATCAGTATTTGCCGGAAAAAGGGAACAAAAATGTGTTAGGGAATGCAAGGAGCAAAGTAAGACGACTGATAGCATTCACTATAACTTGCTAATGGACTGGTAGTTAAGAAAACATTATTAATCATCATTAGATGCACTATGAAATGTGATGCAAAAGTCCACACCTGTGCTAATTTGACAAACCAAATTCTGCAACAGATGCAATAGTAGGTATGCAGGCTGGTGATAGCCTCAGGTAGTAGAAAAATATATACAAAATAAGCATGTATGATTTTAACTGCAAAATATAGGAAAAAAGCTAGAATTTCATGAGGTATGAATTCACATAAGGCTAGATTTGTAGAATAAATCAGAAAAATGTGATTTCTGCCTTGAGGAAGTGTTCTGGTGCTTAGTTTCATCCTAAACTGTGCTGAAATTTATTTATTTATTTTAAATCATAAAATGAATGAACTGCAGAAAAATAGTAGTAGGAAAAGTTGCAATGACCTTACAAAATTATTTCAGTTTGACAGTGTCATAATGTAGTATCTAACTGAGAATTTTACAATATAAAAAAATGGAACACAAAAAATAGATGGTAATATATGCTTTTCATTTGAAATTTGATTTTTTTTCTTCCTCCCCTAAGGTATGTTTTCAAGCATGTAACAAAAGAGCTATCTTCAAGCTTATTGTGATTTAAATGGAGATGAAAGCAAGCAAGATGAAAGTTGGGTTGCACTAGTATTTTCACGTGAACATCCCAACAAAGGGGTAGGCTGCAGAATAAAACTAATCTGATCACGTGACTGGTTAGCAAATGAACAGTCAAGGACCTGGCATGAATATATGTTGGACTTTGTTCAGAAGTGTTATCTTTGATCTTACATGTTGTATAATCTGAATATTGTGTACTCTTCAGTATTGTAATTATATAGTTGCGTTCCACATGTAGTTCTGGAGGCTTTTGCAGCAAACGGGAAATAATGTGCCGCTTAATGAGATTTGAACCTTGGTTAAGGTAAAATATGACTGTTATGAACTGTGGCAGCTGTTTATGAGCATCAGCTGTCTGGAGTTTCATGTCATTGTGTGTTTCAAGAGTCTCAGGGATGAGTGGATGCCTTGTTGCCTAAGCAAGGTGGCTTTACTTCTAAGTAAGAAGAGTTTTATTATATGGTATCTCATTGTGCACGTGGTTTTTGATATGCAGATGAGTAGAATGTTCTTGATTTAACAATGCAGTAAGACTAACTTCTCAGCAGATGGGGTTGTGCACAACACAAAATTGCTTCCATATTTTGTGATAAAACAGGTTCAGTCTAAGTGACCTGTGACTTAAACTTCAGTTAACTGGAGTTGCAACTTGTGATCATATTTTTCAGCTGATGCCATTTTGGATAAACACAGAAGCATTTATGTTAAAGGTTAAAAAACAAAACAAACAAACCAACCAGGGAAAAAAAGAACAAACAAAAAAACCCRCCACCCCAACAACTAGAAAAATTCTCATTGGTGGATTTCTGTCCTGTTTTTATATATAAACAGTGTTCATTAACGTTTGTTAGGAGAGCCTGGCAAGTAAATAGAAAACTCAATTTCTGTATTTTGTTCAAATGAAATCTACTGCATATGGATAAGAAAGTGCATCATTTTAATGAAAAACAAAACCAAAACAAAATACATCTACAAAAGCTGTGTGATTGGCAGTGTCACCTTTTTACTGTCCTTTTGATTTTCAAGTGAAGCTTAAATGATAACAGATTTGGTAACTTTATCATCCAGATGATTTTTATTCTCTTTGACTAGTKCAAGTATGTAAATAGCTGAAAAAAAATCTCAGGGCTTTTATAGGTGTTTAATGGGTTGAGACAGTTCCAAGTACAAGATTCTACCATTGATCTTTGTCATGATTGTAGGGGATCTTTGCTAAGATTCTGGTGGTTGTTGTATACCTCAGATGCAATGAGATGATCTTTTTCAACCCTGTATTGAAGATCAGGGAGAAGGGCAATTCTCACGTATAGCTATGATGCTCCATACCATCTTGAAACTCTTCAGTTGTTTAGGAGTCACGCTGAACCTACAAGAGTCTCACCTCATGTCAGTGCTTATCTATTTAATGTTTTGCACTTCGTGKTTTTTTTATTTCAAGTACTGTCCAGGTTTCATAGGAAAAAACTGCTTCTATACTTAGCAAGGAAGTTGACACAAAAAAACCCCAGAACACTTAATTGTCTCTATGCTTGAGTGTTCACATTTCAAGTAATTTGGAACATGTGCCAGATGGGTATAACAAACTAATGTTAACCAATATCGAAATCCTTATCTTTTCCATCCAAGGTGGGGCAAATCTCTGGATTGTTAAATTTGTTTTGGTTCATCTGATTAGGATACCTGAAGAAAGTCTGTTTTTTTTCACAGTGGTAGAGGGAAGAAGCAGATTGTAACCAAAAAAATGGTTCTCATTCTGGCTGAGGCAACAAAAACCTGCCTTATTTTTAGAACTTCCTGGAGTCCTGCTCCTCAGTTTAATTCATGAGAAGCTCTGTGGGTACTCCTCCTTAAACTCAWCTCCTTTGGAAAGTGAGTCATGACAGGTGAACTCATGTTTGAAGAGCACATCTGCTCTCCTCCAAAATAATTAAATGGACGCAAACAACAAGCAACTTGGTCTACTTTGGTTAAGTTGAAAAGTTTCTCTTCAACGCTTAGGTATGACACAATCCCTGTGATCCTTAATTATTGATTGTGGTCTGAGAATGGGAAGCTCTCCAAAGATTAGTAAAAGTGCATTTAGTAGCCCTTTGCACACCACTAAGGGCCATTCTGTGGTTTTGCAGTCATGTCACAGGAAAATTTACTCAAGGACTTGGCGTGCTGCTTCTGCTTGCAAACTCTGTTCCTTATCACCAGGTTAATCTGATCTTGTCTCTTCACAAGGACATTTTTTGAGTATGTGACCATCTGCCTCCTTCTGTTGAAGCTAACAGCCTTTTTGGTGGCTATGATTTCCACTGAATGATTTTAGAAAATTCAGCCTTTATGGCAGATGCTGTTTATGCAAGGTACCTTCCCTCCCCACAAGTAAATGTTCCCCTCTGTACATACTTCAGATTCTTCCCTGAGATGTTGTCTTGCTGCCACTGAAATCAGGAGATGACTCTACCTGATTCATCCTAAGGTGTATGTATCCAAGATTGGGGCCTTCCTCCTTGAGGGTGTAAAGCATGCTTTGTCTTGAACTCGGTTTATGTGGCAAGGGTTTGGTAGTGGGGTGGGAGGGGGGAACCACTGTGAGAAGAGACTAGGGGCTGCCCCGTGCTGAACACAGTTGGTTCTGGATGGCTCTGCAATGGACCCACCACTGGCCAAAGCTAAGCCCATCAACGAAGCTGGTGGYGCCTCTGTGAAAACGTATTTTAGAAAGGGTAAAAAACACTGTGCAGCAGCTGTGAGAGAAGAGTGGCAAAAATGTGAGAGAAACAGCCCTGCAGACACCAAAGGTCAGTGAAGAAGGAGGGGGAGGAGGTGCTCAGGCACCAGATCAGAGATTCCCCTGCAGCCCATGGAGAAGACCACGGTGATTCAGGTTGGCCCCCTCTGCAGACCATAGAGGACTGCACAGGAGCAGGTATCAACTCTGCAGCCCATAGAGGACCCCATGTCAGAGCAGGTGGATGTACCTTGAGGGAAGCTGCCGCCCACGGAGAGGAGCCCATGCAGGAGCAGGCTCCTGGCAGGAGCTGGAGCCCATGGAGAAGAGCCCACACAGGAGCAGGTTTTTTGGGAGGACCTGTGACCCCATGGGGGAACCATGCTGGAGCAGTCTGAAGGACTGTACCCCATAGAAAGGACCCATGTTGGAGCAGTTTGTGAAGAACTTCCATGGGAATGACCCACATTGGAGCAGCTTGTGAAGGACTCTATCCCATGGGAGGGATCCCACTCTGGAGCAGGGGAAAAGTGCGAGTAGGAAAGAGCAGCAGGGATGAGCTGTTACCAACTGACCACAACCTCCATTTCCCATCCCCCTGTGCTGTTTGCCGGGAAGGAGAGAGAAGAGTTGGGAYTGAAGGAGTGAAGTTGAGCCTGGGAAGAAGAGTGGGGGGGAGGTGTCTTTTGTCTTTGTTTCTCACTGTTCTACTCTAATTTAAATTGGCAATAAATTAAAGTAATTTTCCCCAAGTCAAGTCTTTTTTGTCTGTGATGGTAATTGGKGAGCGATCTCCCTGTCCTTATCTCAACCCACGAGCTTTTCCATCTTATTTTCTCCCCATCCAGTTGAAGAGGGGGAGTGAGAGAGTGGCTGGGTGGGTGTCTGGCAGCCAGTCGAGATCAAACCCACCACAGGKACAAAACCCACTAGAAAGCACTTCACCTTTTTTGTCTCTGTGGCAATTTGTTCTTCAGGTGTGGTTGTCTCCACTCAAAAGGAGACATATGTGTGTAGAAAAAGGACAATTTTCTAGTCACTGGAAAGCTTCTTGAGATGTTTATGAGTGTTTAAACATATGAGTGTTTACATTCTGCCATTTCCAATGGGGCTTGGAAGCTGGAAGGAACATGCAAGGGCTTGGGAGGTTGAGAGACAAGGCTCACTGCATTGATTTGTACCATGTATGAGAAGATGAGGTCCTATGACTCGGCAAGATAGGTGAGCGCCACCCCTGCTAGATTTAGAGAGGGAAGGGTCTGACCACATCCCTGAAAGTCCTAGCTCAGACTAAAAAGTACTTGGTTTTGAATTATTGGATGTGGATATATACTGATAGTATGAATTCGTAACAATGATACCACTCAAAAGATTTCACTTCTTAATAACCAACTTTCTTGTTTCCTCTTAATCAAGTGGTTGAACAGTTTTGATTCAGGGTTTTGATCCAGAGTAGGTGTTGAAGCCTTAATTAGATTTGTCATCAGGGTTGCAGTGTTAATGATGGGGTGAAGTGGGTTATGTGATTTAATGTCACTCAGCAATATCATTCAGTTGGAAAGCTGTAATTCTGCTCTGGAGAAAAAAAATAGGTTTTTATCTATTTTCCTTCTGCTTTGGAATGAAACACAAACTTTTTGGTATCGTTTATGTCAAGAAAACAAGCAAGATACAGATGTTCAGAGTAACAGCTGAATGGTTAGGGCATTTCATATGTGGAAGATCCAGTTTGTCTTGTCTCCAAATCAAGCAGAGAAGGAACATTCAATAATAAGGCGCTGTTTCTCACATCATAATCACTGCAAGAGCTGCTTCTGAGTCCTCTCTTGCTTTCACCTTTTTCTCGTCATAGAATGAATAATGTTAAATTATTCCACTGTAGGAAATAGTTACCTTGTATATAGGTGTGTTAAGGTTGGACAAAACGTCCATATGTGAAATAAAATGTCAGTAATAAATCTCCAAAATAGGTGGAGAATATGGGATAATTTATGCTTTGTCAATTAGTCAGGATAAATTGTAGCTGGTCTTTAATTTTGCTYTGACTACAGGTATGCTCTCAGCAAAAGTGGGTTTAAGTACTACTCTAGAGAGAGTKAGGGCACAGCCTGCCTTTGGAATATTCTGTTTGAACTTTAAGCCACTCTTAATTGACAGAAGTTGGATGAACAACTTAGTGTTACTGAGAACAACACACAAAGTGGTTGAGTATTCCCTGTCAGTTGTAGTGACCTAACAATGCTTAGGAAAAAGTTAACAAGTGGCCAACTGAAGCGTGCTGTGCTACTTTGGATCTTGAGCAAGTACCTGATGGTTACGTGAAGATCATACGAGGCTGTTTTTCTTCACAGCTTGATGCAGCACATCGGGTTAGAGTGACCGCTTGCATCCAYGGAGGTAAAATTTTAGAGTTGTGCACAAGCTGAAACTAACCTGAGGAGAGACTGAAGAATGTATGGAGAACATTACCAGGTGCATATCATTATCTGGGGACTCGCCCATGATAAGGGTGCTCCCAGACACATGTGACCACATAGTTTATAATTGCAAGCTACTGCATGCAGTATACTGAGTTACCCATTAATCAGCTGAGACATCATGGTAGTGTTAGCAGATGTGTTATACTTTGCAGCTGGAGCAGATTGGGAGAATTTATCTGGTCATTTACCACAACTCGGCTAATGACACATTACTCCACAAATAATTTGATTGAGGAAGTGCCATGKGATATGCTAGGAGCCAAAATCTAGCCTGTACTGTGAGTGATCCCATCATTGCCAAATGCACTCTCCCAGCACATTTGCTGTCACTTCTGTTTCCCCCTGTGGCATTAAATGCTAGTCGATTGTTTTTTACATCAGTGTAAGTAGGATTAACAATAGAAGTAACAATTTTTTTCAACACACTGACACTGATATTGGAGACCTTTAAAGTTGCTGTTAGGCTTCAAGGGGATGTTCTGACAAACTCATCCATAATGCAACTTGGGTAACAAAAACCAAAAAATCACTTTTTATTTATTGCTCCCTATGGATCATACAGATGTAATCACATTGAAATGAAGTGAAATGCTAAAGCTATKACTACAGTAATTCTGTGAAATTCATGCAGAGTTCATTTTATGCTTAGCTGGACCAATATATCAAACATGTCGGTTTCTATTTCCTTGAATTTATGCAGGTAGTAATGTTTGAACAAAGGTGTGCTACAGAAAACAAGTATTAATAAATACAGAATAATAAATGTAATACAAAACCACTCATTCTCTAGTGGTATGGACAGAAACCTTAACAGAACTTGTTTACTTAGGAAAGACTGCCAGCAACTTGTTTATCTGACTTAGAAGCACTCGGTGATGCCAGCTGGATTTGTTACAGAAATACAACTTTTAACAGATTTTTGAGTATTTTTGGTCTCAGTAGAACAGTCTTAAGTTTGTTAGTTACGTGTTGTACATATTCGTGTTCTGGCATATGATAACACTATGACTAAATTTACAGAGAAGAGGTGTTTGTGGTGAAATGAGTGGCTTCAGTTGACTTCCGTGCAATTTTCAGACTGTTCTAATCCAGGTCATACTGGTTGCTGCTTAAAATATGTCTCAATACTAGAACAAAGTACTAGTTTTCCAAGTCTGAAATAAGCTCTTCTAGGTGATAATGTGCAATTCATCCATCACTCTAGTCAGCTGCCAAGTAACAGTTCTGTAGCTTTCCYTTTTATAGTTCTCTGGTTGATGACATGTCCCTAAAGAAAAAGTTGTTATATTTGCAAGCATTTCTGAAAGGCAGACAAGAATTGCAGTGTTCAAAAAAATTTATATAATATCCAAAACAGTAGCTGAAGTTTAATTAGCCCCTTTAAATTTTAAGCTGATTCTATGTGAACTTTAATGAAATCCATAGAGCTTTGCAAAAAGCATGGCTGAGAGCAGCAGCTGAAAAACGATTCGCCTCTCTTGAAGTCTGCGTAGTCCAGACAGTGAACAGTTTCTTTGCACTATTCCCTTCTTTTTCTTAATTTCTGTTATTTTCCTTGCATTGTTCTAAAAATAATATCCCACTGGCTGTCCCCAGTGAGACTCATAATTTGCAGTCATACTAGCCTAAATTACCTATGTAAAAGACCATTATTTAATAGCTTTATAAACAGCAATTAGTTTTATTTTCATAAAGTCTTAAGTTGAAACTTGCACCAGTGTTAAATACCCAAATATATGGCTTAAAAGCATAGAAAATGAAAGGTGTATTTCCAGAGGGACTTAATCCTTTATGTGCTGATAAAATCAATGGAGGGTACTAGTTTATCTGTTACCTTTAATAATTAACGTCTTAGCTTTAGGCTTCCAAATTGGAATGCTTTTGTTAGAGTCACTTTGAATCCTTCTACTAGTAAGTGAAGGCACTGACAGTCAATGTTTTTTATTTTACACTTTTTTAATACGACGAAAGAAACACCTACTCCTAAGCTTTAGTGTTTAAAAATGTCAGAGAACCTGATTTGGTAAGCAGATTGGTTTAGCTTTCTCTACAAAGACATGGAGACCAGAATGATGCGAATACTGATTGTGCTCTCTCCTTAGAAATATTAAAAGGAAAAGCTTTTTTATCTTTATTAGAAGATAAACCTAATTTAGTTGTTCCAACAGAATACGCCACCTTGGCTCAGTTACTTTGGCAGGCAAACATGGTGGGCTCAGCTTTTGCAGTATTAGGTCTAAAAAGATGTCAGTCTTGTGCTTGTTCAGTATAGGATCTTTCTGGAATAAAATAATACTGAAGTTGTTCTCCTTCGGATGGTTGTTGTGTGTGACTGTGGATAGGTCTGCGATTGCCGTCTCACCTGCAGTGCTTGGCTTTGGGCATCCCGTAGCATGGATTATTCAACTGGTCACACATGGCAACAGGCTTGATTTTTTTAAAGGTATTGACATTGCTAACTTTGCTGGACTGTTTACTTCCATCCCACAGTAGAATGGTAGATACAGACAAAAAAGTTTCCGTAGATAGTTACTAAGGGAACATGCAGTTCAACATGCAAATATTAAATGTGCCTTTCGTGTAAACAGTAACTTCTTAGAAATAGAGTTGAAGAAAACTCTGTCAATTATTTTAGCTTTTTATTATGATATATTGATAGAATCTATGTAGTTTGAAAGAAGTGGGTGTATAGCTGAAAATGAGGTAATTCAGAGAGCAAAGGTAAAATAAGTGGTCTGTTATACTTGGAACGCATAGTCAATACACTGTTGTGCCTGGTGAGGAGGAACTGTGCAATAGCACTGGGCATATTCACTAGGGTGGGACTGATACTCTCACAAGTGCCAATTATGGAAGCAATAGACTGAGTTATCACATCTAGATCTTTTCAAAATGAAGGATACAGTTTATTTTGTGTGCCATTTAATGCAGTCAGGGTAGTGAATAGTTACAATATCAGTATCGATCACTAAGGTAAAAAGTCACTTTGTTTGCATATTCATACTTACAGTAGAATTGAAAATACAGAGGTTAATTGTTGCTTCCAGTTTAAGTTATTTGAAATGTCGATGCTTACAAAGGAAATCTAGTAACTGCTCATCAAGTGCTTCACTGTGCTGCCCCTGTCAATCCAGATTGGCCATCACGCCAGTCTAATAGCTCCATTCCCTTTCCYTTTTCCTCCATAAAAATATTTTAACCACTGGTATAGCTGTAATCAGTAATAAATTAAAAATACTCAAATGTATGCAGTGTAAAAACTGTTTTTTAGACAGGATTAAGCTCTTGAGGACTTGGAACACAATGTTCTACTACACGCTACAAAGAATGGTTGGTTGGGTGGCAGGAACTCAGAGAGGGCTTGAGGTTTGCATGGGACTAGTTCCATGCAAACTAGTTCCAACAATTCATATATAAATATATTTTTAAAAAGTCCTTTTCATTGTTTTATGGGTAGGAACCTGAAAAGTGAGAGATCAGATCAGGATTTATTCTACAAGTTTCCCAGACAAGGAATTTGCTATCAAGCAAAATTCTGATAATTTAAGAAAACAATTCCACTTACCTGGAATTTGAGGTCATTTAATACTCAAAAACTATTAAATTTTGGCCAAATTATTGCCTGTTACTAATCTGTGACTCTATGAACTTTTCTGTTTAGGTTTATCTCAGAATAGGAAAGGTTTTTGGCAACAAATTTTTTATAGCACTAAGTCTTCCATAATGATCTTAGTTYGAGAATATTGTGCAGATGACTTAATGTATACAAGTAAACCAAGAAGGAATCTAAGTAGGACAATTAGACCTAGGTGCTATTTTTCAGTAAACTTAAAACCACTTGGTGGGGGGGAGAAGACATAAGAAGTTTCAGACAGCTTGTATAATTATATTTTCATGCAGTAAGGAGCAAAAAGTAAGTACTGAGAAAGATAATATGTCATTTGAAAATGGAAGTGTGCTCATAACTGTTCAAGACAATGTAATACATATGTGTAATACAAGTGTAACTCTACAAGGAGACTATTCATATGCTTACAATGAGGTACATATTCTTGTACTTCAAAGCCTATTGAATATTGTTCATTAACATGACTGCTCCATTTTCAGGCTGATCTCCAAACTCTGTTATTCCTTCAAAACAGGTGAAAAAAACATGAAGTGGTCAGTTGGTGACTTATGGGCCAGGTACAGCTCTTGAGTAGCCAGCTGTGGCTTCCATGTTGGGATTACCTTGAGGGACTGGCTGTGCTAATGGAAAGGCATCTGTGGGAGAACTCAAGTTCAAGTGGAAACAGGTCACTATGATACACAGCAACATACACACACCAAATTAAGTAGTAGGAGTCCCCTGTCTATGATCTAGTCTCCAAAGTATGTCATACACATCTGGCTCTTGGCTGCAAGCAGTTGCCATGACCTGTGGAAGGTTGCTAAGCTGCAGGCTGTTTACACACTCATTCTAGACTGCAGTTCCTATTTTCAAGGGTTTCTTTACGGCTGGATGAAAACAGTGTTTTTTCCTCAGCAAGGGCTATTTGTGTGTCAGGTAAGTGAATTCAGTGAAGCTTGCCAAATCAGCTGAAATAAAGTTTCTTTAAAAGAGAAACAAGAAATGTATTTACCAATTTTTCAACTGTACATGAAAACAAGAGGATGAGGAAGCAGCAGCAATGTATCGGATTGATGATAAACTGATACAGCAACATATTCATTCATACAAGGAAAGAAGATAGTGGAGTACRTACTCTACACCATTATCCACTTGAGCATTAAATCTACTTCTTTATTAGATTCAGCTGATGATAGAACCTCTTATTTTTTGTGTGTGGTGGGACTATCAGGTAGGAAGCAGTGTGGTTTCTGGATTTTTTTTTTTGTTTTGCTGCCACTTTATCTAGACCTTAAAGATAATTTGTTGATCTAAAGATAACTTCTGTATTTTTTGGATCCAGTTTCAGTTTAAGAAAAAGGCTTTGTTACTATTTTTTAATATAATTGGAGAAAGAAATTGATTGGTAAGGTCAGTCACCAATAAGCTGGATTTCCTGTATTATGAGGAGCATATAATAACCACTGAGAATTGTATACTTAAATGAATAATCATCTCTCTACATTTCATCCTCTGTTCCTTTTTCTGTTATATGGGTTATGACTTTAGGGATAGCATCCCTCAGTCTGTGTTTGCTTACTTTTTTAAAAACAGTAAAAGAAACAAAGCTATTTAATTATTATATAGTGAAATGGTCTATTTCTAACTTCCTTAAAATCTAGTCAGAAGACTTTTCTGCAAGACTTCCATTTTTTTAATGCTGTACATTAAGTTCCAGTCAGCTTTGGAGCTAGAAATATATTGCTTACGAGTATATCAARAAGAAACTTTTCTTGTTTAACTTTCCCATGGTTGCTTCACAAACTAACAAGTGCATTCTATCACCTTTTACACAACAGCAATTGGATTTTTATTGTTTCTGAATTCAAGACCAATAATTTAGTAATTTATATTCTGAAGATAGCAAATTATGCATAACTTRTACTACTGAAGTATTATGATCTTAAAGACTGTGCCAAATATTTTGCCCTCTAACACTGTGTGTGACTTTCTGAGTATTGTTGGTCGTACAGAAAACACTTGCAAGAAAAAAGTGCATACTGAAAACTAAACGAACTTTTTCTTAAAATGGTCACAGGATTATAACGTACAGGAACTTTCTATCAACCAAAAATTTGTTGGRGGTCCTAAGAACACTGAAACCATGCTCAGTTCCAAACGGTGCATTAGACTGGAGCACAGTTACTAGGGTCTGTGTGCATCTTGTGGATGTGCATCAAGTGGAAGGATTATGTAAGTCTCCACAAAAAAGGCACATTCTTCTACTTAAAAATTCATCTGTCATATTGCACGTCAATTTTGGGTCAGATTGCASTCTCCTAACTAACGGAGTAAAGTTCTGGTATTCTATATGGACAAGTGTTTGGTTTTATACTGCGCCTTGTTTCAAAAGGGCTGAAGCACTTTTTTCTCCGGAGGAAGGTATTTTAATGAGGAACTTGATGATGTACCATTGGTGGTAAAAGGCAGGTTTCAAACCATGTACCTTATGATGAGTTGGCATTGTAACAATTTACTGTTACATACTGGTTTTTACTCAAGAAGCTCAAGCTACTTTGCAATCATTAAATCTTTACTCTCCTACAGGAGTTTACACAAGCCCTCCAAGTAAATCCTTGGCCTCTCTTCTGTCCCTTTGTGCCAGGCAGAAGAGCCACGTTGCTATTAGGGCTACTAGAACTCTGGGTTTGCTTGGGGACAYATTACCCTGGTGCAGACACTCCACAGATACGTGAGGCTGGCCTGGAGTGTCCTTCCAAGAACTGTGTGGGTCACTTTGCTTGAAGCAGGAAAGGAGCTGTGTGCTGGGCTTGCCTGCGATATTTGTTGATACTTGGCATTGATGAGGCCAATATGGCATACTGAAAGGGCCCTCTGGTGAAATATGTTGGGACTTTCTCCAGCTGCCAAGACATCTGAGGCTCGGGAGGATGCAGAGATGGCTTTATATTTTTATTGGATATTGAAAAAACAAACCTACTAGAACAGTTATTGCTGTATGTGTTCCTGTAATGTTTACTGTAATGTTATTGCATATTTATGCTACCTAGTTACTTCTAAAAATAACAAACTTTTTTTTTAAGTTAAGGAAATATGCTATACAAAACCCCATGCAAAAGTGAAAATAATCTCCTGTAGTGTCCTACCTATTGTCGCAATATAATTTTCCAACACAATTCCTAAAATGGTCAGTCATGCCAGAACTTCTGTAGCTTAGCCTGCATAAAAGGCTGCTACTAGCACTAGGCAGCTAAAACAGTTCATGCAGTTATCCCTGCTCTGACACAGCACCTAAAACTAAAAAATGAGAATAGCAGTGCTTATCTGGTAACAGGTTCTTAAATTGCTCAGTCTTCTCTCGGTCTTCAGACTATAAAGGTAAAATCTCAGCTTTCCTTTTCTTGGCTGTTGTACTTGTCAAATTAGGACAAACAGTGAAAGTGTTAGTTCATACTTCTATCAGAATTATCACGAGAAGGACACTTAGACTTCAGTTAGAAGGTTTGGATCCATAGATCACTGATTAGTTTAGATTATTAATCAACATGATCAACTTCCACTTAAGACAGTGGTCTCAAATTCTTTGCATTAGACTAGTTACTTTTATATTTAGTTCAATCTTTTTGAAGAAACATAGGCTGTCTAAATTTTTCCACAATGAACATTTTACCCGAATCACTAATACATCTAAATCACTAATACATCTAAATCAGCTTACCACATAATATAAATGTTTTCCCTTTTACAAGCAAGACTGTACAGTGTGCTGCCTTTCTCTTTTCTATAATTAGCACAAACATTTGGAAATCGCAATAACACTTTCTCTGTATCTTTACAAGAAAGAAAATGACCTAAAAAGGGAAGAAAGGCTAGTCTAGGAAGGAGCACAGCTAATCTAAACATCATCCACAACTTGCAATCAGGGACATCCCCCACCCCTCCTCCCTTCTCCAACCAGATCCTTTCAGTATTTGTGTTTTGGTTTTGTTTTTCAAACTCTGTCTTCACTACAGATTTCCCTACTTGGAAATATTATCGTTTATGATCACTGTACAGCAACAGCAGATAAAGCTGTGCCAAGCAGCAAACTGGCCCATRGTGTAAAAGTTAGTAATCGGTAAAGAACATGTACACTACAGACACAGGCTACCCCAACATGGAAGTATTAAGTTCATCTGTCATTTTAGTAGKGTTCGCATTGTTCAGATAACTGTGTGTTATTCCTATACCAGTAGACACTTTTCAGATAAGAAAATTGTGAAGAAAAATATGACTTTCCACTTGGAAAATGGAATTTTGGACTGCTGTGTGCTGTCAAACTTCTTGATTAGTGTCTTTGTTATAATTTCAGCCAGTAATACTTTGTCCAAGTTTCCTGAATGTAACAAATGGTTCAAAACTCTGAGTTCACAAACATACCAGAACAATTTTATACCAGGAAGAGACAGTGTAAGAAATTAGAGGGACTTCTGTAGCGTAAGAAAACCATAAACATATCTTTCCTGAYTGGTTAATCATCCACAGCAATGGGATTTGTATGAGCACAGAATCTCAGCATTAGTATTTCACTAGGGCCCTACGTAGAAAGTTACATTTGTGATTCTGCAAAAGTTTAGTGCACAGCAACAGAAAATGCCTTTAAACATGTTTTATGTGTATGTAAATATAATCAAAGCTCCAATTTCTGGACATTCAAACTTTTGCTTAGAACCCTGTTAGCTACAGCAATTAGGCAGAAACTGAAGGTACAACTGTTGATGTTACAGTTGGTACACAGCCTCAGTGATTCCTCCTGTGAGATCTCCACCACCTGCACAAATTTTGGATAACAAACCAGACATAAAGGCTAATTAGCTGGAAATTACATAAGGCTAGACCTATCAATACAATTCAGGAGAAATCCCATGAAGCAATTGATTCTTGCAGAGATTGCAATCTCTAGAGCCCCTTCTTGGATACTAATGCTGTGGAAAAATAATCCATCTTTTTCACAAAATTCTCCCCATTTAGTCAGTTAGAAACTGTATTGGGTTTGCATGGCAAGGTTTTGGTAGCGGGAGGGGCTACAGGGGTGACTTCTGTGAGAAGCTGCTAGAAGCTTCCCCCATGTCTGACAGAGCCAACACCAGCTGGCTCCAAGATGGACCCACCGCTGGCCAAGGCTGAGCCCATCAGCAATGGTGGTAGCGCCTCTGGGATAACGTATTTAAGACGGAGAAAAAAAACCTGCACAACTGCAGCCGGAGAGAGGAGTGAGAATATGTGAGGGAAACAACTCTGCAGACACCAAGGTCAGTGAAGGAGGAGGGGAGGAGGTGCTCCAGGTGCCGGAGCAGAGATTCCCCTGCAGCCCATGGTGAAGCCCATGGTGAGGCAGGCTGTCCCCCGGCAGCCCATGGAGGTTAACGGTGGAGCAGATATCCACCTGCAGCCCATGGAGGACCCCACGCCCGAGCAGGTGGATGCACCCAAAGGAGGCTGTGACCCCGTGGGAAGCACGTGCTGGAGCAGGCTCCTGGCAGGACCTGAGGACCCGTGGAGAGAGGAGCCCACGCTGGAGCAGGTTTGCTGGCGGGACTTGTGACCCTACGGAAGGGACCCACGGTGGAGCAGATGTGAAGAACTGCAGCCCATGGGAAGGGCTCACACTGGAGAAGTTCGTGGAGGACTGTCTCCTGTGGAAGGGACCTCATGCTGGAACAGGGGAAGAGTGTGAAGAGTCCTCCCCCTGAGGAGGAAGGAGCGGCAGAGACAACATATGGTGAACTGACCACAATCCCCATTCCCCGTCCTCCTGTGCCGCTGGCGGGGAGGAGTTAAGAGAATTCGGGAGTGAAGTTAAGCCCAGRAAGAAGGGAGAGGTGGGGGGAAGGTGTTTTTAAGATTTGGTTTTATTTCTCATTACCCTACTCTGATTTGACTGGTAATAAATTAAATTAATTCTCCCCAACTCAAGTCTGCTTTGCCTGTGACGGTAATTGGTGAGTGATCTCTCCCTGTCCTTATCTCGACCCACGAGCCCTTTGTTGTATTTCCTCTCCCCTGTCCAGCTGAGGAGGGGAGTSACAGAGCGGCTTTGGTGGGAACCTGGCGTTCACCCAGGGTCAACCCACCACAGAAACACAGTCAGCATTGACAAACACCTGGGATGGTACCAGTGACAGTAAATTGAAAGCTTTAAAATAAATTTGGCCCTAAGCATCACTGTTGCTAGTTTACTGTTAGATTGGAGGTAGATCGAGGCTTCCACTCAGTAGATGCTGTAGGTGTAAGTATATTGCTAGATCCTATACAGCTGTTAAGGACACAAAGGCACAACGTTTATTATTACAATTCAGACAGACCACTGAGATGGTAGTTTGTTCCCACAAGAACGAACAGTTAACAATAGTTTCTGGGACAGTTAAAAGCAACTTGATTATTAGGGTTTTGGCCCCTTTATGCCAAAGCTTTTTGATGGGACCTGTAAGGCTCGCCAAGTTGGAATGAGGACTTAATATAGGAAAAAAAAATGAAATGGTCATGTTTAATTTTGTGGTTGTAAAAGATGACTGGATTATAGGGAAGGCTTTTAGGTTTGAGAATAGCMTTGAGGATGGCAGGGGAAGAGCACTGGTCAGGCAGTACTAGGATAAGGGGTCATTTTGGCAACGGAAACTAGTTTATTATTAATTCCTTAGGAGGCTTAGGGTGACACTTAAAAATAAATTTAGGGTTATGGCAATGGCCCAACAGTGGAAGTACTTCAACTCCTGCAATCCCAAACAATAACAGTAAATGTAACATCCCCACCCCGCCTTTGATCTAGCTAAAATTCCAGTTTAGAGATGACAAATCCATAGAGCGTGCAAATCTGGTAATGGAAAAAACATACATTTGCCTTTGCTTCTGAGCTTAAACCCAAACCTTACTGTACCTATAGCTCACAAGTCTCAGATCTAACGAGAATCCATTTTATTCTGTCTACAGCCCTCACTCAGTCCACAACTTGGTAGTATTCATCAACAAATATTGCTCTTCTATTCCCACTATCCCCAACCCATGGGACTCCAGAGTCCCAGGCCAATCTCCAGTTCTAGTTTTTATCCCAGCCTTGCAGGATCCAGCGATAAATCCAGTTTTTCAGCCTTTCTTGTTTGATCTCTCAATGCTAACCCTAATCTGAACTAGGGTTTTTGAGGAAAGAGCAGGAAGTCAAGCTTGTCACTTCCTGTCATCTTTAACCTTAATCTGATTAACACCTAATATTGACAGGCACAAAATGAATTGAGGCAGAACCTGGAGAAGAAATGGACTGAATTATTCCTAAAGCTAGTCTTGCACATCAGAGTCTAAAGAACAATTTTTGTATTGTTCCACGTGGCTTACAGATCTAAGATGAGGGCTCAGTGCTTTACAGGCACAAAGAAGTTAAGGTTTGTCTAAAGGTACATGTTGCTGGTTTCTCTTTACATTGAGGCTCGGACAACAGCCAGGAACTGAACTATYAATCAGATGTCTTGTTGGATCCTGCAGTTTCTTAGCTAGGACTGTGACTGGAATAAGCAGAAGCATATGGTTTTACGTAGACACAATATGCTGGGGTGTTTTTAGGGTTACTGTCAAGCTTGAACTTTGGGATAAAACCCCAAAGTTCATTGTTACATTCTGTCTTGCCCATAATACTAAAATGAAGGTGTATGGTAAAGGGGTAGATATTTGAAAGACAATTATGAGATCGGTTATGGGTAACTTGACTGTAAGGTTGGGCAAAAGCAGATTAAAAAGTAATGCTCTGTTCCACAAAGGTAGCAGTGCTACAGTGAGGGCTGGTGCTAGCAGAAATGCATGGAGGACAGCCAGAATTCCCTTAGCTTTGGTTATGTTTGTAAAAGTGGTGGCATATCACTTACACAAGTTCAATGAGGACCAGTGAAAATGAGCTAAAGCACTCTTAAAAATAAATTTGGCAGTACATACACTTCAGTGTGTCATCACCTCTGAACACAGGAAACAAGCAGCCATTTTTTGAAGCAGGATTTCTTTTGACTCATTGAAAGGCCTTCATCCTGTTCCCAGAACTTGACCTAAATAAGGTTACCACTCCTCTGTTTCTGTCCTCAAACACTTCTGAAATGGGTGTATTCAGACAAGGACTGCCCTATAAATGGTTTGGATTGCATCCTCTTTCTCAGTCGTTCTTTGCAAGCCATGGATATTGCTACATGTAGGAGTTGCCAAATTACAGCCAAAAAGGCAAATCAGAATGCATGCAGTTGGGAGCTGCAGAATTTTTTAAAAAGCCTTCTAACCTCCCCCAGTATTTCACATTTCTGGTCTCACCGCGAGTGGCTGCCTGTCTGCAGAGACGACATAAACATCATGGACACTTTTAAGCGTTATTTGAGGCTAAACCTTGTTTGTAATGCTGCACGTATGGCAGTTATTTAATGATGTGTTTGCTGCGCTAAATTAGGTCTGGGCTCTCATGAGTAACTGCGGTAGCTTCATCTAGCGAAGCAGTAACACTCACTTGCTAAGGTCAGTATACGTAACGTGTAGCCTTTTGCAACCTGGAAACCTAGTATTTACCAGCAGAGAGAATTCCCCGTTCCAGTCCGTTCCAGGTAGGTATTGTTTTAACTCCCAACCGGTATTTTGGAAGGGAGGTCCCTTCAGCTACGTGCGTGCGGGCAGGCAAGCACCGAAAAAAACCATACGGGGCAAAGCCCTGACAGGAGCCGCTGCCCACCCGCCGCCAAGCCCGGCCGCTACCGCCCCGCCCCGCGTCCCGCCCCCGCCCCCGGCCGCAGCCGGAAGTGCGGGCCAGGCGCGGCCCCCTAGCGGCGGCGGGGCCTAAGGGAGGAGGCTGCCCTCAGACGGAGGCCGCTGCCCGCCATGCTCTTCCGTTTCGGCGTGGTGCTGCCGGCCCGGATGACGGAGGGCGGCGGCGTGCTCCTGGTGGCCGGCTCGCGGCCGGAGCTGGGCCAGTGGGACCCGCAGCGCGCCGTGCCCATGAAACCGGCGCGGCCGACCGCCCCGCTGCCAGCCCGGGAGCCCGCGCTGTGGCTGGCGGAGGTGGTGCTGCCGGACGAGGACGCCTCCAGGCCCTTCTGGTACAAGTTCCTCCGTCGGCAGGGCGGCGACCTCCTCTGGGAAGGTAACGGACGGGCGCGTGGCGGCGGCGGCCCGCCCCCCTTCGCGCCGCCCCTTCGCACCCGCCAGCGCTCCCCGGGCCGCGCGCTGGCGGGGCCGCGCGCCGGCGGCTGGGCGGGGCCGCCGCCTTTGCCCCGCCCGCCCTGGCTGGAGGGTGGGGCGGCCCGGGGGGCGCCGGTGCGGGGTGCTGCCGTTGGCGGCGGGTGGGGGCCGCGCGCTCGGTCGCTGTCCCCGCGCCGCGGGGCGGGGGCTGGGGCGGCCSGGCCCGGGCGGTGGGCTGCAGCAGGGCTGGTGGCAGCGGGTCGGGCCCGACGCCGCCCGCCCGGCCCTCAGCAAGCGCGGGGCTGTCGGGGGTCGGCCAGGGGGGGCGGCTCTGCGGGGGCGGAGCAGAGGTGGGAGTTCTCCTTGAGGGACCGCTTGCCTTGCTGGCGGCTCCGACAACTCCGCCTCCTGCCCGGTGCCCCGGAGCATCGCCCGGGGGCCGSGAGGGACGTCCCCGTCAAACGCCGTCCCCTGAGCTTGATGCTGCCGGGTGTCGGTGGAGACGGYGTCGGCCGCCTCCTATACAGGGAAGGCCTGAATTACGCTTGCGGGTAGAACCTCCTGGGCTCCTCCTCGTGACATGACATGACACTCGCTAACAAAAACATTTTTTAACCGTGTGATGGGGGAGAGTGAATGCAGAAGGAAGCTGCTCTTCTAGGTTGGTAAAAGTTCTTTGAAACAGTTTCATTATTTTTTTCTTACTTTAGGCATCCGTTGTCCCGATGTCTTGTTTTCTTTATTTCCCCAGAAGTAAAGAACTCAGAATTTCCTATTTAGGCATTAAGGTGTGATTTGTTACTTTATTTCAGTAAGCTGAAATGTCATGATGGCATTTTTGGGCTGGTAAATTTTACCAGCAGAATTGCTGAAAAAAAATAAGGAAGAGTTCTATCAGCTTTTCCAATCTTCTTGCTGTTTCAGTAGTACTTCCACCATGATTTTCTCCTGGTCTGTATTGTCAAATGTTGGATAACTTTAGTCAGTTTCCATGTGCCGTTCTAGTATATTTAATTTAAGTATCTTAAATAAAAGAGAACACTTGTACAATTGTATGCTGAGTCAAATAAAGCTCTAAATATACCTCTTGTCACTGAGGAGTGGATCGGACTTGGTGAAAGGAAGACGGATGACTAGGTAATTTGTGAGGGTTTTTTTAACTTATAAAATAGTTTTGTAATCCGTATACTGAAATAACACATTGTAGAGCAGTTGCTCTTCACCCATTTTAAGAATACATATCACACTTTTAAACTGCCGTTCTGTCATATAGACCAAAACATGCATGTCGTCAAAACTGTTGCATTTGTTTTTTCTTCTCTACACTAATAAAAGACTACATGTTAATAGTACATTCACAGAAGTTTACATCATGAAGTACTATTTACACCATGTAATAGTAATTGTTTTATTTAGCAGTTAAAGTAAATAGTATATTCTGCCTGTTTTAACCATGTTTTTCTTTTGCAGAAATGCAGGAAAAGTGAATTTATGGAATAAAAATCTTTGCATCTGTCCAAGGAAGCATAATTGGGTCTCTCTTGAAGGTGCCAAGTTGTACATAATATGCCAGTGATACTGGTATATAAAGAGGTCCTCACCACACAGAATATAGAAATAATAATAGCGTTCCAGTCTGTAGAGAATCTGCAATTGTCAGGTGATGGTTACTGTCTAGTATGGAAGTAATGATATCTCAAGGTATTTGTCCATACCTGGGAATGCATTTAGTAAATATATTCTCTTGAGTAATAAACATATTCTGTTTTGGCAGTAGTGCTACTGATGCAGTTTTAGGATTAACCTGTGTGGGATTTTGTTTTTGTCATTGTGAATACTCAGTGGTTTGAGCTTATTGCTTAGCTAGAATGATAGAAAACAAACGGGCATATCATCCAAAAGCAGAGGGKTTTTTTAATTAGTGATTCATATCAACTATTGTTTTCTAAGTTGTTATTTACCGGAAAGAACTAAATTTGCTTAAACCCTGAAATTTATTGTTCTTCATGTGTTAYATAAAGGGAGCTTTAGGATGTTTTGCTATCCAATAATTAAGAAATATCTTGGAGTCTTTTTTTTTAATGTAATTTGTTTTAATGWTTTTTTTTCTTTTTTCAGCTGTAGATCAATAAAAGTTTTGGCTGTCATCTGTTTATTCTTGCAAAAATCACAGTTTGAAAAGACAACTACCTTTTTTAAAAAAAGAACAAAACTTTTTYTGTGATAAGCAAATGCTATGCTTTGGCTTTTTAGTATCCTATGTGTTTGGAATTAAAATGTGCTTTGGGAGACATTTAGCAGTTACACTGCAATTTTGAAGACATGGTCCTGAGAGATAGAGGAAAGTGCAGAATGATACTTGCTCTGAATTTATGAGTTGAGGCATTCATCTGTAACCAGAGAAACTCCTGTCCAATTATGGATGTCAGATGTTTACATATATTGGATGTGAAATAATGTGCCATATTTAAGAAAATTACTCCCAGTTTTTTATTAGTATACTTCATGTGAGAATTCCATTAGTCATGTATATTATTTTTATAATACTACAGTACATGTTGTGTCATATGTTTTGAGTATAAATTTAGTTCATCCTTACAGCCATTCCAATGCAATCGGGAAGCTGAAAGACAAAGTGAGGGTGTTTGTTTCTGTGGGCTAGAAGAGTCGAAGTCACGGGCCGGTGTTCTGTGGCTTTTGGGTTCTGCCAGGTGGTCTGGTAGGAAGCCTTCAGGCAAGGCTTGGCCTGCAGGAAGGTTGCTGGCTTGTTGCTTGTGTCTGGAGGGAACTGGTTCCCCCTCTAGGAGGATGAGGTGGGAGAGAAGACTCTCTTGTGCTCCTGAAGGGTCAGATGCTTACCTCTGCTGTCCCAGGGTGATGATGGCTGTGACATAAAGCCACTGGGCTCTTCTGGCTCGAATCACGTGATTTCTGTATGCACTCTGGCCCAAGTGAGGTTTCTTCAGGGATGGTACTTTGCTTACCTGCCATGAGCTCAGCTGAAAGGCCTGTTAGCCAGGAGGGTTTTTAACTGTGCTACAGTATCTGTGGAAAACAGGTTGATTATGTTGAGCTTTAGAACCTGGGAATAGGTTTACCCATTAGAAGAAAATAAATGAATGTATATAGCCTTTTGTTTTTTTTCCAGCTGCATCCTATGTGTCTTTCTGTGTACTTTGTTTTTGATGTAGATTCTTCAGAAGTAAAAGTATATTGTGCCTACTGTCAAAACTAAATAAATACAAGGTGAAACTTATGCTTGAATTTATTTTTGTGAATTTATGCTTGAACACTCATCTATGCTTTTTTCCCCTTTACTGTGGTCTAAATAAACTTTAGGTACTATACAAGATACATGTTCCATAAAAGGACAGAGGAGTTACTAAGGATATGCCCTAAACTGTATTTTGAGATGATGGAATACAGTCTATTGACACCTTACATTTTGAGAAGGGGGAAAAATATATATAAAAAAGTATAAACTTATATTCTAAAGCATTGATCTGTTTTCACATAACCATTAGTTTTATGTAGCTGGTGCTTGCTTGAAGCTTGACAGATACAGTATTGCCAGTTAAAGCTGAAAAGCACGATCAACCTACATTCTAGTAATTTGTACAGGTGAGCAGAGTCTTATTCCTTCCAAAAACACCATCTCTAGTTTTGAGGAGGGAGGAGGAGAGAAAAGGAGATGTCTTGTTTGCACTTACCTGCTGCTGTTGTTCTCTGTGGTTTTTTGGGGGCCCAAAGCAAACAATACAAGACAGTTCGGTTCAGAAACAGTTAGGGTACACGGCCCGTGGCTTGCTGGGTTGGCCTTCCGACACTTCCAGTTCATGCTCCTGTGAGCTTGTTAGTCACAGTTTAAGCCATCTGTTGGACAACGTTCACTTCTGATCATAGTTCAAAAAGACTGGTACACTCTCAGTTTTCATAATGTAATATAATTAGTGAAAATATCAGAAGTAAAATTTGTTCATAGCTTTCAAGGGTCAAGCACTTGATTGGCTGAAAACATTGGTGATAGTAAGGCACATGAAAATTTCAGTTTTAAAGTGGCAGTGTGTTGAAACCTAAAACAATCTCACTTCTTGGCCTCTGTGGAACAAAACGGATATAATTTCTTATTTTAATGGGGCACATTCTTTAAAGGCTGTATGGGAAGTTAACACCTAGTTGCCATTCGAGCTGGAGCGGTTGTGACAGAATAAAAAATTTTGGGGGCTAAGCCATAGCAGGATAAAGCAATATAAACATTTTTTGAGGCCATTCTGGAGAAGTACAGTTGGATGCAACATTTTTCTGTAACTGAGATGCATCTCTCTTTCTTTCTTTCCCAAAGCTAATCTACAGATCTCCAAATTAGATAGCAGTTCTATTATTATTAAAGAGCTGGAGAGGATAACATTTCTTCATACCTCTTTTAATGCAGATACTTTATGTAGTGTTGTTCCCACTGGGTGTCGCCATTTTACCTCTGTGTAGCCAGTGACTGCCTAGTTTCTTGCAGCTACTTGCACATTTCATCAGTATTTAGTGTAATCTGTTCCGCCTTTGAAAATAATCAAGGGCTTTACTTGCTTCCTCCATCCCAGTCTTGTTCTGAAGTGGGTAGTGACTAGGAAGGAACGTGAGGCACAATTGGATGATGATAGTTGAATAATTGTGCATAATATGCGTTTTGTTCGTGCAAGCCTGTTGCTTCCTGGACAATGCTAGATGCCTTAACACCTTTCAGATATGAGGAAACTTTATGACTAAAAGTGGATAACTTTGAAATCTACTACCCAATAACTTTTTAATGAATGGAGAGAAACTTTTGTTTACAAAGTGCAATAGCTCCTGGTGTTTTGTTTTCAACTCCCTCAAGACACATACTTAGCATGGATTATGATATAATTGGTAGCAAGTTTTCCATTACTTCCTATCTGTATGTCAGCATTAACCAGCAGACTACTGGAGGTCAATAAAACAATGGAGAATTGCCCATGAAACTGCAAAATTAGAAGAATAAAAATAAGTATGAACGCATGCATTCCTCTGGATTTGGCAGGTATGTGTCATTTCCTACCTGCAGGGATAATCAGGGGCCAGCTCTGACTGCTGTGAGAGCCTGATTAAAGCATTTTTGGTTATAATGGTAAAATAAATGCATTGTTTATTCAAATACTTTATTTATTTACCATTTTTCCCATCCCCCCACTTCACTCCCTGCCCTCACTTCCAAGTGACAGCAGCATGCAATATGGGTCGAGAATTTATTTTCAGTGGTGAGAAGCACTGAGAAGTGGTAAGTAAAGTAACTGGGATGATACTTTGGTTACGATTTTGCCACGGTTACTATTTTGATGCAGCTTGTTTCCTGCCTATAGTTCAGTAGTCTTTTTCTGGTATGGTAGAAAGTAACAATCAGTAATATACAGTACAACGCCATAGAGAGTTTCAAAGCTGTTAGGAAGACTGTATTACATTATACATCTTGTTGCTATCAGCCATTATTCTATCATCTGCATTTCCTTTATTATTATTTCCACCATCTGTCTGAGAAGAACCTCTTTTTCACATGAGCCGAATTCCCTTTTAGTTGCTTTTCTCTGGCTTAATCTACATCATTAGACTGGGCATTTGGCTAAAAACTCTTAGTACGGTAGCAGCTCCCACTGAGAAACACCTGTGCCTAAGCAGACCTAGAGAGAGAAATGAAAAACATGTTTTTGAAAGTTGCCTTTGAAAATTCGTATTTTCTCATCTCTGATTAAAARAAAGAAAAAGAAAAAAAGCCTTGTTGATTAACAGCATTAAGTGCTGAGGAGGGCTTTCTTGTGAACAATTTAGTTCTAATTCTGGTATAATTAAAAGAAAATCTATAAAAAGAATTCTGTTAGGAGTAGACTAATAGACTGAAAAGTCTTGAATTCAACCTGGATTTTAATAGATTTAAAACTTGTTTCCTTGGTTATATGTATCAGCCCTACCACATGAGAAGTTGAAACACTTTAAGTCTGGTAGAAAATAAACATGCAGTGTATGATACAAATGGTCTTCTGCTTTTTTGGTGTCTCTTTTGGGCTGGCAAATGCAAGGAAACATTTCTGAAAATTAAACCAGTCATGAAGAAGGCGTTAGTGAACTGGGCATGGCAAATTAACAATTTTGTCTTATAGTCATATTATGTATTTAAATAATACAAGAAATGCACTTACTGTTTTCAGAATCTAAAGACAGTTTATTGACAGCAGAAAAAGTAGCATTAAAAAGCAGAGTAAGTATGTTTTTATTAAGCATACAAGTAAGGGTTAGTACATGACATACAGAATTAAAATGTGTTATTTGGCGCTATTTGTCAGAGGTGTAAAAACAAAGGGCAGCTATTCAGGGGCTTTACTGAGACTTTAGGAAGGTGGGACTCCAGTCTAAGAGCCTGTGGCAGACTCAAACTGCCAAAGTACCTGACCTAGCGCAGTTCCAGCGAGGGGAATTCAGCCTCCCATCTCTCTGGTTTTCAATGACTGATAGCAATTCAGCGTTGGTGGGATTGAGGCAGATCCTATTTCAAGACATCAGAGACTGAATTTCATTCAAACGGTTAGGCAGCAGGGAGACTTTTATGACAGAATCTGGTGTAAAGGGTAAGTAAATTTGAATATTGTAAGTGTAGTGATGGAAGTCCAGTTAGAGTCATGTCTGATAATGACACCATGCAGTAGCACATTTAGGTAACTGTGAGAATCGGGTCCAGAATAGGACTTGAGGCTTTTTCTCATTGTAATGTTGATATGAAAGGTAAGGAAGCTAGCAAATACTTTAAATCCTTCGTTTCGGAGACTTTTTTCTCCATATGTTTCCTTTAGTTCCTGTTGTTCTATTACTTTTTTTTTTTAAAGATCTTCTGTTCCTCAACCCTTCTCCATTCATCTGCCCCCAGAGTGTTTATAGTGCTTACGATGTTATTCAACTCTTCCAGGAGAATTTCTAAGCATGAACTCAGGATGTTCATTTAACTTGTTAAAGGACCTCGTTTAATATTTCAAATGTAATTACTTATAATATTTAGGTATACTTAAAATTTTGACTTGGCATGTGTAAAGCCTGCTGGTTCCTGCAAAATTTATGACAAAGATTAAAAAAGTAAGTCTTCGCTCTTACCGATTTGAAAGTAGGTGATCTGAAAATTGGCTGGCTGCTTGCTGTTTGGATTTGTTATTTGCCATTGAAGCTAATGTGCGTATCTAAGGTAATCTAAGTAGCCCTGTGGTTTTATTCAAAGGTAGCAGTGAACTGAGARACATGCTGACCTTGCTGGGGTTTGGAGGTTTGGAAGTAGTACCCCTGTGGTTTAGGGTCTGGCTAAGGCAGGGATGAGATCCACAGCACCTCTACAGCAACTGCTGTGCCCTGGAGTTTCTACATACCTTCCCTCACACAGTAAAAAACAGAAAAAAATTAAAACTTCCAGCAAGCTATGCAACAAGCCGGTAGCTGGGAGAGCTGTGCCTGAGCAGTACACTAAGTGGCTTTGCTGCAAAGAGCCCTGCGGAGGCAGTGGAAGAGGCGATCTTATTTTTTCCATGCATTCATGGTTTTTTGTTCACCACACTTAATGGTGCTGAGGAATTTCATTGGCCTAGATTTCGCTCATTATCTTTTAGGATCAAGCTGATAGTTTCACCAGTGTGACTCTTCCAGAACATTATGCAGCCTGTGTGCGGTTGTCCTGTGTCAAGATGAGTCTGTGCAGTCGGCAACTGTTGGGTTATACTGTTTTCATCTCTGCAGTACAGCTGGGATAAAATAGTAACTGAAGGTTTTTCTTTGTATTCTGTTACTGTGTGTGGTTAGCTCAAAGTTCAGAAGATCCTCTTCTGGTCCCTGCTTATCTTCTTCCAGTCCTTGATCTTTGGACATCTCTTTCTTACTTACTATATCTTCATCTGGTTTTCCTTCATTTCAATCTTGTYTCTGTCTTTTGCCAGTATCATTTATCAGTTGTGTGGAGATCTTTGGTTTTAATCTTTTGTTGGTTGTTTGTGCAGCCAGCTTCCTTCATATGCCACTTTGATCATCCTTCATATGCATTAAACCAGGAGCCATATGTGCAGGCATTAAACCAGGAGCCATGCAGGCTGTAAAAGAGCCCTCTGTGAGGCTTGAGCTGTAAGCGGGGCTGCTGGATGCTTTGCTCTCCAGCTCTTCCCTGCATCAGTGGATTCCACTGCGCAACCATCCGCCATAGAAAGCGCCACAGGTGGGTTGCAAAAGCAATGAGGTTTTACAATTTAATGCCTAGAAACTTGTTTTTAAGTTTCTCTTTCAGATAAGCATTTTTGCTGTGAAGAGTCACAAAGACGGAGTTTAAATAAAATCATTCTGGACCTTATTGAAGGAAGAAGAGTGCTACCCTGTTGATTAAATTGGGACCTGTATCTTCTAATAAACTCTTCCAAATTCCTTTTGTTCTTTAATTAGGAAAGTCCACATGATCAATTAACAGGAGGATCAGTACTGTTCAGATATTTAACTTACCCTTTTTTATGGTTGAATTTTACATGTTTTCAAACTACTGTGTATTTGCCTCCCAAAAATAAATAATTAAACCAATGTTTTGTCACTTGGAACAACATGAATAAAAACAAGACAAAGAAAAATACTAATTTAGAGTGGTTTGGGCTGTAAAAACGTGTTTCCTGTTGTGTATTGTCCTTTCTCAAAGGGCATTTGTGTTTGTTTTCTTTTCTGCAAAGATGAACAGGTGAGTGGAAAACAGATTTTATTTTCTTTGCTTTACTACTGGCTCTAGGAACAGAAAAATTGAAATGCTGTTAAAATTCCCCCAAATCTTTGAGGCTGCACAGTGTTTTCTTGACTATAAAAAAAATTAAAATTTCACCAAATAATTGTGTATTTCATATTAAAAGTACCTGGAAACCTACCCAGTGGTCTGATRTTGTGTGCTGTGAGCAACATGTGAGAAAACAGCATTTGGTTCTGAGACTGGTGCTCTTGTCTTGCAAACGCTGGTGAGGAGGCACACAGCTGCTGTGCCTGAGCAGGGCGTTTAAATGAGAGTTGTGATGAATTCCCACTCTGGAGACTGGTGGAGTCATGGGGGATTTATTTCAAGTATCTTGAAGTCTTTGTACAAGGATTGGGTAAGCTTGAGGAGACTAGTCAGTGTGAGGGGACAGATGTATTTACATGAACAATTTATGCACCAAAGGGTTCCCTTTAGTGAGAATCTGCCTTGCAGCTCCCCTAGGGATTTTGCAGTATGCCCTCACGCTCAGCACGGGTATGCTTCAAGCCTAGCACCCAGCTTGTAATCGGGATGCAAAATTCTCCGGCCGTTCAATCTCTGCATGAGTGGTACGTGCCTGGATGGGCCATGTGGGATTGCAGCAAATTAAACCCTGGATGTTCTCTGTTTGTGCCATGCCGGGTGATGATACAGAGGCACCCTGACAGTCGTGGTTGCCCAGCACGGTCAGGATAGCCTTCCCAGCTTGTAGATGGGACCTTTCTGAGCTTCGGCTACAGAAACTAAACTTCAGCACTAGGCCTTCATTTTTCATAATTTACTTTGTGAAATTCTTTGTGCATTTGAGAAGTGAGTAATAAAGCTGAGTTTCTGTGGGGATGGGCTGCTGAGTCTGACTTAGGGAGTCACTTAGAAGATCCAAAGGTGTGGTGGCCTTTCAGATAATGAAGGTAACTGGGACCTGTGGGGGAAATAAGTGGAGCAGGAAATTGGTGTGGGTATGAGCAGCTTCAGTCATGAGCAGACATGTCCAGACTCTGCATACATGCAGTCTCATGGCACTTCTCCCTGCACTGGCCTCTCTTCTCTCTGGTCAAAAGGTAATAAATTAGAAAGGGCCGCAACACATTTCTGATGCACTGAGAAGAATCGGATTCTGCAGAGCTTGGTCCCACAGCCTTCATCAGGTGCTCTGTTTCCTCCCAAACTAAGCAACCACACCCCACAAACAGCCCTGGACCAGAGAGAAAGAGCGAGGAAGTGGTGGTCTTCGATCTGTGGTGCTGTTGGTCGCTGCCTGGAGCTAACACCCTGCCCAACTCGCTGTCCTGGGCATGGGAAAGTCCCCATGCTCCAGGGATCCAAATCCAGAAAGGACTTTGCTTGGCCTGTCGTGGTGAGGGAGGGAGAGTGTTTCACTCAGCGTGCCAGATTTTTATCCTGCTTCTGACTCTGCAAGCTTTTTCGTTCCTGGCACAAACTCTTCCTGTATTTGTGAGAAGTCTTGGGCCAGCTCTCCTGAGTCTGATGGACTCATGTGACTGCCACAAAGGAGATGCAAGGAGCCTGCTCCATCAGCAGAGATGAAGGGGCTAAGATGAGACTAAGGCTTGTTTTGCCTGGACGTACCTCATACCCTGAGGCTGATGCACCTTGCTTCAGACAGAGGAAACTCAGGAGGAAAGGTTTAAAAAGATAGGGGTGGAAACGGAAGAACTGAGGATTATCCAGTTAATGATTTCTGCTCGTCACCCAAACTGTGCCCATTTTCCTAGCCGTATACATTCTGCAAATATGTAACAGAACATGTAAGTGATGCTAATTGTTTTCTATTTAAAACACGGTTTATGATCAGTTACCTCAAAAGTTGGTTTCATTGGCTGACTTATTTTTGTATTAAATAACTCTGGAAGATAAAAGTTGAGAGAATTCAATCTTTAGCCCTTTTACAGCAGCTCTAAATTATACATGAGTTCTACAGCACTCCTCCAAACTTGTCACCTGATTCTACTTCTGAAACTGTTTCCTTGCATTGTTGTTTTATGGCATCCAAAATAATATGGTTTTCCTGTGACAAACTGTGCTAGCAGAAGCATGATGTGAACTGATACAATAATTTTCTCTTTTTTTGAAACTTATTTGTTAAATGCGTCTTGTGAAGCAAACTGTGTCGAGAAGTGCTTGTGTATCGTTTGGATATTGCCTGGGTAGTGAGATCCTGATCATCTGTGGTAATTGCCTTCTTTCATAATTCTTGCAAGGGGAATGGAGGATTCAGCTTCCTGAGAAGCTCACTATGACCGTACTGTTCTCTAAATTAGTATTTCTTGGAGATGGTAGCACTTTCCCCTTCCTGTCTGAAATTATATCACTGTATTTGTTGGATATATATTCAACAAATACATGAATATATATATACACACACACATGAATATATATATGTTGAATGTATATTCATACACATTCTGTTGCACAGGCATATTTCAGTAAGGGGGTTGTTAATTCATAGATCAGTATATAATGTAAGGAGTACTAAAGAGCTGTGCAATTCTCGTTAAAAACGTTACGAATGCAAGCTGTTATTGTTTGAGTATTACAGCCAAAATGGAAACAGACCTTTTGAGATTCCTGTTTGACTGTAGGCCACAGCAGGAAGGTGAGGTTGAGTGGTGCAGGAAAATCAACAGCGGTAAATAACAATTAGAGAAGGAAGCTTTTCAGAATGAGATTTGACAAAACCTGTTTGAAGGAACAAATGAAACAAATGTCTCGTGGCAATTTACTCTTGGCCCCGCTTTCATGTGTGGTTGTAGGCTAGGTAAGGGAATGAATGATGGCGAAGGTGAAAAGGTTACAAGGCAAGGAGGTTGCCGACATTTAAGAAGGCAGATGATAGAGAAGGAAGGAAAAAAGAGCCAAGAATTAAACCTGGAGGAGAAGGAAGAGAAGGAGGATGGACAGTAAAACTGGCAAATGACAGAAGTACATGCACCTCAAGCAGCAGCAGTTGGAAATGGGAAAGTAGGAAGCATGTAGTGATGCAACGGAGATCATGAAGACAGACGCTCAAGAAGAGTGAAGCTTTGTTGTCTTGTAGGACTGACTAGCACCTCGAGGAAAGAARAAATAAAGCAGGAGGGAGAGATCATCGATTGTGATTGCAAAAATTCATGCAGAAACCCTGGTGGGAGAGGAGGAACAGCTGTGAGCAGTCCTTGAGGGAGCCAGAGTGGGTACAAGGGTGCCTGCGTACAAGGAAAAATAGGGCTGGGAGTAGCAAAAGAGCCAGAGATCCTGAGAACATGCTTCAAAACTGCCAGGGTGCAGTGAGGGCTGGCAGCTCCCTGGGGACTGGGCGCTGCAGGAACACCCCACGGGGCTGGCAGCCAGGAGCAGGCAGCCGGGGGCACCAGGGCCGTCCCAGCCCCGGGCATCGGGCACCAGCCTGGGGACGGGGCTGAGGCTGCGACGGGACGTCTGCCTGTGGGTGGTTGTGGGTCAGGATCAGACACAACCTTGTGATGGCTGAGCAGGACCATGRTGATATGGGTTGCTACAGACAGTTATCAGAGAGTAAAATGGGGAGGGCAAGATGTGTTGTTTGTGGTTGTAAAGATTTTGCTGAATACATGAAGTCAATTAAGTGTCATAAACATCCATTGTTTTGTTACGCTGTTGTATTTGTCAATGTATACTGCTGTCTTCAAATATTGTTTAAAAGTGGTAAGAATGTGTAAACAATTAGAAATGTGAGATAAAAATATAGTGGTAAGATTTTTAGCTTCAGGAGCTATATACTGGTCTTGCTTACCTTATTTCTCAAAAGCTGTGTCATACCATTGCATATGATGCATAATGGTTCAGCAATATAGAAAGAGAAAACAGTTTTCTTCTTCTTTTTGGTAAATAATAACAGTTATGATAAAATGTGCTGCATGTCTTCTGGAAATAAGGAGATTGTTTGAGCTTTAGTATTAAATGTTAGTCTTATTCTCTAATCATTGCATTAATACATCTCCCAAAATGCTCTTGCTCTAGCAAATTTCCCTAAATGTGGTACTTGGAAGCTGGTCATGCATTTACATGCAGTGGGAAATTGAAGATATTCCTTTGGGCATGATTTTACTCAGAAATATTCTAACATCATTAATAATGTATAAGTGTAACAGACTTAACATTAAAAGCAAGCCATAGACTAGGTCACTTCTAATCTGCACAACAATTCCTACGCAGCAATTAGTATTACAATAAATATGTAAAAACGGGAGGGGAGAATATACATGTACTGAGTTTTTGGAGGCTAGATAACCTTTTGATTGATGACACAACCCGGTTCAATTCAAGTTGCTTACTCTGGCATGGTATTAAAAATTGGTTTTCTGTACTAAAGCTCACACTATTGCTGTAAGAGAAGAAGAAGGGGTAATGGATATTAGATGGTGGAAAACCGTAAGAAAAAATTCTTACTTTAGACAAGGCCGTTTTAGGTAATTGTGATTGCTCGACATTGCAGACGTGACCGTCTCTCTCGGGGTCACTTTGGGCAACTTTTACTGTGTATAAACAGACTCTGTAAGTGGGACATGTGCATCTGAAGAGTACAAAACGATTGTTTATCGGTCAGTAAACATAAAAGACAGGTAGGATTTAATGAGCTCCTAGGCTAGGCATCGATGTGCGTCCTGTCCCAAGCGGGGCACCTGAAGAGTCTCTGCTGGCCAGGCAGCTGTGAATGAGGTGGAGGAGCAGCACCTCTCACTTCTCCCTGAAACAGGTCTTCATTGCTGCCGGGCTGCTGTCTGCTGCCTGCTTACTTTTCTTCTTCGGGATTTGATGCCTTTCCACATTGGTGGAATTTTCCTCTTGAATCCTTAAGCTGGTAACAACAGTTCCAGTGTCACCAGTCCTACCTTTGTTTGTGGTTTTACCTTTCTGATCTTGCACGGCCGTACTCTGTGCTTTCTCCGAGGTCTTTCTTGTAGCTTGGCAATTTCCTTAGAGGTAAGCCTGAGGCACGGTGCCGCTGCTGTGCCATGTCAGGGCTAGACCTCGGGCCACAGCAAGCTGAACCCCCAGGGGGGAGGTCACACAGCAGAAACGTTAAATGCTGAGGTCATATATTATCAGACATCAGATGAGGAACTTAAATGAAATTCATTATTCTTGAAATTGTTAGTGCCACGGTTGATGATTTGGGAGTCTTATACAGCTTCAATGCTTTCTAAATAATTAGCAAAAATTGATTTTAATGCTGAACATTTGCTTTGTGGCAGCGCTTCTGTTACAGTTATTTGAGGTGTTGAGGTATCATGAGAAATGCAGTCTGAACAGGCAGCAAACACCACTCCTTGCCTTAAGTATCTCCTACAAATCTTTTGGAAGATTTTCCAGATACAGAGCTTGCAATTGTCCCTTCTTCTGTTCTAGGTAATGGGCCCCATCACGATCGAAGTTGTGTTTACAACCAGAGCAACATAGTAGATGGAGTTTACTGCCTCCCAATAGCACACTGGATTGAAGTCTCTGGACATACCGATGAGATGAAACATACAACTGACTTCTATTTTAATATTGCAGGACATCAAGCTATCCATTACTCCAGGTAAAAGAAAGGTGCAGGGCTTGGCTAGTGTCAAGTATTCAAACAGAAAATCTGTACCAACATGATGTCAGCAAACTTTGAATTTGAAGTGGTGAATGATATGTATGTAACAGTAAAGCTTAACAAAATTTCAACACCTTTTCGCAATTAAATGTCACTTTTGGCAATAAAAAGGAAAGATTCTGAGTTCAAGGATATGGGTATGTCAAGCTGCGTCATATCTGAAAATGACTATTGGTAATTTACGGATGAATTTATGAGGAACTGTCATTTTCAAGTGCTTGTCCACATACACATGTAAATATGCGTGTATGTAATGTGTTTGGTTTGGGATTATTTTGCTGCAGGGGGAATTTTTCATCTGGGGAAACAAAAAGAATATATTCCAGCACCAGAACTTTAGGGTGTCACCTTATCACTCGTGTGGCAGAAACTGCAACTGCAATTAGTGGCAGCTGTTATAGATGACTTCTGCTTCAGTGTATGCAAGTCCTTCAGAAAAAAATGCTAAAACTGAAGAAAGTCTTAAAATGTTTGTACTTCCCTGGTATTCACTTGAGTCCAGCTGATTCCCATGGACTATTAGGTCTAGAAGAGCTTGGGTTCCTGTATCAGTATAGCTCATCTTTTGAAGTACCAGGTTCAAGAAGTGGTGCTAGAACTGCTGCTGCTCTTTGAGGGAAAGGAGACTGAGAAGATGCAGAGACCTCCAGACCTTGCACTGAAAGAGAGTCTGAAGTGCCTCTTTGCTGTCTCACCAGCGAAGCATCCTGGCCTGAATTAGGAGCCAGTAAGGCTTAAAGAGAAGATGGCACCCACCCTTTAGGGCTGCAGATAAAGCACAGGTTGTATTTAGGGCAGCAGCCTTAGCACTGGTGGTTAACAAAGTGGCACTGAGGAATTTGGGACCATTTGTAACTTTTTCCTCCTCTCCAGTTATGGATATGGCAGCAAGTTTATTGATTGATAATGATTGCATGAATGCTGGCAGCCCTGATATGCCACGTGCAGCTGGTGTTGGTTACAGAGCAGGTAATGATCCCAAAGGGCTACGTATTTTTTTAAGAAACCAAACCGCCTCATAATTTCATTAAGTCTTAGCATTGCTTTGTGTGAATTTCTCTGTTTCAGCTGCTCCAACCTCACGGTCTCGTCTCCTCTTTCTATTTTTTTGTCTCCACCCGCACACAGTGTAGGAAGCAGAGCTGTTTTTTTCTCATCAGAGTCACAATGTGTGAGGGAAAGATTTCCTTCTCTTGGTATCTTTCGGAATAGTAAGGGTTCATAAACACTGTTAGGCATATGTAGGTATTCGTGTGGCTCGGTACCTTTTCCCTAAGACCCCCCTCAAGCTATATAATATGCCTGGCAGACTATACTGTTATCTGTATCCTAAGCATCCATTTCCAACATCCTATCAGAGAAAAGATCTTGTTTATTCCAAAGCACAGACTTGTCAATCCCAGATAATCTTTGCTTGGCAGAGGGAGTTTGCGACAAAGAAGAACAGCTGTCAGAAAGCAAATATCACAGTGCCAGAGGCTGACTTATCCTCCTTTCCAGAGGCAGCAGTGATACATTTAATACTGCCTTATCTGCATGACTATATGTTTCCAAGATGAGGTAAAAAGCTGCAGATTCCACTAAAGAATATTTGGAGAAAATTTTCTGAGTTGTGTAGTCTTTTCCAGGTGAGGCTCTCCTCTTCCGTTCCCCTCTCACACACACCTACCTTCATTGTAAGGCAACCTTACATGTACATCTTCAGTAAGTAATTCTTACCTCATTTCTTTGAACTGTATTAAGTGAGTATACCCCATAACAGTCCTGTTGCATAATTATTTTTAATACTTTGAAGATGTGCAGCCTTAAATGACTTTTTCATTATTATCAGCTGGGTGCAGATTCACCATTCTGCTGGTTATAACAAAGCAGCCCAAAAGTACTGGCTAATTAAGATATTTTTTTTTTTTGGCAGAGCAGCTGAAGTGAGCTGATGAAAATGCCTTTATTTATTGATTCAGAAGAGTACTATGGAGATTAATATCACCAAAAAAAAAAAAAAAAAACCAAACCAAACAAAACCACAAAAAAAGACCCCAAAACAGAAGCAAAGAGCCATTCCCTCTGCCTCTACAGTTAAAAGCTCAGTGTATAATTGGATCATAGTTATCCAGCTAAGGTTACTTTTTTCCATGCTGCAAGGGAGGCAGCAGTACCGCAGGGAGCTTTATGAGCACAAATTCTGCGTCCTGTCACCAGCTGTAGGATCTTTACAGAACGGTGGCAGCTGGAAAGAAGTGATTTGTCAGTGGAATCTTTTGACGTGAGCCCCTTCTCTATGTTGCTCCACTTAATAGGATTGCCATGCACAAATTAGCTGGAGAGGAAAGTTTATCTCTATCAAAATGACCTCCCACATGAGCCCTCGGACTGATTTTACTTGTTGTCTGTCTAATCACAACAATTAGAAACAGTTGCTCTGAGCTTCGCTACCACCTTGCTTCTTCATAAAACATGTGCTTAAACTTTAAATGGGCTGCAGTAGGATGAGAAGATCCCGCTTCCTGCTGTTGCCAAAAATCATTCTGAATCATGCTGAGGCTGATGGCAATGCTCTGAGAAATCAGATTTTTCTTGTTCAATATAGATGTATTTGCTCATAAATCAGTGAATTTATATTTGAACTTGTATTTAGAGAACTCACTTTGTGTTGGTCATTCAAGTTGGAGAGCATATGATGTGTTTTTTAAGCATAGCAGGATTTTAATTAATTTTTTTTAAGTGTGAAATGGAGCTTGCCCACAGCTACAGTCATGACTGATACCTCCATGGTGTTAGTGTTCACTTGTTTTGGACATGTAATGAGACATATCACCGAAATCTGATTCAGGAAAAAATAACAGTCCCCTTCTCTTTCGTGTTAGATATTACTGCAATAAGATGCCTTCAAATTGCAGGAGAGTTCACTTAGGACAAAGTAATTTTAAAAAGCAAATTAGAGTTGTTATAATCTTTTCTGGGAGAAGATGACTTCAGAAAATCTGTAAATCTGGGGCATGTTAGCTCTGTTTCAGTTCCATCTGTGAAATGCGGAACTTCCTAATTCATAGGTGTTATATACCTTATTAGTTACATAAAAACCTCTGCAATTCTCAGAAGAAAGGCACTGCATAAGAGCAAGAGAGGGAGTGACACCTGAAATTACAAAATCCTTAAATAATATGTTGGAGACAATGATGCTTGATGGCAGAATTAGGTGCTACAGGAATGAGTATCACTGAGAGGAAAAGCCATCTAGTTACAGTTTTCTATTTTCACACTAATTTTAGGTTCCTGAATCCACCCCTGGTAAGTAGTGAGTTCCGATAGTTTTTGCCTATTCATTTGAACATGATGTATGACTGCCACCTATTCCTTTTAGGACATAGATTTTGACGCCATCTATGATGTCTAATTTTTAATAATATGTGTTTCAAATTTACTGTCTTCATAGCTCTAATTTCATTAATGGTGTGTGCTTTTTGTGGGTCATATCTCCTAAGTCTGATGAAGAAAAACATTTTTACGTGCTGTGCAAAGAGAATGCAGCTAAACTGGATTCTGTAAATGAATTCCTCAGACAACAATGATAGCTAATCTCTAACTGAAGTATTGTTACAGCTGCTAAACATTTTAGAGGAAAATACACAATCAACTTCAAATGTAAAAGAATGTAATGGGGGAGTCACTAATGAGAGTAGCTATGGGTCCTGACAACAATTTTTTGAGGGTACAGTGTTTTGCACTTAAATATTAAGGCTATTAAATATTAATATTTCATGTTTATGGAGCGAGTGGGATGTTCCTGTAACTGGATATAATCCAAGAAATTGTAAACTCGAATAATGTGTTGATATCATCAGTGTTTAGGTCCCTAATTTTTTCTGTAAGACAAAATAAAGCAATAGATAAAAGAAAATAAACCCTTGTGCTTGGAAATACTATTTTTGTTTGTTTGTTTCTTGATGGTTGCAAATTAAACTTAATTTATGATGTAGTGTTTCCAAATGTTTTGTAGCTTGTTGGTAAGATGGTTTCCTTCGCTACTGACATAGTAATGTAGGTTATAAGTGTTAAGTGGGGATCATCACGAGTCTCACATAAAATGTGTGCTTGTGATTTGTACTAAAATGTTAACGTAGATAGGTGAATGGATGAGGAATGATCCAGGGCAAAATCCAGATGCTGCTTGTTTACCTTCTTGAGGTGCTAAAGCAGAATTCTGCTGATGAGCACTGAGTTTCCTTTTGTCTGTAGTAATTCTCCTGTGAAGAAAATGAGTATTTACTTGATTGACAGGCATCTTTAATTGGGGTGGAAAACAAGAATCTAGTTGGGTATATTTTTGCCTGAGAATCACTGGAGAAGGAAAGTAATGTAACTTCTGTTAACTTATTTTGGTCATACCAGGTGCAGTTAGTGCTATTTGAATGTTAGAACACTGCTGGGATTGGTGAACTTAAAGATATAAAGACATCTGCGGTAGGACTCAGCTTGAGATTAAGACCACTAAATTCGTATGTCTATATGTAGCAATTCAACTCACCAGTATCTACTTTAGAGTGAATTGAAGAATTGAATTGGTCTCCAAACTCCACTGACAATGCTGATGAGATCTCTGTTGATTTATGATGAAACTTTAAACATCCCGTCTGGTTGCTTGAATATTGATGTCTAGTGTCATTTGAGGTGCTCTAGAGTTTACTGTCTGGCCTCCAGCAGCTGCACAACAGGAACATGGTTTCTTATAGCTCTTTGGCCATATCTATGAGCCCCATCCAGGTGTTCCAGATGTTATAGCACATCTCAGATATCAGTGGGAAGCTGTCCTTAGGCAATGCATTGAGCATTGCTGTGCCTGAAGGCACCTGTTTGAGAAAACCAGGGCCAGGTGTCTTCATCTTGATCTTGTATCCCATCCCTCGCCTGTATTAATGAATAACGTCCATCTCGGTTCAATATGAAGTCAGAATTACCTTTGAATTATGCAACTGGAAAAAATACAAGAGAGAGCGCTTTTATTTATTTTTACTCTTTAACTTCTCTTCTGACTTACTGGTTTTAATTCATTCACAAAATAAAATATCCTTATGTTTTAAGTGTAATTCTGAAGAATTTTTCTTATTACTGAATTATAAAAAAAAGCTTTAAAGGGGAAGCTGTCCCAAAAACCCTCTAGAGTGCTGTGAACTATGCTACTGTAGCAGAAAGCTGAACTTTATGCCTACATTATGAATTAAGAGAAGAGGTGATGATGCCTACAGAGATTACCAAAATTAACATTAAAAGCTGAGAGCTAGCTGTCCCCTGTGCCTAAAGAATACTTGTGGTAACAATATTAGAGAAAAGAATAAGAAATAATGAGCTCTGGATCAAAAGTCTTTGATTGTGTTCTAGTAAAATAATCCTGATTGAAAATACTTAACACCAATAGGAATTTGACCTTTGATTTCAGTACTTGGTGCTCTAACTGTAAAGTTATCTGGCCATTTTATGCATTAAATAATGAAAATATTCTAAGCCACATTTTGTGATATGTTTATCCCATAGATTAGGACATTCGACCACTCGTTTGAATTTTTTTTTATTATACTGAGCTATAGTCTTAAACTAGTCTAAATTAGAGCCATTGTTTATTTACCAATGGGAAACATCTTTTATAGAATTGTTTAAATATTAACTCTATTTTTGTGTCCCATGTATATCTTCATTTTTTTCTATATTGCCCTCAAATGGAGCTGTGAAATGCTTTTACTAGTCTGCTGTGAAGAAAATGGGTTTCAAACCAGTTAAGAAGTGACTTTTAAGCATTTTTTTATTGAAGTTCTTGAAAATTAAAAGTGAGTGTGAGGGAATAGGAGCAAGAGTGGGAAGACAAACATGAGGCCAGAATTGTGTCAATTTTTAAAGTCCTTATTTGTTTACATTTATTTAATTTGGATGTATCCCTATATTGGGTAACAAATGCATTTTTCTTCCACATTTGCCCATCCAAACAAAAAGTTTCTCCTTTCATGAATTGCCCACACTGCACCCTCCCTAACGATGGCTAAAATATTGAAAACTGATTCTGCTTTTCCAAGTTTTGTGATTTTTGCGTGGGCAGGATGGCACCTGGCTGGGATAACCTAAGCCAGGCTATCGGAGAGTTAGCCACAAATCTCAGTCCCACGAACTGTGCACAGGAATATAGTTAGGATGTGCCAGCGGTGCAGTCACAGACTGTGGTACCGTTGTAATACTGTGGGTGAACTGGATTGAGGGAACTCACTTTTCAGTCATTTTGGTTTTCTGTTAGCAAATAGCTGTTGTCAGCACAGCTCTGGTCCCCTCGCCGTGATCTACCGCCTGAGCACTAGAAAGAAGCTTGAAATGGGAACTCCTGGATCTCAGCTACGCCTTTCTAATCGCACATCTTGTATGTGCCATAGTAACAAGCAAAATCTGGCATTAGAACAGGTGATGTAAATTTTGCCAGAAGGAAAAATCAGAGAGCTTTTAGACAAAAGATTTTTGCATGACTGTCATCAGTGTTTGCATTCCCAGTATTACTTCCATTACAGTGTCTGGCCTGTTAAATTTGATGAATGGTGACAAGCCAGCATGCTGCCAGGTTTGTTGTGTACTGCGGTGGCTGAGGGACACAAAATGTCGTCTAGACATTGGGATGACACTGTTGAAGTAATGGCTGATGAATGGTAAATTATCTCTGTAAATATGATGAAATTGGGGGAGGGAATGGTTTGGGCAGCAAACAGGACTGAAAACTGGCAAACTTGTGAACTATTAATGTTTTTATGTCAGCGATTTTTCAAATGGCAGGCATCATTAATATTCAACAGCTTTCCTGAGTGTTTTCTCCTCTGTCTATAAAGCCACAATGTATGTTGTCAGCATTATTGATAAATTAATAATTTTGAACAGTTCATATATATAGTCTAAGCAGCATAACATTTTATAAGTATTTTAATGTGGAATTTTACATTGCTTTAGGTTACAGAGCAATTAGAATAATTCTTGATAGTAAATAAGGGCAAATCACACTGATACGTGGATTTCACTTTTGATGAAAACCAATTTATTTCTAATGAAACACGGAATATTTTAATCATTCAGAAATTACCGAATCCCCCAGAGTAATGCCTGGCACTCGTCTGTACTAGAAAGAAATGGCTTCCACGGCACCTTCATTATGTCGTTTGCCTTTGTTATACTCCTCATGAGGGAAAGCAGGGTTGTGAAGTTCTTTCCGTTCCTTATCCCTGCAAAGAAAGATAAAGGAATTCTTTTGGATGTTACGCATCTGAAAAAAGTTTTTTTCCCCCTAATCATCGTCTGAATCATACTCAGAAGTAGTGTCAAAGCCCTTCAAACTGCCATGTGGCTTAGCCAGGGAGGAACCAGTTGGCTTCACTGAACTTTGATGGGTAGGGAAGTGGTACGGATATGCATGAGCTTCCTGATAGTATTACTAAAAAGCCTAACCGGTAATGCCCCCTAGGCAAAGGAGAGCTTTTGCAGCAACAAAGCTTTTGATGTACTTTGATCTCAAAAGTTAATGTCATTTTGTCTATCGCAGGGCTGGGCTGGGCTTTATGAGCCCTGTGCAGTGCCACTGCTGGACTGTCAGTGTGTGCGTGCCAGCAGGAGGAGGAATGGGACCACAGCAAGAGTCCTGGTGCTTGTAACACCACATCTGCACAAAGCTCTGCAGGGCGGCAATTATTAGATGTGTCAGCCCACTGGAAGCCAAATAATTTATATGTATAAATTGAGCATGGCTCAATGTGCTTCCAGTCAGATCCGTGAATTTGGCAAATTTTAAAAATTTTTTAAAATAAATTTAAAAACCTGGTAGGAAGTCCATAGCTGACTTGGACCGAGCGTTGTGAGATGGCAGAGGGAGAGAAAGCTGCAAAGACTGCTTTGTGGAAGCAACTGGCTTTTATCCACATACCAGGAGCTTGTGGCTTGCAAGATGCTTTAGAAGAAAACCTGAAATGAGGGTTCAACTCAAAAGAGCCAGTAATTTAGCCAAGTAATTTCTGAACAGGGAGGGGGCAACAGGACACAACAAGCTAAAGGGGAGCTTAGCATGCTGTCTGGATTGTCTTGTGAGTTTTATCTGGACTTTTTTCTGAATTATTCTGTAGCATTCTGCCATTCATATGTGGCATTTGGAACGGGCATTTGAGAATTATTTATTTAGGGGGGTGATTGTTCAGGAATGAGTATTTCGTTAATAAAATGGCAGCAAGCAGGGACTGGGTGTTGATGGCAGGATGAACGCCTTTCATCAGCTGGCTGGTAATGGCTAATATTTGCTTAAAACCACTGACGCTCTTTAAAATGGATCTTTTCATAGGTGTGATGCTGCACAAAATGATTTCCTTACTTAAGAAAAACTTACAGTTCTGTGCCATTCTGGGAGCAAAAACTGGAAGGAAGACTGGGAACCCTCCATGAAAAAACCTTGAGGAGTAAACATACTTATTTGTTCTGTTTTTCCCTGTGGGATATAACAGACAAATGTTGATAGTCTAGTAAATATTAAGTTTATATGGGGTATCGCTGTTAGGGAACAAAAACTATTGTTGCTTCTAATTTCTCTTTCTGTTTTACTGTGCCACCACGTCCCTTGTCTGTATTTGTTCAGGAGGTCTTCAGCCCTTTTTCCTGCCTCTCTAGTCTTTAACATTCAGGCTGTCAGCGAGAGAGTAAAGTTCTGTCTCCATTGGAAAGCAATTTGCCGGCATTGCTGGCTGTGAACAAAATTGACTGAGACTGTGAAATCCTGGGCAATTTAGCTCACAGCCGGGGCGACGGGGCAAGGACAGCATCACTCTTTCGCCAGAGAAGATGTTCCACTTGTCTCGCAGATATTTATTTCCTGTTAGCTTTTACATGCATTTATTAGGTGCCCTGTAATCGCTGGCATTTCTTAATATAGTTTATCTAAAGATAGCAGAAGCTATTTTTCAAAAGCAGAGATTGTGTACTCAACCTTATTGCTATTTAGTGTACCAGGAAGGAGCGAATTCAGATATTTGGTTGTTATCCGAAGAACTTTGCTAAGAAAACTCCAAAATTTACACCTGGTGAAACTGTTGAACCAGGGACTTATGTTTGTAGTATAGACCCACTCTGCCTACCCTTCCTGTGTTTTTTTGCAGGCACAACTCGAGGGCAGGTTAGCCCAGCCAGCCTGCAGCTGACTTACAAAAAAAAGAAGCTTCAAAATGAGAGAGTTTTCAGTCCCCAAATGTGAAAGGTGACACCATCAGATAGATTATTGCCACCAGCTGGTTTGGTGTTTGCATGCTCAGTGTGTACTGTATTTCTGAAACAGGTAACCTGTAAATCAGAAAATCTGAAATAAACACTGCATAGTTGTTTCAACTCAAATGAAATGGGGAAAGTGTAAAAGAGACTTCKTTTAAAGCCATAGCAAGTTGAAGCTGTTAAGTTATGAATTCTACCTCTATCTTCAATGCTGAGAGATATAAATGCAAGTTTTCGTGCTTAAATACTCTGATATTTACAAGATAATTTTTAAAAAGTTCCTCCATATAAAAATATGGAGAATCCTACTTAAGGGATAAAAAATCATTTAGTAGAAAGGAAACCTGAATGTAGCTCTAGTTTCATTGAAGTTTGTCTCAGAAACATAAGTATTTTATTTCCCAAGTGTAAATAGAGATTATCAAATTGCTGATGTATTTTCCAATATATAATCTTCTCTCTGCAAGGAAAAAATCAAGAAACAAAGAAATGAACTGTGTTTGTCTTCCCAGGGAACATATTAAGAGGTTGAACTGAAAATTTCTTGTTCTTTTTAATGCTTGTACTTTGGGAAATTTAATTTCAGGGAGTCAGGTACATAATCCCTGCTATTGTTCAGAACATAGCTCTTGTGAACTATGATAAAAATTGAGTCAAATGTCATAGATATTGCCAAGTTATAAGAAATATGGATTTCCTCTTTATTGGTTCAGTAGACACCATGGTTTGTAAGTTTAAATGAAATGTCTTTTTTCTTTGATGTGAAAAGCTGATAATAGAAAAGATGATTTTAAACATGCAAGAAGAGGAAAAAGGGGAAATAGGCATTTCAGTTTTAATACAGAGACAAGAAAATGTAAAATATAAGTAAGATCAATAATGAAGTAGAATCTTTACCTTCCTTCCTTTCCTTCCTTTCCTTCCCTTCCTTCCCTTCCTTCCTTTCCTTCCTTTCCTTCCTTTCTGTCTATCGATCTACCTACCTACCTACCTACCTACCTACCTACCTATAATTTAAAGCAATTGAGTGAAGAGCAGCAGGAGTAGGATGGTAGCATTCACGCAGAAAGTCCATTCATCAGCCATGGGCCAGCAGCAAGACTCTATGGCTTTGTCTTTCAGTTCAGGGGCTGGATGCTAGGTGCTGGTATATATGTGTGGATGTTGGTGGGCTTCTAGAGCCTTTTTTTTTTTTTTTTTAATTATTTTTGTAGGTTCTCTAGCTTCTCCAGGACTGCTTTTTCAAAACTCTTCAGAACAGTTATGTCCAGTGCCTTCACTTTCCCAAGGTGAAGGTCTGATGAGGAGGATATGAGGCTTCCCTAATAAAATAATTTCTTTAGCGTTCTTTCCTTCTGCAGTCCGGCTGCCAGCTTGAAGGGTTGGCAGTGTGCAGACCATTCCTAAACACAGCATTAACTACTGCTTTCACTGCAGAAGACTGAATTGCTCAGCTTCCTGTAATACTGAGTGCTTCAATCTGGTGAGATGAAAGGAGGAAAAAGCTTCTCAGATATATTTGCAGCCTAGGTAATAAGGCTATCCAGTATGAGTAATGTTTTACAAATTTACAAAGTCAAGCTTCAGCTGAGAATGTAAACACATTTACGTAAACTTTAGTAAAAGTAGATCACTTTAATACATTTGTTCAAATGCCTGCAATTTCAGTCTCCAAGCAGGTGAAATGATATTGCTAGGAAAAGAAAGAAATCGGGGAAAAAAATGGCAATTTAAAAAAATAGACAACCCATGGTAATTCTTGTCAATCTTTGGGCTCCAATAAAACCTGCAGCAATTGCTTGTTTGTAAAATTTAAGTCAAATGATTTTTTTCCCTTTTGACATCCAAGACTTCTTCAAGAGATCCCACTATATTTTGCAGTTTTGTGTTAAGAAGACTTACTCAGGTCCTTCTGGGGCCTCTCAGTATCTCCATTACAGTCTCAGCCTCAACCTTTGAGGTGGGCAACTCATCCACCAGGATTATTAATTTTATGTTTATAATGTAGTAACCAGGTATGTTAGCTAAAATGAAGTTTTCTGACGATTTTATTATGGTAGCACCATGCAGCTCTTATCCCCTTGATTTGACTTTGTTGTGGGAACACATTCTTTTAGGTATTTATGTAGCTGACTGTGGTGATGCATTGATTCATTTTTTCTCAATATTTCTGAGATGTTGTCCCCCAGCCTATGGTACTCTAGAACGTGTCTGTCCCTCTTTAAAATTAATATAAATTAACTGGTGTGGGTTTAGAAATTCTGGATAAATGTCTTAACTGGAATGAACACAGATCCAGAGCCTGTCAAGACTGTTGTATCCGGGTGGTACCACAAGGGATGGATGTGCTTCCTCCTCTGACTGTTGCTGTTCTGAGGGGATTCCAGTATTCTGTACGCTTGCATATGCTGCCATGTGGAWCACAAGGCCACCTTTCAATAAACTGTCTTTTGCAGTTATGTAATTTTCATGAATATGTGCTTGTTTCTGAAGCTTTGGAAAGCATTTCCATTGGATCTGAAATGCTGCATTTTGAAAAGTGGATTTATCTTTTATTATTTTCGCAGTCTAGATTTCTAAGCAGCTGCTAATAAGTAAACTCTGAAAGAAGACAAAAGATATTTTTACCAATGATTCCTGAAACTTCTCAGGCACTAACTTAAAGTTCATCTGTAGTGGTTTAAGTCAATTTTGTTAAGACACTTTAACTTAAAGGTGCCAGCAGTGGCATCATTCCCATTGCTAAGCATTAATGTTAGAAATTCGCATTCCTAATGCCAAGAGATTCATGGCTCATTACGATCTGGCTTAGTTTAGCAGCCTGTTGTTCTTGTGTTTCCGAGCATTTGTTCTAATTCAAAACAAATGGGAGTGTTGGCAACCTAACGGAGACACATGTAGGAAGTAACCATTGACAACCATAGTTGCATGAGATAAGAATCTGTAATTGGAGCATTTAAGTATTAATCCTCACAAGCCAATGGAGAGGAGTCCTTTCCAGGTCATTCAGTACAAGCCTTGGAACCTGATTCTCTTCTCAGGCTCTATTTTTGTAATTGGCACATCATTTGCTTCAGATAATGTTTATACAAATGAAAGTATGAGAAGACTCATTACCTGCAAAGGCAAATCCTGCTTTCTGCTGCATGCAGTGTGCTCCTTAGGCATCAGTAGAAACCTTACTTTTTTGAAAGTAAAGTCTGGCTAAGTCCTATAAGGCTAGATCTGGACACCCTGTCCTACAAGGCATTGGTGTGCTTATGAATGATTACTTTCTTAATCTTCAGGGTAGAAATGCATGAAGTAGTGAAATATGACATAAGATATTTCACTTTGAATACAGGGAGGATAATTTTATCTTCCAAATTTAATTTTGGCCATGTACATAAAGCCTTGCATGACCAAGACGTTTTAGATCATATCTAGTGTAGACATAAAATAGATTATAAAAAATGTATAAGATATAAATTCATTGGCTTTAAACTTTTTAATGGAGTGAGGTGAATGAGAGGGGAGAAGAGTTTATAGTGTGGTTTTTTTCCCTGTATAGATTCAAATGTACTGCAAGCTTAATGAGAACAATTCCATTTAATTTATTGGAGCATGCACACTTATTCTAGAGACAAAATTAGATAAATTTGATTTGTTATTGTGTCAGAAGAACAAAGATGGTTTACAATCCCTTTTGCACTTCCATTTCCCAAGGGGGGGTCAAGTCTGGAACATGTTCTAGTCCTGGCATGGAAGAGATCAGCTGTATCAGGCTGGTTTATCTGATCTATCAGTAATTGACCTTTGAGGTAATGGTGCAATCCCTGTTAATGAAGATACACTGCCTCTTCTGTGTTGCCTTCCTCACAGGAACTTTGTGGTCAGAAGATATCCCACAAAAAGAATCCCAAAGTTTTTTTGTAAGGTGAACTTTACATCCTCTTTGCATCACAGGAAGAGTGGGAATAGCAAATTTGGTTTTGCAAACCCATATAAAATACAAAATAATGTAACATTCTTTTTTGTTTCTGTGTCGGGGTTCCCTGACATAAGATATGCCTTCATCACAAACTGCAGTGAAAAGCAGAGATACCTAAGCTAACTTGGAATGAATGAGGGCATTTTCCACAGGCTCTGGAGCTTTTATGACACTGGAGTTGGAGCAAAATAAATTGTCTTGCAAGGAACTCTGTGCTACCATAGCTTGACTACTTYTGGTGTCTGAGATAGACAGCATAGTTAAATAAAGACTGGGAAAGAGGATATATTACTATTTGTAAAAGACATTCAGGAATTAGTACAAGGGAGGAAGAAGAATTATTGAAATTGAACCTGCCTTAAGATCAAATGGATATTAATTGCTTCTGAATGAATTTAGAGTATAAATCAGAACAAGGTTTCTGACATCAAAGGAATGATGTCTGAATTCTGGCATGACCTTTCAAATAGGGCAGGGAGGACAAGGAACCTAAATTATTTCAAGATGGAGCTTGATAAATTAATATAGGTAGTKATCCCAGAGATGGAAATTAAAGTTTATGATTATACTATCATAGATCATAGGCTCAAAGAGACCTCAAAAAGCATCCAGTCCATTTCCTTGTGCTTAGTCTCAATTACATTTAAATTATTCCAGGTTTATCCAGCCTGATCTTAAATATGATCTCATCTCAGTGATGAGATTCTACAGCCCTGTTACTCTTCCATTCAATTACCTCACTATTCCTACCATTAAAAAGATTTTCTAATCTCAACTTAAGTCTTCCTAGCACAATTTAAGTTCATTTCTTCTTGTCGTCTCCACAGCAGACTTGGAGAGCAAATTAGTATCCTGCCCCTTTATAGCCATCTCTTATATGCTTGGAAACAACTATCCTTTTTCCCAGAATCACAGAGTGGTTGAGGTTGGAACATCTCAGTATTTTCATTTTGATATTAACCCTCGTTTCTTTCAGTCTTTTCTCTGAAAACTTGTCTTCTAGACCTCTGATTGTTCTGGTACTCTGCTGGGCTCTCCAGGTGTTCCTCTTCCTTTTTCCCATTCCTCCTGATGATGGTTTACCAGTACTRAATACAACAGAAGGATTATTTTGTGACTCTCGGGCATAGTGTTGCTGCTTATTTATCCAAGTATTATTGTCATTTTTGCAGTATGGGATGTGGTTTACTTCCCAGGTCTAGGTGTTTCCATCAAATACATTCCCTACTGTGGCAGGGTATAGGATGTTAGAAATGCCCTTGATCTCTGCAGCTKTTCTTATGAGATGTTTTTGTAAGTTTCTTCTAATAAAGCTCTTATGCTCCTTGTAAGGGAATGTTTGGGGTTGCTGTGGAAGGGGAAAATGGGCCATAAACAGAAAGCTTTGTGGATCTATCTAGACTAAACTTCTCTTACGTGATTGACTTCAGTTTTACTCACGTGGATACTTCTTATCCTGTATCCCTGGTGCATTCAAAGCTAGGACAATCCATAAAGTAGATGTAGCCTACAGGCCTCCCCAGAGTCAGAATCCACCAGGAGATTATGAATGAGGAGGAGAGCTGTGCTGTGCTTAGACATTAGCATGGTTGCTCCTTGTCTCCCAACCTGAAGAGTGCACCATACCACCTGCTGTAAATGCAGATTGGTGGGTGACGAGGGGACGACCAAGCCCTTTTGTGCCATCAAGCTGATGCTGCAGAAATCTCCTCCTAAGACAACAGAACCTGAGGGCACTGTACCACTGGAACTGCTTTGTAGCTGAATGTCTGGGTAACCTTATATTTCAGTTATCGGTTTGATATTATTCTTACCTGTTTTCATTTTAGCGCATTGTCAGCTTGAGGTCAAATCTTAATGGCTTATTTGCTCTGCATATCAGCAAGTGAGGTAGTTTGATACCACATTCATGCATAAATTTGTGAACATTGAATGAATAAGATACTGTTAAGCATAACACTCAGAATTCAAGGGCTTGAGAACTTTGCATATTGCTAAGCTGACAAAGTGTTGTTCTAAAGTGATAAAAGCAGGTGTTTCTTTTTAGTTGCCAAGTCTGTTCCCATGTGAGAGGCTAGATAAGTAGTCCAAATTACATCTAAGAAGAAAATTTGCCAGAGCTTAATTACTTTTCATCACAGTGCCAAATAAGAAGAAGAAGAAGAAGAAGAAGAAGAAGAAAAACACCTTGGAACTACATTGTAGTCTATTTAATTCTCCTCATTTAAAGCCCTGAGGTGGAATTCTTAACTTCACAATAAACTGCAGTCTTTCAGTGGTAAAGCAGAACAAATTTGTAAGCAATGACTTGTGCTCCTTCTACCTTTGGCATTTAGGTAAAAGCATTTTTTTGTTCAAAAATATAACCAGTATTTACAAGGTCTGCAGYTGTGTCGTTTCAGTAGGATATAGTTTTATCATTAATCAATGCTTTTCTCTGATGACTTCTGCTAAGGTTATGGCCATTTAATCCATCTTTATCGATAAGAGTGATCTTATTAAGCCTGGCTATTAGATCGTGGTGTTCTGTGAGTTAGACCATAGTATCATCAAACCTTGTTCTCCTGCTCTGGCCTCTAGTGCTTGTCTGCATGCTGGGCAATTGAGTGCATCAGACTGTGTTCAGTCAATCCTACTTAAGTCAAGCTTCTCATCACAAAGCCTCCRTCAGCTTGTCTTCTGCAAGAAGACTTTATCAGTAAGTCAGCAGGAGAAGGGATTAAGACCACAGCCATCTACCCACATGCCCTGTGCAATATGCGATGAAATGTCAGTGTCTTGACCCCTCAGTTCTACATTATTATTTCATTGGTAAGGGGGCATTTTGCTGAGAGATCTSTCTGTCCTTTATTTAAAGAGAATATAATGAAACCAGAATTCTTGTACAAGAACAAACAAGGGAGTCCTCTGTTTTGATATCTGCCTGTGTTGTCAGTATTTTGGAGGAAGATGCAAGAATTAAAAAAAAGATTAAAAAAAAATCTGCCATTTTTCTCATCTTTTAGTAGTTGCTTTWTAGGTGAAACTATGTGGAAGTTGAGATTCTTTACCTCTCTTGTATAGATAGGGTCAGTTGATTTGCCCTTCCCATATATTTTATCTTTAAGCAGTCATCCAATTCCCTCTTAAATATGCTAAAGTCTTAGTCTGCCCTCATATGAAAGTATTTTCACAAGAAATAACTTGCATCTCCTGTATTTTGAATGTTTTCATTTTTCTGTATCTTTTTTCATACAATAAAATAGTTAATAGAAAGTTTAAAGTTGGAGTGCATAGAATGGGATCATTGATTTTTAGAAGGTTATACATTTTCTGTTATTTTCAGTTCACTTCTATGTACAGGCTAATATTACCACTTTGACCTCTCTATAAAGCAACACTTTCACCAAGCATCACTGTTTCCCCTTCTAATTGATTAGAGTTAACTTAAACCCCAGTGATGTGTGTGAGTGGCTGAGATTATTTATTCCAAGACWTATTACTGAGATGCATTCATCAACTGTGAATTTCATCTGCTCCTTTACTGCATATTTGTTTAGTTTTATTTGATACCACTGGCAGTTGTAACTAATAAAATCTTAAATAATTCTGTTTTGGGCAAATTTTACTCTCTCCTTGAGTAGGCTCGTCTCTTGTGAGAGATCTTAACTTGCAAACAGAATTCCGTGTTGAATATAGGTCAAAAATGTCACTCTGTAAAAGGACAATCGGGGAGCTATAAATAGGAATGTCGCCTTTGAGGCACAAGAAGTAACTAATCTTCAGTTCTGCTCAGAAATGGTGAGACCTCTTTCCAGTACTGGGCATAACTTCTTAAAAAAGTTGTTGACCAGCTGGAGAGTCCAAAGGCAAACAAGAGTCATCAAATGCTTTGAATATATGACAAGTGTGTGTGTGTGTGAAGAATACAAGACTGTGTATGCGTGTGTGTTAGTAATTTTCAGATAGGTAAATGGATTTTGCAGAGTGGAAAGGATTAATCTGTTCTTTGTGTCAGTCTGCGGCCTGTGACTGCGCTATTCATGTTGGACATTAGGAAAATATCTCTGAAGGCGAGGACAGTAATCAGTGTGCTTCCTACATATCAAGCAACATTTGAACATGTCCAGATCTTTCACTGGAGAGCAGAATTTGGTCACTTGAAAATCTTTGTCTGTTTGTAAATGCATTTCAGGACATTAGATAGCAATCTAAGTAATGTTTTTAGATTGCTCTGACAAAAGTGCAGGAACCTCATCTGATTCCTAGCAAGTGCTCTTAGTATTTTCACTGTCACAGGTTCAGGAGGAAAGAACAAGGAAGGCCCAGAAGAGGCACGCATATACCTAAGCATRAGCTGCTATATGTTGAAATAGGAATGCACTGTAATTGGAAGCAGTCTCCACTAGTTGCAATGCTGCAAAAAGATCTCTAACTGAGTTGTACTTCAGGCCTACATTACCCTTGGGCTGATTGCTTGTAGTGGTGTCAGGGTAATAGCACTGCATCAGTACAAAAAACACTCCKTATGCATATGAGCATCACAAAATGCTGGGGGTAAATTGAATGAATTATATACGTTGCTCTTCTGGGAATGCAAAATAAGTTTTGCTGAAAGTTACATGTAGCTGTAGTTGCATGCTACACCTTTAGGAAATAAAAGCCTTAAGGGAGGACACAGCCAATTTAATCATTATGTTGTTTGTTGTTTCAGCTAAATAACTCTGTCTTGTTATATGTAGATATTGGCGCTCATCTTGCTCTCATCAGATGCTTAGTGGGATCTAAGGAAGTCTAGTGTAGACAACTGAAGTTAATTGCAAGCTGTAACATCAGGCTACATCTTGACCTGGCGCTGAAGGATGAATCCATCACTTTTCATTTAAAATAATATGCTTGACCTTGGTCAAAAATATCACCGATATAAACAAATGGCATGATTGATGGATCACTCTGTTGCCAATAACCAATGAAAAATCATAGAATCATASAATGGTTTGGGTTGGAAGGGATCTTAAAGATCATCTAGTTCCAGCCCCCCTGCCATAGGTGGGGATACCTTCCACTAGACCAGGTTGCTCGAAGCCCCATCCAACATGGCCTTGAACACTGCCAGGGATGGGGCATTCCCATCTACAAGTCTTCATCTGAGAAGTTAGCTGAATATTTTTGATGTTACTCTGAGTAATTCATTGATACTTCATTGATAAAATATCTCTGACTGAATTGATCATGTCTTCAGGGACCAAGCATGTTTGTTATCCGTAGTAACATTGTACATGTTAGCATGTTAACATAGGGAGGTAACATGTACAATGACAAAGTGCCATTTCTATATTAAAACAGAATTCTAGTAGAATTTTGCTAAAACACCATCCTGTTATGACATTTGGGGAATATGAAAGGGGCTAATGGCTGAAAAGATTATACGTTTATCAATCACATATCATCCCTAAATGTTTTTTGAACTGTATATAGGGATCAGTTAATCTGCTGCTGGAAAACAACTACGTGAGCTGGAAAGCAGCAGCTGTCGGACAGCTCAGGGCACTATTACATGACAGTTGAGGGGGAAAAGTAAAAGAGGTCTCTTTCTCATGCCAAATACCCTTGTGACTAAAATCTAATTACCTACTGAAGTGCAGTGGGAACTTAAAGAAGAAAGGCCACAGTGGAAAAGGAAAACTAAAAGTTATATTGTTAAGGAAAGAGATGTAAAAATTAAATTACTGGTTTCTTGCTTTCTTTAATATGTAGGACCATTTCCCTGGTCCTCAGCGTAATTAAGCCGCCGGTAGGGCTATCAAAAATCTCTATATAAAATACAGCTGCTAAATTCTTCATCAGTTTCTGTACTCTCATGTACACTGGCCCTTTCATTCTTTCCTTCTGATGTAAGACAAAGTCAAGGTATGAACCAGATAAAGCCGAATGGAAATATAGGTACTATGCAGTAGGATTATCCCAGAATTTTTACATAAATTGGCTGATAGGACAGCTCTGCAGTACTGTTTTCTGCATGGACTGCTTTCCTGGTAAAAGAGTGGTTAAGCCATGTCCAGCAAGACCAAGACTTTGCAGTCATTTGGAGGTGGGTAAATAAGGGGCTTGAAGACCAAGGTCAAGGCTGCTTCTTGATCTTCTCAAAGGCTAAACTCTAGGACCTGATTAGAAGAATAATTCACAAGAATTGGCTGTCCTAAATACATTGTTTTGGTCATTCTCTGAATTCYGCCACTAGTTTGGTTAATTATAGGGAAAGACAGTGATAAAAACTTGGTAAACCCATCAGATTCTTCAGTAAATGCAGTTGTTATCATGAAACACAGGAGGTCTCGTCATGGACAAGACCCTTTAAGCTACAAAACCAGAATAAACAAATGGTGTATATCCCAGTGGTCTTGCAGATAGTGCAGCTGTGATGTTCTCCCACTAAATAATCATTGGGGAAAAATCATAAAGCACTGATTTATCTGTAAGCAAGAGTACTACCCGGAATTTTATTTATCTCAGCAACGCTTTAGTCACTCCTGATTCAATCAAATGCTAGAAAACACACTTTTGCTCTCCTGTCAAAGTAACTTCAGTTAATATCAAGAGAATTACATATGTATGTGTCTCCAGGAAAGCCTTTGAAGGAAGGATACTAATGTTCTTGTTCTTGAAAGAATATCCTCATATTGTCACAAGGTATTAGTGATATTCCCACTTTTCTTTCCCTGCTGTGGAGTTCTGTGGGCATTGCTCATCTCCAGCCACTCATCAGCATCTGTTAGGGCACTTTGACTTGCATTCGCCACCTTGAAATGCTCTAATCATTGTGGCGGGTCCCTGTGGCAGAAGCCTGACAGCGGTCACCCTTTTAGGTTAGGATGGGTTTGCTGTGGGGCTGGCACGTGGGAAGTGGGGCAGCGAAGCAATTGTTGCAGTGGGCCTTCACTAATCCCTCTGGTCGGTGGGAATGCTTTAGCTGGTTATGCTGGATTTGGGGCAATTTTGTGAAGCTCCCTTCCTGTACCAGCAAGTGGGATTGTGCCTTGAACATAATGGTAATACACAATTGTTGTGCTTTATTGGATTTCCTTCAGGTTGCCATAGAGTCCACTGGGTATTGATATTTCTTAATAAATGAACTGAATTTAATTTGTAGATTAAGAAATTCAGAGCCTGTGTATTAGAACTTCTTTTTTTCCATGTCTTCTCGCCTTTAGAAAGGTAGTGTTCAGGAATGTGAGAAAAGTGACAAAGGAAATGACTTCAAGGTGTAAATCTTAATTTCTGAAATTTTGGGTTAAAGCTTGCTTGCTGCTTAGGAACAAATGCATTTTTTATTAGCAGTGGGAAATACTCTCACTGCATTCTAGACCAGAACGTGGATGCGAAACAACAACTAGGTCAAATCTCTTCAAATGACCTCACGTTGAAACATGGTTGAAATGGTTATTTGCTATGTAATAATTTTGTCTAAATTGGACTCAGTTACCATATACTGAGATCAAGTGCGTTGTCTCACTGAAACAGGGGTTGTTAAGACTAACGACTGTGTTTGTGTAACAGGTATGTAACTCACTGTGGATACAGCTGAAACACAGGAAACAATAATAATAAGTGCTTCCTGGATTTGAATTTTTCTTTTTGACAATCTTTCAGTAAATAACATAGCAGGATTTAATCATTGTCAATTAYAGGTCTTAATTAAATGCTAGTAAGCACTTATTGCTGTGATAGTGGAATGGAAATAGCTACCTGACGATTTAAAGGCGGTTTATAGAAGTAAGTGCTCCTGAATAAAMATAAAACTTTTCTTATTTGTCTCTGAGATTAAAATTGGAAAAGTCCATAAGAAATGCATGGCAGACACTTTATTTTTTAAGATCCTACTTTTATTGTAGTTTGGCTTAACTTTTTTGCAGTTAATAATGTTTACAAAGTTGTTTGTTCAACTGCAGGGGTATTTTGTGTAGTTTGTGGATTGCATGTTCAAAATAGAAGTTTGTGCAAACATAAAAAATTAAAGTAGATCACTAATAATTTGTGCACGTAAATAGTCCATTGGAGATACCGTCAGTTTAATTGCATGTGCAGATTAAAAATCCTCATTTGAAAACAAGCCTCTTAATATTCAGTTTATACTTATGTCAAAATCTGTTGAGGGGTACAATAGTTTTATGATAATTAACAATGGGAAAACCATAGAAGTCTTGAAGTTTGATTTAGATAAGTACCAGAAATATGGATGTTTATCCATCCTACACGTCTCTCAATTTTTCTTGCAAAATTTCTGGTTCTTCAGGCCTTGATGGAAGCTAGACATGTATTGTAATTCTGCATTTGGTTCCCACTAGTCTCCACAAGAGCAGAGAAAAATGAGAAGAAAATTACTCATTCATTTTTGAGTTTCCTCACAGAACGGTAGTTTAAGTTGGGTTTTTTTTTTCTGTCTACTTTCCTCATTATAGTGGTAGCTATGAAGCTGGAAGAGTTCTATGCRTTTGGCTTATTACTAAAGTAATTCAGATCTGGATCATGTGAATCTTTTAGGTCTCTTTTTTTGGTGCAAATTGCATGAACCTTCAGAGTTTTCTTATTCTAATCTGTGATAGTAAGTTTCCACTGCAARCTTCATGATGGATGCATTGGAGACCTGTGCTACTAATTATGCTCTGGACTTTTTCTCAGACCTTCTGGCTCTTTGTGGTAGGTTAGGAACTTGATCCCAGCATCAAACATTACCAACTCAACTGTAATGAAATAAGAAGCTGCTTACTGCATGACATGAAAAGGCTGCGCCTAGCAGTGTTTGTGTGATGATGCTAAGCAGGTTTGTAGCTGGAACACCGCTGAACTTGGCAGTTTCTTTGTTAAGATGTTTTAATCAATCCCACTGCGATGTTTTCTCAATGCTAGGATTCTGCCAAACATCTGGCTGGGAAGTTGCCCTCGGCAGCTGGAGCATGTGACTGTCAAGCTGAAGCACGAGCTGGGTGTTACAGCCGTGATGAACTTCCAGACCGAATGGGACATTGTTCAGAATTCCTGGGGCTGCAACCGCTACCCGGAACCCATGAGCCCCGAAATCCTCATGAAACTGTATAAAGAGGAAGGTCTTGCCTATGTCTGGATGCCAACCCCAGACATGAGCACTGAAGGTAATTGTCAGACCACTCTTGCAGCTAAATTAATAGTAACAAACCCTTCGAGTTACTAATCTGTCACTTTCATGACTGCGTTTTTTTCTGTGTAAATTTTGCGTAAAAATATAGCTAACGCACAAGATGTAATCTCTGTGTGTGTTGTCTCTAACAAATTATTCATATTTTCTTGTAGATGGAGAGGCCATCTAAAGTACTTCATGTCTGGCAGTATATGTGTATTTGAGTTTAAAGCCATATGACATTGATAACTGCTTGACTGTTTTTGCTTTCAGCTTGAATTCAGCCTGTATAAAGAAAATATGCTGTGTAGGCGGAAGACTGCAAGCTTGCACAGCAGGACAGCTTGCCATCCTTGCTGGTTAAAAATGGAGAGACAGCGCTGTATGTCTGTCTCTGCTATTCCCCTCCCCCAGGAAATCATTTTTCTTTAACTATAGTCTCCCAGTCTGATAAATCTCCATAGAGTCATTTATATAATTATTTGTAATTCATTTAGAATGCCCATAGCACCTCATGTCATAACATAAATTATTATTTCTAATTCCTCTGTTGGAATGCTCAGTTCAAAATCTTGTTTCCAACCAGTAGGTTAGAAAGTGTGCATGTTTTCGAGTGAGTAGCCTACCAGGAGAAGAGACTGCTTTCAATAGAGTGAAATACTGCTGCTACAAATAGGGAACTGTCATATCAGTAATAGGACATCAGGGAAGACAGGAGACCTTAAAACAGGGATTTGAAAGGGCTTAGTGTCAGAGCTCATCTGTGCCATGAGGAAAAGTTAGGCTCTGATGTTTGCAGTTTCAGTTCCTGGGGTAACAGGGAGAAAGGCCTCAGGAAATATGGTATAGTCATCCCTTTGGGAGTGAGAAAGACTGTTCTGTGTTGTTTAACCATATGCTTAGTACACAATTAAATCATAACAGTATTAAGTTGTACAGGAAATGTTGTAGAGGAAAATACTCTTATGCTCTCCCTCCCTCACTTATTATTGACATAATAGCCTTCATTACAGTGTTTTGGAAAGCAGCAGTAYGTAGGTAGCTTCACAAACCGCTGGTACTAAAACACATAGCACTTTTGGCTTGCAAACTTTAATGCTATGTAAGATGTGCTGTTTGATGTTATTTGCTGCTTTATCTCAGTCCCTGTGAAAATTAATATGCCACACATGTTCAGTGTTAATCAGAATGTATATTTAGAGAAGACTTGGAGCATTTTRCAGATTTTATGTGATCCAAATCTGTGTTGCCAGAAGAAACAAAGGTTAGGGTGGAAAGTCATTTGGAAAAAAAAGAAAAACCCAAACCAAAATATGTCAGGTTTGCCATTGTGATTCACAGTGCATCAGGCTGTACAGACATAATCTCAACCGTGAACCTAGCTTTCTCAAATGCAAATAACATGCCTTGTTTTTAACCTTAGGAAGAATACAGATGTTGCCACAAGCTGTCTGTCTCTTGCACGGGCTACTGGAGAATGGACACACTGTCTACGTTCATTGCAACGCTGGCGTTGGCAGGTCTACAGCTGCTGTCAGTGGGTGGCTGAAGTACGTGATGGGATGGAGCCTGCGGAAAGTGCAGTACTTTTTGGTTTCCAAAAGACCAGCTGTCTACATTGACGAGGAAGCTCTGATTCATGCTGAAGATGATTTCTACAAGAAATTTGGGCATCTTCGCTCCTCATGCAAAGTACAAGAGTAGAAAAGCAAAAGAGGAAAAAGAAGATGAAGAGGAATCCTTACATTTGAACCCCAAGGACTTAGAAATCATGAGTCAGAGTCCTGCCACTCCTCTTCAGATTATAAGCTTGTCATAGAAGTAATGAGAATTTTGTTAAATAGTGCCTTTGAGGGTTTGTTACTTGCTTTCTTTAAGCTGATATGATTCATGTTTTCAAGCCTTTTTCTGCAAGTATGAGACCTAGAAACTCTGCAAAGGGAAACTAAGATTTTCTCTTAACTACTTGCCTACAGGAACTGAGGTTTTAGGATAGATACCAAATAAGACGTGATGTGAAATAGTTGAGTTGGCAATATTTCAGTGACAAGAAAGAGAAGGCATTCTCAGAAAAACAGATACAAAGCTTGACTGGATTAAGGTTCAAGTTAGAATGGAGCTCATCATCATCAAAGCTGCTCAGTTATTTTAGGTGGAGTGTACATTACTGAAGTGTTTTCTAGTAATTTTGTAGACAAGTGGTATTAATGAGAAAGACCARAAGGAAACTGATTTTTCAACTCAGTTTCTTAAACAAAAAGCTAACGTCTAATGCAGTGAACTAAAATTTGCTCTCTTTGCCTTTGTAGTTAATGTTAAACATTATGAGTTACAGCTATACTCTTTTATGACATTGGGGTTATGCTGGGATGTGGCATGAAGAGAGAAAACAGATCCACTTACTGGAGTCTTGCTCTGTTGCAGGGAAGTACTACTATTTATTACATTATCCTAGACTGTGAGATTTCCAATCAAAGATACATGTTGCTCTTCTGGTCTATGCAGTGCTGTAGAGTGGACTCCCTAGGTGCCATGTCAATCTAAGCAGTAACCACCAGGTCAAAACAGGACCTATAAGAACTGTGCGATCAGCCTCTGTGCATGATTGACGCCACAGCCTCTGTGTTGTTGACCTAGAAGGATTTCTTCACTATAGAAAAAGTCTCTTCTTCTTGCAGAAGTGGTGTGTGGATGTTCACAGATGCTAGATTTAGCCAAGTGAAGCAAATCCATTCCTCTGTAGGAGCAAAGAGCAACTCTGTGGAGGGTTTCTCAGGMGCTTAGGCTCAGTAGGCTAATGTTGGCTTTGTGGATGATCCCTAATGTTTTCCAGTGCTGCTCAGTCCCTTAGCTAAACTAAGCAGTGGCACCAACAGCTTCCAGCCCTGCTCAGGTAAAACCAGTTTGCTGTAGGTTAAGTCCAAGAGAGAAGGGAGAGAAAGCATTTCCTAAGGAACAGAGAATTAAGGATGTACAAACATTAAGAAACCTAGTTTCTATAGGTTTATTCTTCAGTGAAATCTCATTTTTTCCAGCCAACTTGACCCTCTAAAGACCCAGTCAGTGCCAGAGTAGTTTAGCTGATATATATTGATTATCTGAATACTTAATGGAGAAAATATTAGATATAAACTGTTTATGGAGAATGTCCAGAATAATATAATACATTTTATTTATCCTATACTTCAATCATCTTCAAAAGGGAAAATGTTTGTTTAAGTTATTCTAGATGTGTGGTTTTGATCATGACTTTSTTTCTTATATTTTCCTTTGAAATAACACTTTAAAATGGAAGAGAAAAGTTCTCTATTAAATAAAAACATAATGACAATTCCAGCAGCCCATTTTGTCATATGTTTTTGGCTCCCAATTTCATGAATAGAAAAAGGGTCATGACTGATATTTCTATATAGAGGTGGGACCAGCCACTTTAATGGTAACAGCCCATTTCTTGTCTCCTATGCTGTGTCAGTTTTGATGGGCTGTTGAGGAGGAAATCTCAAAAAACAGCACAGCAAAGATGCATGGGTGAYATGGCACCTCTGATACCTCCAAAGACCAAAAAAAAAGTGGGTTGTTTCTCCTAGCCTGATGCGGGGAGCAGAGGGAGTGTGCCAGTGCTGCTGTCTGGCTGTTGGGCTCTCGTGTTGAGTGCCCACGAGCGCCCAGGAGTTACCTCATTTTGACTGAGTTTAAAGTAAAAATGGTGAGCTTTTGCTACCATGTGCCTCTCAAAATCAAGTGCTGAGAGGAGGAGGATGACATATGAAGTAGAGAGCAGAACTCGCTTAAGTTGTACATTTYAGTTGAGATATATTTGAAACCCCAAGCTTAAAATGTGTTTCCAAGCATCCCCGACAGAAGTCCTTTCCATTAGATGCAACTTGTAATATATGTTGGGACAAGTACTTGTGTCTTTGTTTCACAGCTAACAGTATTTCTTTTTTAGGGCACTTGGGACTGAACAGTGCATACCATGGCACAAACAAGTAAGTATATGACTAAGTAAGTATAGCTGTGCTATGTTGGCTATTTATAATTCTGATTTTACTGACAATGCAAGCAAACTGGTGCTTCATTTGTAGGGCAGGAATTCAAACAATACAGAAGCTACGCATTCAAGGAAGCCCTAGCAAGGGGTTGTTGATTCATTGTTTATTGTAATTTCAGTTTGCTTTTCTGCTGAACTGCTGGGGGACTATATCATATATAGATTGCATTAGCTGATGAACTACACGAAAACAACTTGCAAACATCATGTTAACAAAGAATGCAAAGAGATCCCATGACTTGCAGTCCCTTTGTACCTGTTTGTAGCATACTTTTTTTCCTCATTGCCACCTGCCTGCCTTCCTCATTGAAGGCCACCCTGTCAAGTAACATTCATTCAAAGCCCTGCCTGTTGAATGCAACTAGGAATTTAAATGCTAGAGAGATCATTGCAAGAGGCTACAGCAACAGAAAAAACAATCATATAAAAATATTCAATTTCTCCAACTGTATAATTACATGATAAATCTGCATCTAGAGATTATCTATTAGAATTCCAATTTGTAATATGTTCTTATGCTGATTGGATCATTAGCTGTTTTCACAGGCTAGCCTCTTGATGCATTTTGGATGAAAGAATGAAGACAGTCTGTTGTTCATATACTTGTATATTTCCTTGATACTTTAGTCATAAAAGTGATACAAAATTTAAAGAAGAACAACTCCTATAGAGAATTAGAAACACATAAACAGTAACAGTTATTTTAAAGTGGGCCCAAGAAGCCAAACTAATACATATGCAATAACAGGAGCCAGGTAGAAATATTTTGATGACTCATCTCTGAAAAGCATCAGTTGGGGAAAATGGTTTTCTGCTGGTATGAGCATCAGTATTCTCTGCCCTATTACAGCCAGGTTTTTACCTCTGTTAAATTAAAGAAGAAAGTAGAATTTGCTACATTGAATGGGACCATTTATAACTCCAGGTACTTAGAGTATCTCGATGTTATTATTAAGCCAAACAGTAGTATATATTCTTTCCCAGGGCTATGTACATGAAGGAGCTAAGCAATCCTAGCTCTTATGAGTGATTTTGTAAAAACACAGCCCCTTGAGGGATGGGTTGGGCTTTGAGTGGTATAGTTTAGTGAATATTTTTCCTTTTGACATCAGAAAAGTACTAATGAGAATCTTCTGCGTGCCATTTTTAGGTAGGCAATGCAGCCTGGTGAAAGGAGGCTGGTCTGGCTGGCACAACTCTTGAATACCTTCCTTTCTCCCTTACTCATTACTTGTTATTTCACACTTTGAACTTTGGTCCCTTTGGCACTTGTCTGCTCTAGTTGCTTCAGTTATATGTTCTCAGTCTTCCCTCTCTGTTTGTAGAGCACCAAGCACAGTGAAGCTTTGGATGTGGCCAGGACTGCAGGTTTTATACCAGGTTGTACTCTGGAGTCGCTGGAAAGTCTCACAACTAGCAACTGAGCTGTGTGTGCTGCACAAAAACATGTGCAAAACAGTGTCTCTGCTCTGGGGTGGAATTAAAATTTGAGACTGCCAGCCAAGCCCTCTTGGACAAAGATAAAGGAAAAAGATAGGGTGTAGGTTGTGCAGGAGCAGGTAATAAAATCCCTATTTAAAACAAGAATGCAAAAAGTCRGACTTACTCCATTACCTACTATCATGACTTTTTTGAGTTCTAATTTATAAAACTCACTGACTTTACTGGTGTGTAATTGAGAAAAAAAATATTGATTTTAAGTAGTCAAAGACATTTGCCGTAACTGTATTACCCTGCTTCTTTTCTTCTTCATCATAAAATTGCAGTGAGAGGTTTCAAACCAAAGATAGAGTTAAAAAAAATAAGTAATATGATTTTTTAAAAAAATACAACCGGACTGTGCAACAGGAAATTATGAAGAAATATTTAGAAGCATAACTACCACAAAAGCGTATATTTGGCAAGCAAGCCCTACCTTCTTGAAGGATAATGAACATCAGGCTGCCCTTAGCTAAAATGGAATTGGATTAATGTAGCAGAGGACAGGATATAGATGACTGTCTCCAACTCTAACTGTTTACATTCTTAGTGGTAAATCAACACCTCTGCAGTTACTGCCTTAAAAATATTCTGCTGGAAAAAATTGCGGTTTATTTTCCACATGTTAATATAGCTTAAAGGGAAAGGGGCTGCTCTGAGGGAGTAGACTTTGRAACAGTAGAAGTATAAAGGAATTAATCCTTTTTTTGTTGCTCAGAGACACAATGACCTCACCAACAGCAAGACCAAACCATGTGACTTCATAATTGATCTTTTTCCTAAATTAACAGAGGAAAGCAGTTTTTTCAAGGGCAATGACATTAACATATATTAGCATAATTGCATAGTTGTGATATAAGCAATCAAAATACATGCTGTTGGCCATTCAGTTATGCTAACAGTGAACCTATAGGGTGTTCCTTCTTAATTAGACATATTTTCCTCTTGCTCCGCCCTTTCACCTCAAGATGCTTCATTCCAGTCTTGTCCAGTTTATAAACGGCTTTGTGACTAAAAATTGCCATATCTGTAAAGATAACTAGTGCGTGTTTTATTAAACCTTTTTTACATATCAAGTCTTGTCTGGGGATAAGGAAATAAGAACTATTATACCCTGTAAAACAAGGATGGTGACACTGTGAACCTCAGCCCTATATAATTCAAATTTTTTGTGCTTAAACATGTCTTATTTGGGAGACTGAATTTTAAAGATTGCAGGATAAAGTCTGTGATTTGATAATTACTTCAATGCTGATGTTGTTATATTTACATCAAGGAAAATAGAAGGCCTGTTTATTCATGAACTGGTAAAATATTAAATGATATCTCATTCTTGATTTAGATGATGTGAGGAAAAAGCATAAAACAGCTGCCAAGAAAAAATTTCTAATGTTGCGCAGGTTTCTATGGTCTTTACTTAATGTCATTATAACAAAATTTGGTTTGTGGTAATGCAGTTTCAGCAGGGAAATAATTAACAGTCAGGCTATCATCCAAGGGTAGCAGCCATGTTTAAGCTGGGCAGCCAGCCCGAAGTCACTGCAACAAATCAAATGCTGAAAATTACTCCAATCTTCAAAAATTCAATAAAATACATAAACACAGAGGTTAAGAAATGAATATAAAGATTGTGTTTGGAGAAAGGCAAAAATATATAAAGTATAATCCTAGCTAATGTCAAAGGGAAAAATATTTTGGAGTGGGATAGCAAACACCACAGCTCATTTGAAAACATAATCAATATGTTAGATAAAAGTAAGCTTATTTAAAGTTCACTAACCAGTTAAAGGGATACTACCAATACTATTTAGGCTTACAATATTTAGCTGTATAAAGAAAGAAATGTGGAAGGGCAAGCTCTCAAGAACACAGACCAGTTTTATACCCTCTCTTGGGCAGCTAACTGATGGAGTGTACTTGAGCAGGTGAAGCTTTATGAGCACAAAAGTGGTTGCTGGTGCATTGYGGTTTGGCAGTCAAATAAATCCCTTGCATAGAGATGTGTTGTTCTGAAATAGGATTGATAAAGCTATGCTTTAGAAGAACTAATGGGAAGGGCACCTCTTAGAATGTGCTTAAATGATAGCTCCAGATGGAAGTCTAAACAAGCATATGTCTTGATGGAGTCTTTCTCTTCACATGTGTCTTGCTGAAACAGGAAAGCCTCCTAGAGGTCTTTCATCCCGCAACACCTGTGTTCAAAGCCAGAGCACCAGAATGGGAAATTGTAACTGTGAGTAGCAGTGGCCCCGACCCCCGTTAGTTAATTGTTAAATGACATCCTTCAGACCATCGCCAATTTTGGCAGAGCTGGCCAAATTCAGAGGAAGGCTGCCGTGTGGATGTCTGAGGAATATCTGGAATGAGGGAGCTAAAACTCGTCTTGCAGAATCAAGGTGGCCCAGCGGGATCCAGCCAGAAGGGTGGACTGGAAAACAAGAGACAGGTCCTGCACCCAGTGCTGCCTCTGCCTTTGCAGGTGAAAGGGATTATTTAATCTCTTTACTTGAGTGATTCTGTTTCTTAACATGACACAAAGGATACRTAACCTCAGTCCTCTACCAGTAATTGGATGGGACAACTGCTGTTCTCAGTGCCTCCACCCAGTTAACAGTGGCTGTGTGGGTGCCTGTGAGCACTTGATCAGACACTATTTCAAGTACTTTGCAGCTCCATGTTAATATGGTCTAAATGATCGGCTTAAGTTTCACAGGGAGTTACTTGTTCATGTCCTCAATGTACTTTCCTGGTATGTGTGTGAGTATTGCAGTTTGATGGTGCTCACAGGCAATACACGGTCTAGCAGTAGGAACCAGGACTCTGATTTGGCCTTCTTCCCAACTGAGATATCTTATTCACCTGGAAATAAGGATGCATGAACAGATGCAATCATCTTCAGTCAGACTTATTGTAGTTTTCTTGGTGCCTTACATGGCACTTTCCATCCAAGCGCCCTCTTCAGAGAATAATGGAAGCAGTCGTGATGTTCTCAGCACCAATGAAAATCTCATTCGTGGTGTGGTTTTAGGTTTGTGTGGGTTTTTTTTTTTTTTTGTGTGTGTGTGTTTTTTTGTTTTTTTTTTTAATTTATTTAACTTAATTTAGATACCCAACTATGGGCAACTAAAATAGAAAATGCTGCTCTGAATTTTTGACATCTTCCATCCTTCTTAAATGGTAAAATAAATGCATTATTCTGCAGTAGTTTTCATGCAAAGGACCACAAAACATTTCACAAGGCAATAACTAGGTATGTACTAGACCACCAGAGAAAGATTTAGAAGCAGGAGTGGGAAAATACATGAACTGAAGGAAGCAGCGGCCTGCTGAGATGAGGCAGCGCAGGTGGCCGGGTGACATTCCTTCCCGTGCTCTCGTGTCACACGGGAAGAAGCAGAGGAGGATGCGAGGGCTGGGCGCAGGCTGCGGTCAGGGAGGGGAGGCAGTCCAGGCCGAGCTGTGTGAACCAAGGGTGGCTGGGAGATGGCCAGGAACCCGGGGAAAGGCTCAGAGGTGAGGCGTGAGCCGGGCTTGCTCCCGGGGGTGGCGGTGCGACCGGCGCAGCCAGATCCTCGCTCTCACTTCAGCGCACTTGGAAATATCTCATCCAGCAGTTCGCAGGCACAAGCACAGGGACTGAGGAAATGCAGCAGTGAGACACAAATACATCTTGGCACCCAGCGATCACCAAAAGCACACAATATCCACAGGAACAGCAAAGCCTGGCAAGCTATTTAACAAAATCTGCCGAGATCATTATTTTTGAGAGGAAAAAATTTGATTAGGTCTCTCTTGATTGCTGGGAACATGGCTTGAGTAYGCTTTGGAAAATGCTGATCTCTGCCATTCATGTATTTCTGCTTATGGAACTGAAATCAATAACTTAATTTTAGCTGTAAACATGGTTCTTATTTTGCTTTCCTGAACAGCAATAATTTCAAGGCATCTTTCGGTGGCACCCTGATTTAAAAAGAAAAAAACAAAACCTCAAAGAACCATATATCCCTAGGGTAATTTCTGTGCTTTTAATGATGATCATCCTGTTTTATAGGGTATTGCTGAGCTTAGAATGTGCAGTTATCTTCTTTTTATTCACCTACTGTCTTATATTCCAGACTAAAACATATGCTTGGGTAGTACAGAAAATACAAAAAATAGCTAGGTTTGAAACTGTTTCTGAAACTGTTATGTTTTTGTGCTGCTGTAAAGATCCAGGGTTCACCATGTTATAATTTGTGTTAAAATCCCCACACCTGTAAATCAAACATTGGTGAGAAATGCAGTAGTTACCGGAATGTTTATCCTGCTATTATCTGCTTTTCATATGACAAGGCAGGAGAGAAAATTATTTGGAAAAAGTTGTTAAAATCAAACAGAAAACATGCTTATGCACATCGACACACCTTTACTCCCTTTTTTTAGCAGTGGGTTCAGGCAGACGATTTGCTGATTCTCTCTCTGCGTTCTGAAAGACTGCTCAGAGGACACCTCCTTTAGATAGAAACTGATCTAACAAAGCACTTACCGCTTGTGGAAATTTCAGTACGAGAATAGTCCTGGGGATTTCAAGTTGAAAACTTTACACTTGGTGCCTAAGTGCTTTGCTGCATTCTCCACCTTGATTTTTGATGAGACAGGTTCTAAATTGGTGCATTGCTACAACCGAAATGCCCCCGGCAAATGCCATGAGTTGCGAGCCCTTGGAAAAGGGTAAGGACACTTGCTTGTTATATGACCCTGTGATTCAAGCAAGCTGTGTAAGGTGGTAAAGTGAAATCACTTTGTTTTTCAAGGGAATGGTGATAATAGGTGTTGGAACTTCATTACAAATACAATATCTGAAAACTGTGTTGTGCACACCGGCAGTTGTCTGAGCATCTGTGTTCATGTGCTGCACKCCTGCCGGGAAAAGACATAAAATGAAGGCCTACCAAAGATCAGAGATTTCACGACTGCAAATGGAAAGAATGAATGTGTTCAATGAATGTGTCAAATGAAAAGAATGTGTCAGATATGTAACGGCTGGGAATGCAAGTGAGCTCTGCAGCATTTTGGGGAGACCCTGCAGTTTTTAGCAATATTTCTGTTGTGTTATGCATGGATGTGATTTTTTCTAGACTGTACACATTTACTCTGGTACTTTTCTGCTTGCTTTCTGCCCCTGCTTCTCCTCCTGTTTGAAACAGACTCAAATACTATAGAAATTTTGAGGAAAATTGTTTGACTTGTGGAATTTTTATTCTCCGTGGGCTTCCTTACCCTTTCTTGGTAATTGCTCGTTCCAGACTTGCCAAATACCAGAGCAATACTCTATCTACTTCAGTGCCACAGCTACTTCTTTTCACCTGTTCCTTCATAGTTCCTGAACTTGGTAGGGAGGAGCATAAAACTGTGTAATGATTCTGTGTGGCTTTGGGTCATCTCCAAGAAATGTGCGGAAATCATAGCAGGTAGATAGATAGATGGATGGATAGATAGATAGACAGATAGAAATCTCCCTGCTGAAGAATCTGAAAACTACAGTTTAGTATGATTTTTCCATCAGTCCTTCTAGATGTAATTGGAACTAATGTGTTGGCTTTTCCCACACCAGTTGCTAGTCAGGAAACCCTTATGCATTTCTCCTCCTTCAGTGAGGAGCGCTAATCTTGAAGAACATTTGGCAAATTGCAATGGTTGTGAATGATCTTTTGGTCACTTCAGCACACAAATAATGATGTGTGCCTCAGGCAGAGCCCTTTGGAGCTTCATACTATATACCAGAGCTACAGCAGTTTCCTATAATGGATCTGTGCTTATTTTTATATTTTTTCTATATCTAGTTCTTTCATTGCCCGTGTTTTGGCACAGAAGTGTTGAAGCTGTTCACTGATTACCGTTAGTTATTTTCCCCGCTGCTAATAGCCTGTAATACAATTCCTTCAGCCAGTGTTCATGGCTGTTGCCATCAGCAGTTCTGCGACCAGCAGAGCGCCTTGCCTGCACAGGAGCAGATTCCCCCAGTTGCTGACAAGTAGGGGTGTAAGTGAGTACCTGACCCTGACAGAATCGAACTCAAGGCTATAATGCTGTTCGATTTCATAAAATAACTCAGATTTTTAACAGTTAACCCAACACAAATGTTAAGACAAGCAGTCCTCTTTACTACAGGTACCTTGGCATTTTATAACCTAGTGACTTCTGAGAGGCATTTCAAAATGCTGCACAGTAAGGGGACTGTGTTGAGTTTGCTCTGTACTCCACTTATCTGTCCTGGAGGGGAAGCGGCAGAAGTCCAAGGACTTCTGTTTAGCGGTGGAGCTTCAGCAGTGAAGTGGGTGGCTAAATGAGAACAGTCAATGAGAACTGATCACCAACAGCTTGAGTTTGTTTTGATTTATAGTTGGTGTCTTGCAGGGGCCTGTAAGAATAATATTTCTTTTCTGATTTCTGGGGTGATCCCTGCGCCTACCTTGTTTGCTCAGCTTAAAAACGTGAGTTGCATCCCGGACATATCCTGGAAACTGGGTCTGAGACAGTCTTGGCTCCTGTATTTCAAAAGCAAGGTTAATAATGTTGTTCTCCCGTAGGCCATAGCTGCATAGAGTGGTTCACTTACAGAGTGGCTGCAGGAGGTGACACTGAGGGTTCACTCAGCCCAACACCCTGACTTGGACAGTGGCTGCAAGCAGAAGCCAAGGGCAGAGTTAGAAGAGGGCAAACACAGAGGGTACTACACTGCCCCCGGGCTCTGACCATTTGTAGCTCAAGCAATTTCCAGAGGTGGCGTAATTTCTCTATTTAGTAATCTATAATATATCTCTGTCTCTGCTGGCTCTGTCTCCTGTGAGCATAAGCTTCAAGCATTCACAGTGGCCTCTGGCAAGAAACTCCACAAGTCTGCTACACACTGGAGGAATAGCCACATTATTTTGTTTGTTTTGCGGTGCATTTCTTATCCTCTAGTTTTTGTACTGGAAGAGTCAGAGTGTAATTAATATCTTCTCCACCTTCTCCGTTAGAGAAGTGTGTGCTCTGTTAAGCACACACATAACAGAATATTAAGCACTTGATGAAGTCCGGAGGGAATAAACAAAACCTTAGCCCAAACCTAAACACAGCTCATCTGCAAAAGCTTTGCTGAGCGTGAGGGCTCCAACAGCATTGCTGCAGAGCTAAACTCATTTTGTTCTGTTTTAAAGTGGAACTCCCTGCTCTGAGCCTTTGTTTAAGTGTAGGCATTTAAAAGGTCATTTCTAAACCTCTGCTTTCCCCGAGATGAACTTTTTCCCTCTATCCCTGTTTGTTATCTGCTGCCTCAAAAACCTTCTGGTTTATTAAGAAATTAAATGAAGTGGGCATGCCATTCCCACACAGTTTTCATTCTTTTAACTCTTGCTTTCCTCTGATTTCCATTTGTTCACTGCCCCCGGTCAGAGGCCACCGCACGAAGAGGGAAGTGAGCACCTGCACTCATCTGGCCCTCTCGCAGAGGCCTGAAGACGCAAAAATCCTGCGGGCACCAAATGGTGCTTCTGAGTGATTAAACAACCAAGTGAAAGCAATCCTTACATTAGCATTGCTGTGTGGCTTCTCTGGAGCTTGCACTACTGTAATTCTGGTGAATTATTTTATTTATAAAAATCCTGATGCATATATGCATAGATAAAAGACCTAGAAGTAATGGAGGATAACTTAAAGGAATGAGAGTCTTCATGTATGTGCCCGAGTATGTTTCTCATTAATGCCTCCTACAGTTCTTGTCCCAATCCCCATCCCTTTCCCCAGAGCTTTATTTCTGGGCATGTGACCTGCAGCGGTTGTAAAACCCCAGCTACAGAGCAGGCAGCAAGAAGTTTCTCAATAAGCTTTTTTTATTACCAGCTAAAAACTGAATCAAACCACATGCATGCTGACTGAGGAGTCACCTGGAGAAAATCAGAGGGCAGAGGCAAACTTGATGCCTGCCCCTAGCTTGGGAGAATTTCAGGTAAGCACCTCTGCCTGCCCGGGACACCAGGCATAGCATCATCCCCAGAGGAGACAGCCATCCTTTGTGATGAAGTTGCTGGGTCACCCTTGTCTTTCAGGGTGGTGGGGAGGGTGTGACAGCTGTAGTGCTCATCGTGATTATCCAGGGCTTAAAATATTGGCCTAGAAAATGGGACCCTAGGCTTAATTCACTCCTCTGCCCAAAATGTTTCAAGACCATGTCTCCCAGGATGTGGCCCTAGATACCGAGCTGTATAGCATGCGAAGAAAATTTATGTTAAAGAGCCTTAACAAGCCAGAAATATCCTGGAGAGTGGGAAAGATGCCACCAGGTTCCTCGTCAACCATGAGCATCCTGGTCTCCAGATCCCACCATCAACATCTCTGTTGTGCTTTCCCTCTCTCTGGCCCAATGAAACTTCAAATCTGTTCTGCACTCTGGCACAGCTCTGGCATGATGCTGGGGCTGGGGGGGAGTGGGTCACTTGATCCCACYATACCTAGCCTAGAGCTCATTGGTAAAGTAACTTGCAAATTTTATACTCATTTCCAAAGCAAGCATTCTCATGAGTAGGCTATTATGCCAAAGCTACCRCAATAACCTCTGGTATTTCAGAGGAAATGAGAGAAGTGGTGRCATATGCTCACATCAGCACTTAAGATACCCACAGCCAGTAAGTGATATTTGTGTTCTGAAGCCCAAACTCTCTAAAGTGTCTACAGTGCCGTAAATCCCATCCCTGGCTGCTGATGTACACAAGGTGTGGAAGTGCTCCGTGCTGGCACCACGGGCACCCTAGAACCTAAGGGGGTTTTTGGTTCTCAGCTCCTTCTGAGGCTGTCATCTGTTGTGAGAGACAAAAAAAAGTGYGTATGATGTGCAATACCTGTTTTATTCAACAGCTTGCAAACATTTGCTAGAATGAAAAAGGTGAAGAAAAAGTATATCATAGTGGAGGAGAGGGAAGGTTGGGTGCTGCCTCACCAAATGGGAAATGTTTCCTTTCTTCTCCTTCTTAGCCCATATAAGATACTCAAATACTGCCAGCAAAAGTTGTAGTTCAGAATGGAGAAACACCATAGGTTTATAACGCAAATAATTTGTTTTTTTGCGGTTGTCTTTTTCTTCTTTTCCCCAAATGACCAAATAATTTAAATAAAAATTTAAAGGGGAAACTATATATTTAGTTGAAGAGCAGTCACAGAAAACACCAGTTTACTGGTGGTTTTCTAAAAATGATAGCTTTGGGAGAAAGAAGGAAAGGGAAAGAGGATGTGCCTTTGCAGCCATTCCCACACTCTTCATCTGCCACCCTCAAACAGCTTGAGCCATGGTGGGGGAAATCTGAACCAGGCTGAAGTCCCTCAGGAAATATATTCATGAAAAATAGGACATACAAAATCATGACCTAAAAGTGGATGTCAAGGTGAGGGATGATTTTTTTGGTTGCAATGGGAGTTCACTGCAATCTGGGAGAGCTTGGTCGTGCACAGACGGCCCGTGCCCTCCTGGTGGGAAGCATCTGCGTGCCAGAGGAGCAGATTTGAGGGCAGCCTCCCAGTAGAGATCAGCCCCTCACCTCAGAGCTATAAACCATCTTTAAATACCCGGGGCCCAAGCTGTTGAGTGCCCGCTGTAGCGGCGTTGCGGGCGCTGGCGGTCCAGACTCCTCACCGGGGGCACCTCTTCCCCTCGGGGAGAATGGAGGGGACAAAAATAGAGCAAAGCCAGTTTAGGGAGCCCCTTGCTCACCACGACATGCCCTTGTATCCGTCCACAGGGGTTAGTGTTAGGGAGAGTTTATAGACATGTCAGCTGTTGCAGCCTGGCACAAAAAAAGAGACATATTAATGCTTAAAAAAACCCCACACGAGCCTCCTTATATGAGCAAGGTTTTGAGAGTCGTCACAAAATGTGTTTGGGATATCGCGATGAAATCCTGGTCGGCCTCCTGCCAGCGCGTTTCAGAGGGCAGTGGAGAGCCCAGACCTCCCCTGCCTGCCTGCCAAGCCAACCCGCTGCCCGTCTGGGCAGACAGCAAAGAGAAACCCAAAGAAAACTTGCTATTCCATTTTGTAAAAATGGGATAACTGGAGAAACCAGCTTGAAAAGGAAATGAGAGACCTGGAAAGTGAGGCAAAGCACATCGGGATAAGAAAGTGCGCAAACACCCATGTGGGTGGGGGGTTGGCAACTCTGTCAAAATGTTCCCAGCATCCCCAAGAAGGTAAGGGGAAAAAGGCTCTAGCTTTACAGATCCTTGTGTTTGTGGGATCTTAATAAAAATGTCTGTCGCCCACATACTCATTGAAGTCTGCTGCCCACATATGGGCCCAAATACAAAACGCTGTTTCTTATTTTTTTTATTTTGTTCTGAAAAATATACACAATATAGGGGAAATCTAGAAATCCACAGAAGATTCTATTTTTGATATTACCTTCTGTGATGATTACAGTTTGCCTTTGCCATGGGCTTGTTCTTCTATGTGCATCATAATGCTTTTGCACTTGGCAAAGAGCAGCTATTTACCCTGCAAGTAGCCATTGGTGACTGGCAAATTTCCTTAAATTCAGCTATATTCTCTTCTGCTTTTCCCCCAAGATATTCCTGAGGGAATAATGCATTCTCATGTCACAATATTTCACATTATAACATCTGTAAGTTAATACGAAAGGGAGGAAGGATAAGCCTCCCCTACAGTTTTCCTCCTATCTCACATAATTTCTGTGATTAACTCTCTGATGGGAAGATCTTGACAAGAGAGCCCAGGGATACCATTTTGCAGCGAAAATACTTCGCTGTGGAAGGGGCACGTTCCTGAGAAACCCAACTAAAAGCATCTTTGTCTTGATCTCCCTTGACAGAGCAGAGCTGTGCCAGGGCTACGGGGCACCAGGTGGTGTGAAAGCAGGTTTCCTCCACCCTCGCTCATGCTCTCTCCCTAGAGATTTCAGGTCACTGACCTCAGCAACACAGGATTTATTTTCTTTGTACCTTTTACCTCTCTGAAACTGGGTAAAAACATGTACCYGTAGAAACCCAGATTTCTCTGTATGGTTTTGGGCAAGGGCAACTTCTTCAGCTCTCTGTCTACAGAGCAGCCAGTGAAATGAGCTCCTCTTGCTGCTGGGGCTGGATGGCATTTCTGTAAAGCAGGTGGGGATGTTGGGAATGCAAACGCTGAGTATGTCTCAGGTGCTTATGGAAAAATCCAAGCAAGCCCCTCATAATCCAAAATATTCTGTTTCAGTCARTATTTGCCACGCTTGAATTGGTCATTCCTGGGCATACTGCCCTTTATCTGTATAATTTCATAGTCAATTYGTAGAAGAATGTCAAGCTGGCTGACTGGAAATCTTTGCTGTAATATAYGCACAAAGGACAGATCTGTAAACCCAACAGGTGAGCAGATATTCACACARTTCATTGCTCCTGGCTTGGCTAGAACTGGTGAGGTGATGAGTTGCTTACCACTGGGATCAGGGAATTCATACCCTGCCACAGGTGGTTGCTTTGCTCAGGATCATAAAGATTAACACAAGGAAACATAATGATATCCTGCTTTGTAGTTCAAGTTAAAAGTTTCATTGATCTCATAGGACTTAGCACTGCTTCGGATGTGCAACATCTGGTCTATAAGAAATAGGAGTGTATGCATGYGAAATAGAACAGTATAAAAAGCTAGAAGTAAAGGATAAAGCTAATAGCAACACTTTGCCAAAAATATTATGGATTTAAATGTTGATCTACACATCAGAACCTTCTTTCATTATTGACTAATGCACAGAATAGGAAGTCCCAGAAGAACTGTTGTAACAGCATTCGTATTCTTTTCTTAAAGCATCTTCCAAATTAACTTGACTTCATCTCTSTCTCCCCTCTCTCCTTCCCTTCTCAAGTGTTCCCTTGCTATTTATTTACTGAATTTTTAAGTCACTGCAGTTTCTATTGGTCTTTGAGAAAAAAAATGTGCAGCATCCGCATATGGTTTTGAACAGCCTGACTCGCAGGGCTTCATTTTTTAAGGATGGAAGTGACAGTTTTAGAGAGTTTTACTTGTGGGGCTGTTGAAGATTTTTTTTCCTACCTTCGTGAGAATGTTCCTCTTTTCATGTTTTTAAAATGGAATTTTCATTTTCATTTCTATTGCTTGAGGAAAATGAAACCAAGCACCAGGGAAGGTGACTTTCCTCATTCAGATTAGATTGGTACGGTTTCTCATAAAAAAAAAAAAAAAAAGAAGCTAAAAAAGGATAAAAAAGATGAAGTACTTGACAGTGCACCCATATCAATCTTCTCGGATCTTAATTTTTGGAGGACGAGGGCTTTCTGGGTTAGYCTTTCATCAGACTGTCAGGACATTATTTTCCCTTATAAACTATAGGTTCTGTTTACATTTCTGTGACATCTTCARTCCCAAAGGACTGACAGCACTTCACCTTCTATCCATCTGGTCTGTTTTCACTCTCTATTGAAGTACAGGTGCCACAGTCTCAGGAGCACAAACTGGAAATGTGTTTAATTGTGTATAACAACTGTCCCACAGTGAAGGACAGAAGCAAAGCAGAATCCAGCAGAAACAGCAGGGGACCTTCAGATAAAAGTGTAGCTAAAAATGAATATTCAACTAATAGAGTTTTCTGAAAATAAATTGCACTTCATCTCATCCCTTACCTGTTTTAAGCCTATTTGTATTACAGGTATCATGTGGAAGCTGTCACACCCTATAGCTGTCACACCCTATAGCTAGTGTTTTGATCAAAACCCACTAATTTCTAGTTGCTTCTGAATTTGCTTAGGTAGGATATGCTTTCTGAGTCTCAGAGGTGCTCACGTCCTTGCAGAAAATCAGCAGGTACTGATGGAGCCCAGCCCACACACTCATCCCACCGAAACAGAGGCTCCCTAGATAGCCCAAGTCAGGAATGTCAAATGAATGCTTGCTCCTGAAAATTTYGATCACAACAGCAGTACCCTGCTAATGCATGACGGACACATGTCAGAAAATTGGTCAGGATCATAATAACAGCCTGTTGTAGCTAGTAAGGCAGTTCAGGACCTGAGGTAACCACAGGCACTCAGGGGTTACAGCTGCTATAAATGATGGCACTTCTAATGGCATAATAGCAACAGTATTCTGGGACTTTAATTCAGCAACCGGGTGGTCAGTGATACAATTTTGTGTAGCTTCTTCATTGCTGTCTGCAAGAAAACAGGTCAGCAAGCACAGCAGCCCAGGACATACCTTCGATGTGCTTGCTTTTCTTGGGCGAAGGCTATTCTAGTGGTGAAGGGAAGAAAACGGAGCAGCGGTGTGCTGACATGCACGGAYAGGGCTTCTTGGCAAAGAACTCCCAGAGTGAATGGCTTGTTACACAGAAAGCTTTCAGCCCCAATTAGCTGAAATTGTAAGGAAGAATGTTTAGCTAGTAAAAAAGAGTTCGAAGGACAGAAATTTGTTGAAGTCAGTGAAATGCTGTTTGTTTAAGGCAGACGAAAGGTCATTCTTGTAGATAGCTTTTTGAGAGTCTTGTTTTCACCAAGGTTATTCTGATTTAATAACRTCCTGCATCTCCATGCTGAGGCCATGTGTGTGCCAGCGCATGCTCTAGAGTCCTCTTTAGCATTGGCCATTTTTCTAATTGTTCCTGAACATGATTTGTAGGTGAATCTGTCTGCTGAGCAGATTTGTTATTCATGGTAGCAATCCCCTTCTCTACCTTCCAGTCATCTTGAAGGACTCATTTGGTGATGTCTATCACATACAATTATGTTGGAACCCCATTAATTTATTAATATTAGTYGCTAATGGTTATGCAATTAATTGCATTTGGAAGAATACAAAATTGAGTAAATAACTTCAAAGTGTTGAGTCCTCTTTGGCAAGCTAATACAGCTCATCCTGCCCAATTACACTGATAAGATTTTAAACTAATTGAGCTCACACTGTGCCTCTCCATTACCTGACATTCAGCAGCACACAGAGAAGATTAAAAGGATTCAGGGGATGGTGTGCTTGTAAAACCAGGAATAGTCACTCCTGGTTCTCATTTAAGCATAAATACATATTAATTCACAACTGAAGAATACTTTATATGGAGGTTGCCATAGAGATGAGCATTTTGAGAAGTTTGGGGCTTTTGCTGGCGTTTCAGGTTAAAAATAATGACCCAGGTTACTCAGGACCTCATTACACAATGGCAGGTGCATATCCTGTAATCCAACYGGTTGCTCACCATGGCACCATAGGAGCAGAGGACTCGTCATACTGGATTAAATCATTTGTTCATCTAACTTGACATTTTGCCTTCTGCACTGATATTCTTGAGGAAGGTGGAAGGCTCCCATAATGCTTATTACCTATCTAATTATGCTATGTGGTGTACAGGGAAGAAACATCCTTCCAGAGCCCTGCAGGCAATTAACTTACACCCAGAAGCGTGATATTCAATTACCCTTATTATTTCAGCATTCCAAGCAGCAAGAGATRGTTAATGATTGCATGAAATTATCCAGCCTTTTAAAAAAATCTACTCAAAGTTACCAGAACCTTACATTGCATGACAGCAAAACTCATATGAGGCCCACTAGCAGCAGTAAAACTGAGGGAAGGCGAGTGACAGATGATTCACTTGCATGGCAAAATTTGTCTTTTTGAACCTCTTGTTCTTACCCATGGAATCAGTCCTGAGGGACATCTTACAGAATAATAATGTTCATCCAGAAGTAAATCTATTACTCTCCTCTACTAAAGCTCCTGGCTTTTCATTTGCTGTACAGAGCTGGCTATTTTTCAGAGAAGGTTTTGGGCTGCCGAGCTCTCAGCTTTTGTTGCAGCACTTTGGATTCTGAAGTTGCTGGTGACCGTATGCATGGTATGCTGACATCTTCTGCCAGTCACCAGGCTCCCAGCAAAACACCCCATAATAATGGAGAGGATCGGATAAAATCCTTCAATGATGTTGTGAAGAAATGCTTTTGGAGGATTAATTATTTTTCATTGAATAAGAATGGGCGGCTGAACTAACAAACAGATTAACTCCTTGGAGAAGAAAACTAAAGTTCCTTAGACAGAACAAACTAAACATTGAAAACTGAGTTATCTTTCAACAACTGTCTTTTAAAAAAATTTGCAGTAGAGTTTGCACTTGAACAGGTACTTCCTGGTCATGGAAAACCAGGGCCAAAGATGCCAAGCTCCATGTAAATTATACAGGAAGATAGTATAAAAACTTTCCCATTGATCAACAGTCACTGGGTACTGTATCAGACCATACAAGAAAGRAGGTAGTAAATAATGAGTATAACTGCTGCGAGAAATTATACATCTGATATACCTRTTTAAACCAGACGAGATCTGGGCTGGTAACTTTACGTCCTTCAGAGAAAGCATAAGGGAGATGATGATGAAATGAGTCTGCATTTTTGATGGTACCAAGCAAGTGCTGAACTTCGTCAAACTGACGTTACAAATGGGCTGCAGGTGTAATTTCACAAGACCTTCAGTCTCTGAAGAACTTATACTCTGATTAAGATATATTGAATCATTACTTATTCAGTAAGAGACAGTTAAGTTCTTCCTGCAAAAAATTCAAGCAAAAAGCTTTATCTTTAAGGCTTAAAGAAATTAACTTCCTTTTAAGTGTAAAACTGTCTGCTAAATACAAAGGTGGAGGAATGGGTGCCTCTTATGGCCGCAGACCGTCATCCAAGTATCCTTTTCACCAGTACTGATTGGATCAACTGTATATTCTGTAAATACATATCTCTCCACTGATGGCCATGGCACTGCCTCAATAAATACCAGGACTCATTTTGGCCTGTTTCACATTTGCTATGTAATCATTTAATTCTACAGTCTTTATAGAAAAAGACTATTTGACTAAATGGACTTTCAAAATGGACTAGTTAGGGAATGTGAATGTTAGTCTCTGAAGTGGATGATGGTGTTTTGGGCACAGTCCTGGGATTCATAAATAGGGTGTCCCAATTTATATTGCCCAGTGATAGACCTATTGCTCATGGCAGACAAAAGCCAGCTGCCTCCTCATGGGTCACAGCGAGCACACAGAGACATAATGCCACTTTGCCAAACTTATTTGATTATTGCAAAATTCCTTTCCCTGTTTTCTGTAGCAGGTGGTATCACTGTTTTCTGTAGCAGGTGGTAGGGAGAAGTGAGACTAATCAGGTAAAAATGCTTTCTTTTCCACATGGGGATTAAAATTTCAAGGTGTGTTATCAATTCAAATATTCTTGAATACCTACAACTGTAGCTTATTGAATAAAATGAGTGTAAACTAGAAAAATGGGTGGCTTTACTTCTCTCATTAATCAGAGATATAAATTGCATTAAGATGTTGATCTTTTCCTGGAACAGTAAACAAACGATTCTGTGAAAGACATATAGAAAATAACACGAAACTGCTGCAAGTCTTCTAGTAAYTGCCGCCAAGAGCCGCAAACATCAGAGGTAAATGAATAATCACCAACAGAGCAGAACAGCCATTAGACATAATGATAGAAAACCTCCCTTCACACTCACAGACATCAACCTTTCGGTGCAATTACAAGTTCGCAGAAGCAAACAATTGGCTTTAAAGCAAGATAGAAAGCTACGAAAAGAACCTGGCTTTTTGCTTCAAGTGAGTGGACCTCGAGTGAATTCAGCTGCTCTGCTTGGGAAAGGGAACAAATGAGAGCATATGCTTTTGCACCCTTCAGAGAAAATTCAATGTAAGAAAAAAATCAAACTGTTTTGAATTATTGCTTCTTAAAAAGTCAAGCAAGAACGACCCAAAATGTCCAACTCTTCTGCAAGACTTTTGAAGCAGAGCTAGTAGGACCTCTCAAGAGAGCCTTTAGATTTCTGTCTCTCTTGAGAGGGGTGCAGAGAAATGGGGAGGGACGGGTGTCACTAGCTGATGAACAGCAAGAGCAGGATAAGGGGGAACACTGTAAGCCTGTGTCTTCTTCCATGGTATCTGTTTTGCTCTGGTGGAGTGCTATTGACCCCTTATGCATCACTCACCAGTGAGAGGAGAGTCATGTCATGTGTGGCCCAAAATGCTTTAAGCACTATTTGGTTTAATATTTCATTACGAGCTATTTTTATTCTGTGAAGGAAGTTGCCAAAGAAGGTGGGGGATGTTGTTTGGGAGGCATGTAGTTAGAGATACTGACTAAAGAAAGGACAATTTAGAAAGAGAAAACACAGAGGAAGTGTGCTGGGGACAGAGAACAATTGATCTGCTCAGTGTCACCGAATAAAACCAATATAACATGACTTTGCAGGGTGATTTCACTGTGGGTGCTTTTCTTTCTGTGTGGGTTTGGGAGTTTGAAATACAGAACTGTGGGATTTGGCKKKTTTYYTTTTTTTTTTTTTTTT
>JASVER010000016.1:3046005-3215281 GCA_030449065.1 Oceanodroma leucorhoa
TGAATGTCTGCTAAATTCTAATTTCCCCATCCTAAATTTCTTCAATGCCAAGTAGAGAGCAATATTTCACTGATAGTCATCTTTATCTGACTCCAGCTAATTCATGCTGAGAATATTAGAAAAATACAAACCATATATCTCATCACTGAGCAAGAGGGCTCAGGTATGCATTTCCTCTGTGCTCTTAAATGTTTTGGGTTTATACTTAGGAAAGAAGATAGACTTTTAATTGAAGTCCTCTCCATAAAAATGAGAATACCTTGAATTTTAGAATAAAAGAAAATAAATTACGTAGTACCCTTCAAAAACAGTTTTTGATTTTGGCCATTCAAAGCTGAAATGATGGTACTGGCAGTCTTCTAAATTTTAATGAAAACTTTAAGGCATTTTGAAATTTCAGAGTTAAAATTTATCATTATAAAACTCCTGCAGGGAAGCAGTTTCCTAAAGAATAAGYGACAGAGAAGAACAAGTTGGTGGGCTCTCAGAAGTCAGGCTATTCCATAAATTACAATGGAAAAGGAGATTCTTTTTAATTTTAARTGTATTTTGACCCTTCTTGCTTACTGTAAGGTGCATGCTAATCTCTCTCAAAGAAAGAGAAAATGTTACCATATCATAGAGCTATAAACCACTTGTTCTACGCTGAAACACAACATACAGGGTTTCAGTTCAGAAATAATGTTATTTTTCAGCTCAGTTTCAGAAAAAAAAAAAAGTTATGTTCTCTGCTGCTAAAGGATTATCTCATTACAAATAAATTCATTCTCTTGGAATTCAGACCATTGTGCTGTGTGGAAGGTTTAGTTTCAGGACTTCAATAAAATGATAGGTTGACCAGATGTTTTTCRGTCACTATTTGCATAGTAATATTTTACACAGCTATATTCCCCGGGAAGTCAACAAAATAGTATATGTAAATGAAGAGGAATATGACACTTGATTGTATGAAATGACTTTTTAGGTAATCACCTTCTGAGTGTGTAGAGACTTCAGGGGTTTTTACAATAACCTGAAAAATAGTGTGAAAAAGTGTCAGCATGACAGAGATGAGATGTCTTTTTCAGAAAAAAACGTAATTAGTATTTCTAAAGTACTGACTGATAGAATAGGCTAAAACAAACCAGACTTGTTACAGGCAATKGAATAAATAATATGCATGCCTGAAATTACTTTAGGTATTGAACTATGTATTTACCTGATGGTTTTTATGGCTTTACTAACAAGAAGTTATTGCCTGTCAGGAAAGTGATCATGATCATTTCCTCCACATCTCTAAACAGGACTAAACACGGTCTTCTTGGCTAAATATATGCAATAAGAAGCCGTCACAGCATTTGCTGACAGATGGTTTTTGAAGCTCTGTCAGTCCTGGTGTGAGAGGAATATTTGTGAATCTTGATAATTTCATCTCCAGTATGCAAGGTATTTCCACACAGGTACAAAACTGGCTTATAAATTTCCAAATTATATATGTGGTTTTATATATGTATAATTTTCCAAATTATATATGTGGGAATTCTCAGTGGTGCAAGAAAGGCAGTGAAATTTTCTTTCTGCGTGGTTCTCACAGTCTGATACCTGAAGACCCAATACAGTAGGTGCTATATAAGAAAGTAATTTTCACTTATGTGAGTAGACCAGCTGAAATCAGGGCTACTTGTCTGAGCTGTACTTGGCACAGCGATTTATTTACAGGAGGGGAACCTGGGGAAAAAAAAAATATGCTGCTTATATAGATCTATCATGCAGTCTCTGKCTGAATGAATGTATGCTATTTCTAAAATAAACTAACATATAATTACTTCCCTGTTATACAAAAATATCTTTCATGACAAAATATTTTTGTTAAGTTGTAGCAGTGTAGTGAAATACTGTAGAAAATGTAATTTGATTATGATTCTTTACTCTTGCTTTTTAGCTGTATTTTAATAGCATGGTGAAAAGCACTTTATTGCCTAACTATGCAAAAATTACTTTTCTGGGTTGGTTAGTTTGGCTTATAGTATTCACTGAAGGAAGTTCTAACACAAGTGCTTGGCTATTAGCTTATTAAGCTATTGCTGCATGGGAAAGCAGTTAAACACTTAAGCATTTCATKGAACTGAAACCACACAGTGTAAATGCACAATATTGCAAATTGCCATAGGTAAGTACACAAGACTGGAGTGGATGGAAACACTTAGAAAGAAGGAAACTTAGCTGTTTCTCAGAAGAAGTGGGAAAAGACTAGATGACATTCTTTACACCAGAAAATAAGGAAAGGAAAAAAGAAAGATAGAACACAAAACAAATTCCTGTCCTCTTGCCTCAAGAGATCAGCTTGATCAATGCCAAATCAGATCCAAAGGTGCTCATGGAGTCCTGCTTCACTCRATCAAGCACACTCTGTTGGTTGGGCTTTCTGCTGCAGGGAGGCCAACGAGCTCTCACCCACCCCTGCTGCCAAAAATAATTTTAAAATGCTGATGAAAGTTAAATAGACAAACTAAAAAACCAAAAAAATTCTTTGGAAAAGTTCACCCCTTCCTTYTATTTCAGATTCAGTGAAGTTTTTCAAAAGATAGGCTCTTAATCCATCACAGCTTCTCTGTCAGGCTGCAGCAAGGTCTTTCCCAGTGAGCACTTGCATTAATCATGCATCTTGGGTAACTGACCTGTCTTTGTTCAGTTTGAAATTGGAAAAAGAAAAACACAAATGAAAGACTAGGAAAGAGAGAAAAATTAAATGGAATAGAAATAAAATGTAAGACAGGGGATGACAGCGAACCTGAGATTTTAAAAACTACTTGAATTTTAATAGGTTGGGCATCCTTGCAGTCAGTTTGCTCTGTGGGTTCATTGAGGGATGATGCCAACACCTCTGAGAAGAGAACTAATTGAGCTCCCTGGCTCTCAGAACTTGCCCTACGAGTGATCACCCTGACTCTTGCCATAGCAATGTCAGAGAAGGACGTGGTGCCTCATCACTCCCAGCTGACCACAGTGGCAGCTGTGTCAGTCACTCATGTATCAAGATAACACTTTAGGTGCATCAAACATAATTTGCAATTCAAAAATTTTCTCTTCCTACTGCTGTGCTAACTTAGGGCCCTAAGTGAATCCCTGGAGCTCAGTTTCACCACTGAATTCTCCTTGGATTGCCTAAACCAGGGAGAACCATTTTTCTTCTGCTTTGTCAGGAAATGGCTTTTATTAACAATTTTACAGGACATATTTGCAGGTTGAGCTTGATTTTCTGTTGCTTTTCTCATTGTYATTCAGCAAGGCATTTAAAAGTCTAGAAAATTTTTATAGCATTTGCATGTCTCAACTGTAGARACTCATGTAGGGATTTATAGTGTAAACAAATAATAAAATTCCTGGCTAGGACCCCTCCTGTGAAATTTGACTGTTCTTCTACTCTCGTATTACATTTAACAGTATGTAAGCTCTACACAAAATAAACCTCCTGTAGGCTTTAAGCTTGGTTCTCTTATTGGAGAAAAAGTATCTTAATTTCCCTGCCAAATATATGRCTCTTTCCTTGTTAAATATAWATATGTGTATATATACAAAAGTATATATATTTTATATATACTTTTATTTATTTTTTTACATGTTGCTAATGGATGATGTAATTCCTTATCTTATGCAATAATTCCCTTGGTAAAAATACCTTGTAACTAATTTTTGTTTTTCTCTATACATTTGTTCAAACCAACACAATAACTTGGCCTGCATCACTCAGTTACTAAACTACATTTACCAGACACCCATATGTGCCAGGGCCCAGGGCTTCTAGAGATAAAATGCTTCCCCTAACTCTCCTAAAACAAAGAAATCTGAGAAAACCAAAATCAAGCAGGAGCTTCCTTCTGTTATTTGCTATTTTGTCAAAGATGTCTGGCATTAAAAAAAAAAAGAATCAATGTCTTTAAATGTGTCTTGCAACAGCTCCTTCCTGACTGCTTTCCCCCAGATAGAACAAACTCTGCACAAACAGTTTTTAAAGATTTCTCTCTTGTGCAAGGCACCTCTTGCAATTAAGAGTGACTTGTGTGTGCCAGGGCTACCCCTGGGTGTGCCAGGAAAGAACGCAAAAATGCTGTGGACAGAAACAAGACYCGAATCCTTTAAAAATGAGAGATACAGACGTCTCTTTGTTATATGTGTACTCACCTTCATGTGTGCTCATTCTCTTTCTTTTCTAAATCTCAGCCTCAGGGTCTCAGAGCTGTAGCAGCACCTTGGCTAATCTGTGTTACCTGGCAATCTCTCTCTGGCAAGTATTTACATCCTCCAGAAACCAATAGAAAAGTAGTCTGATATTTGAAGTTAAAAGTGTTATTCATATCAATATCTCAGAAACATTTAATAATGAGACATTGGTGCAATAGATTTAAAAATYTTTAGTTTGCTACTGGCTTTTAACTTCAGAGGAACTGAGCARCAAGTGATTTGGTGTTTTTTTTCCCTTCTGCTTTTGTGCATGTCAAAGTTTTTGAAACAAAGATCTCGTTGGCATTAATGCACTCAGCCACTACGATGGCTCTACTTTCCACAAACTGGCAGCCGGTTTGCCTCTCACCATTTGTTGGTTCACCACTGCATCAAGAACTCATTGCTAGTCCAAACACTACCAAGCGTCAGCAGCATCAGTTCCCCATGCTAGACCAATCACGCCATTAGAAGGTTCCTATTGCCCTCATCATATCTCTAATTTCTGCATGATTTAAATGTGCACTTGGCACTGCTGATTAGCTGGACCGTGCCACTGCCCTGGACACCAGTCCCTGCAAAGGGCGACAGTTTGTTCTCAAGCTCTGAACAGCCCTAGGCTGATACTTAAGATCTTGTCTGAAAACCATGGTRTGATGGTTCCTTTGAAAGTCCATTTTCCTGAGACATACGCAACACACTGCTGAATCTCTGTGAAGCCATGGAAATAGAGATGCATATTTTGCCTGAAACATGACATGAAATTAAAGAACAATATCACAATAAATAAGACATGGTGAGGTAATACAGGTATGTAAAGCTGCCTCCTTGTATGTATTTGTGATGACTGATTTACTTTTGTAATCCCCAACTCCGTTTTCCAAAGGAAATCACTTAGTCAGTGTGTTCCTTCTGTTGTTTCCTGCACCCTGCTTAAGCACTAGACTAAGTGCAGAAATATAATTTTCCTCGTGGACTTTTTGGGTTGCTCACCTTAGTATTTGAATGCATCATATATTTATCATCATAACAACCGGGTAGCGTTGACTGCTGTTGTCACCCTCGATTTACAACCGGGATACCGAAGCAAAAGGCGGTTAAAGTCAAAGTGACCAGAATAGCCAGTAGTCATGTAAGGTCTGAGCGATGAGGGGCCCTAGGGAGACACCTGAGGACGAGTTTTCAAGAGTCTTTAGCACCCCCTGCTTGCTGCCCCTCCTGCCGCTGTGCACCCAGCAGCATCACCCTCTCCTGTCACCTTTCACATCTTGCTTTGCTCTCTGGCTGCTGCAAGAATCTCCCTCCTAMATTTAGGCTGGTCGCAAAGGCTGCAGTTTGATAACCTCATGTAAATTAAAGCGGTCCTTAGCCCAGGCAATCCTACTGACTTCAGTAAGAGTAATAGTATTGGAATTCATACGTTAATAAACCMGAAAAAATAATAAATAAAGTAGTTGGAAATATATTTTGTATTGCAGCTTGGCTGTGAAACAAATATTCATTTTCTAGTAGTCAATTCATATTATACTGACTACTAAAACTAATGTATCAGATGACAAGACCTACACACAGGCTCATATTTGCAGGCAATAAATCCAGCAGGAAGTGAAGAACTGTGGGTTACTGTTTCAAGAAAGCACAACAATCATGCAGCCTCAGAGCTCGCTGTTGGATTAAATCCACAAGTTCTGGAAAAATAAGGCATTTCTTGGTCCCAGAATTCATCTTTTCATCTCATTATTTATTTGCAGTTTGTGTATGCTGAGCTGGCAGGCAATAAGGGAATGATGAACAGCGCTGAGATGCAAAGAGGAGCCTTCCAAAGCTGGGTTGTGCTACTGTTTGGATGTGACACCCTGAGAGCAGCAAAACTTTGGTGTCTTACTTGACTGGCTATATCCTAAATGAAGGACTGGATGCAAGCTCTGCAACAGAGGCTTGGAAGAGCTGCAAGGGGAAGGTCTATGTCTTATTTGYCCTATTTCTTATAAGTTTTCCCTAAGCATTTTCTGCCTTTCACTGCTGGAGTTGGGATAGTGCACTAAGTGGACTCTGCATCTTATGTTGTGCTCGTGGGGAGGGAAGGTCAATGCCTACTTTTTAGTCCAACCTAAACTCAAAAGTCACTTCAATCTTTTTATAGCTACATTAAAAATATTAAAGAAAAGTTTCAGTTTCCGTATCCCTTAGTTTATAGCCAAAGTTTTAAATAATTTACCAAACCCGTTTGGTTCCCATGTTAGATCCTCTACTTCTGACAAGAAGTGTGAAAAGACACTGCCAAGGCAATGGCAGAACTCTATGCCGCAATGTCCTTAATCAACGAAAGGGGGTTTGCTTCCCCCCCAGACTTGCATGATTGAGTTAAAAATTTAATAGGAAATATCTGTTTCATGCTTCAGGACACAGATTTTTCATGAACAACTATGGTTAATGACCACAGCGATCAAGACAAACTTCTATATCGAATATCCATCTATTCTGATGTCCTCCAGTGCAGGAGGGRGAAAACCTCTCCTTCCAACCTTTTCAGTAACGTGCCAGTCTCTTGGATATCTTAATACTAGGTGAAAATGCTTTGTTGTTGTTGCTCTCCAGTCGGGTAGCCCAATAAGAAATTTGGTTTGGCTGCATTTTAAGAGCTCTGATTAGGTAGGCATGTTAACCTTTTCTTTCCACACTTGCAACTCCAAAAAGACCTACTGTTTTCATTTTTACTGCCTATGTAAAATTCAGAGTGCTGTATGTAATCAAAGCCTGGGAATTTACACTCAGTTAAAATATAGTGATTCTCCTTTTTAAAAAACAGCTGTAGGTAGGTAAACAGTTAAACATTCAAATCAGAGAAAAGAATCTACTGCTTCCAAGAAAGAAGAAAGTGATTGGCAAGAGGAAATGAGAAGAGGGGCAGGAGCAGGAAAAGAAAGGTTATTGTATGAAGGGGTGGCTACTGGAAGAGAACATAAAGCAGGGCTGCTGTAGAGCTTTATAGTGTTCAGTAGTTTAWCATGAAACTGTTCAGGGCCTAAGTCTGCAACCCTGGGTATTTCCAGGCCACTCATCTGCCTTAACTACCCTGGGATGTGTTCAGCCCCCAGGCTGAAGCCTTGGTACTCGCTTTCAGCATCTTTCTGCCAGATGCCAAGCAAGATAGCTTGCATTTCTCTTTGCAGACCAAGATTAGCCATCCAAAGTCAACACCAGCCTCTGGCATGCAGTAATGCATCGTTACCAGGGTTGTTGAACTGCCCACAGAGCTGGCAGCAAGATAGTCATATCTCCTGATATTGTTTAAAGCTATAGAAATATTCCTCACTCCAGGAATAAACCATCTGCCTATACTTCCACTCTCAAAAAAGGCCATCTTTTTGGTGGAAACTGCTCTAGGGAAGATGTGGATGAACTTGGCATCTTTGTAATCTTAGGTACTTTCAGATAAGCTTTGATCTTGGCACTCCATGAAATTTATTTTGCTGAGAGACTTCACAGGAATGTAGAATTAGCTTTCTATCTTGCTTTTTTAAGGTCACATAGATGACTAACATCACACTTTAAAACACATCATTTTTACATCTCTAATTAAGAAAAAACATCTTGGTTAATTGCTTATTTCCAGGTATAATATATAGACAGTAATGTTAACTGCTGCATCTATTTATATTTGGAACGTGATAATAGCAACAGGAAGGACTAGAAGCAAAAGAAAAATTATAAAGGAAATTCATACTAAAAAATATTTGTAATCCTCTCATTCCCCCAGGAAAAAAGCTTAGATTGCAAATGTAGGTACTAGATAAACTGACACAACTATTTACCACTTAAATGTGCTATTCTCATGATTCTAAACCACCCTGATATTAATACAAAATCACCTCAAAGTCTGTTAAAAACAATGCCAAATTAAACATGTAATAAATATTTTGGCCAGTATGGTTAGGCATGTTTTTTATAGAGTCCCTCACTTATTAAAAAGTCCTGTTACACCACAGAAATGCTTCATGTCCTGAATTGCACAAGCTCAGCGTGGAATAAAAGACACCACCAGTGAATACCAATAAGGCTGCTGAAGAAGCCCATGCATAAACAGTGCATATATATAAAGTAGGGGCTCACATTGTGGTGGTACAAACAAGGTGATCAGGAAGCAAAAGCTGGCCTTTTCAGGCTTAAAGACGGCCACTATGATTTTATTAAAATTAGAAATAAGTCTCTGTCTTTTTCCTTTTAATCATTCAGTTTTTAGTTCATTTAATGGCTTGTTCAAATCTGTCCTCAGTTATTAAAAGATCTCTGTCTGAAAATGTTTTAACAGCCCAAGGGCTTGCCTTAAATACGTACTTAAAACTAAATAAAATTGAAACAGAATATCTGCAATCCTTCATTTTCATACTCAACATGTACAAAGCACCACTTAAGTAAAAGGAAGCAAAGGGCTGAAGGGTGATAATGAGTCCATTTGCTGCTGTTCCACTCTGTTTTGCACCTGTACCGATAGCATCGTGTTTGCCTGCTCTGCGTTATGCCATAAAACCATTTCAGAAAGCTTGGAAAGAGCATGTTTTTGCTGTAAACATCAGGACAGGAAGCTGATGACTGCAAAAGGGTAAGAGTTTCTTCAAAACAGGGATGCGGAAATGAGTATTTCTATGTATGTGCTCCAAGCAGACAGCACTTGCTCATGCAGAGATGTTGGCAAACTGTGGTTCCTTGTCATGGTTTAAYCCCAYCTGGTAACTAAGCCCCACCCAGCCGCTCGCTCACTCCCCTCACAGTGGGAAGTGAGAAAACTCGTGGGTTGGGATAAAGGCAGTTTAATAAGTAAAGCAAAAGCTGTATACACAAGCAAAGCAAAACAAAGAATTCATTCAGTACTTCCCATCGGCAGGCAGGTGTTCAGCCATCTCCAGGAAAGCAGGGCTCCATCACGCGTAATGGTGACAAACATGGGGGGGATAAACACCATCACTCCAAACATCCCCCCTTCCTTCTTCTTCCCCCAGCTTTATATGCTGAGCATGATGTCTTATGGCATGGAATACCCCGTTGGTCAGTTGGGGTCAGCTGTCCCAGCCGTGTCCCCTCCCAATTTCTTGTGCACCTCCAGCCTCCTCGCTGGTGGGGTGGTCTGAGAAGCAGAAAAGGCCTTGGCTCTGTGTAAGCACTGCTCAGCAGTAACGAAAACATCCCTGTGTTATCAACACTGTTTCCTGCACAAATCCAAAACGTAGCCCCATACTAGCTGCTATGAAGAAAATTAACTCTATCCCAGCCAAAATCAGCACAGTCCTGTAGAAGGAAAACAGTGCTGGTGTGCCTGATGTACTGTATTTTGGTGGTTCCATTATGATAATCTCCAAGATGGATGTAAAGTTTCTACTGTTTCGTCCATCTTGTTTAGCAGTTAATCCACAGCCATCTGCAAAATGATAGCTGATGTGCAAACTGAGACATCCTTTAATTTAAGGATAGCACGCACCAAAACCAGAAGTGGTGAGACCAATCTGCTCGAATGTATCCCAGGTCAGCAGCTAGGGAAAACTTTGGACCAGTTAAAAGATGTCACACAGAAAACCATTGGCAGGTCAGGGAAGAGCACATGAATGATTTACTGACCTTTCATCCCTTGAAGTACTGTCCCCTCTGTTTAAACTAAAGGTAGCTTTTCAGGACATGATAAAGAGAAATTTGTACCTTTTCCATTTTGCTGCTAAATAAGACTTCATGCCATTGCCTTAAATGCTGTAGTTTTCAAACAACAGAACAAGTACTGAGATAAAATGGGTCCATTATCCCTTTGTTCATGGAAGAGTCTGAAAAATACCCAGCCTGACTGGTGTGCAGCCTCAGACATCTGCTCTGTTAATGTGGAGTAAGGAGAGCTGACCCGGTGAAGAGCTTCAAAAACTCAAAGTGTCTGTTTAATCCTGCTCATGGTGTCCTGTACCAGTTTGGCACTAGTGTCGCATAGCCTTCCCAGGTTAACCCCGGCTCCACAATGATCATCTCACCTCACAAAGCATCTCCTGCACTTTTTTCCCCATACAGAGATTTTCTGAGAGTTTCTTGCATCTACATTTTTATACTCTAAGCTAAATTACTTCCTAATCAGAGTCACCACTTACCACAGCCTTTACTGGATGCTTCTGCCAAAATTCATAGTGCCGCTCCCATGGCCAGGGCATTTGAAATCCTTTCCAAGAGAAGATCTACTCCCAGCAGCCAGCATGGCTCTGACTCTCGCTACTCTCCTTCCCCAGCCCCTCACTCCCACCCCAGCTCACAGTGCAGCCAGGGCAGCCAGCGCAGGCCCTCCTTTGCAACCCACTTACGGCCATGCAACATCTTCTCCTGGGGTGGGCAGCTGGGATATGGAGGGAGCAACACCGAGATGCAGAGCTGCAGGGAGGTGGGAGAATGCATTGCTCCCCTGGCATGGGCCTATATCTAGAGGCAGCTGTGTTTGGCAGAAATGTGGATAATGCTGCCTGTGGACCCTCAGAGGCTCACTTTGTGAGTGCGTGTGTGCATCATACAGCTCTGCTGTGCAAAACCTGAATCTCGTTCGTGCCCAGCTGGGGAATTTCCTCCTCGCCAGGTTCTGCTGCTGGTGGCTACCGGGATTTTCTTCCCCTGCACTGGTTGGTTCTGGACTCTGGACAGGTTTTCTCTCAGGGTTTAACTGGTCTCTTGGGGTTTGCTGGTGTATTTGCTTGACAAAGTAGAAGAACCTTTTGTTGGCATTGGGGACAACAAATATCTAAAATGTGGGAATGCAAAAGCAGAAGAAGAATTATTGAGTTATTTCTGCAAGGGTTATAAACTTAGATATGATCTTGAAGAACTCGGGGTTTCTCTGTGGGCAACAGGGGTACACGAGTATGGTGCAGATCACAAGCATGTCAAATTCAGCTTGTATATTTAACAGGTCTGCTGAATGTCACAAAAGCAGCAGTATCACTCAGCCCTGCAGCAGGACAGCACTGCGCGTGGAAGAGGCATTCCTTGCTTTCCACATTTCTTGACTTTGTCCCTACATCCAACAGTGACTTGACTTCTTCCTACTCTACTAAAAATTTTCTAATTTTTTTTTGCTTCATGATTTTATTCTTAGTTCCTACTTGGTATGTTTCTTCTTTTCCTTCCCTGCCTTGTCTATGTTACTTTTTTTTTTCATATCTCCCTCCAGGCCATACAGCTCTCTCCCCACCTAAAGCTCCTGCTACAGGATTTTCCAGCACCACTTCATGCATACAATAACTATGGGGAAAATACATTTGCTGATCATTTTCAGTTTTTTTTTTCTGGAAACACAATAATCATGGAAACTATTGTGACAATGTTATTGTATTCCTTTTGAGCCGTATTGGAGACACTAAAGCAGTTGTACATCTCAGTGTGGCAGTCTGTCTATCACAGGATATTGTAGCCAGGACAGACCAAAGACATAAGTAAGAAAAGTTTGATATGAAATTCTTCTTAGGGCAACTGAAATAATTGGATAAAGCAGACAAACATTCAAAACCATAAACCGTTCTTCAAGAAGGCTGATATGTCCAAAAGCTTGTTTGATTTCTTTTTCCCATTATATCAGTTATTTTACTGAAAGACACTACCTCACGCCTCCAGCCTTGCCTTCTTGAAGAAATCTGTGCAGAATCCAGATGCAGGTTTTTTTGAAATAACTGTCCTGTTGCTATAATAACCCTACTTTAACAGTTCACCCAGTCTTGATATTCACAGGGAAAAACGGAGTGCAATTTCCAATTGTTTCCTCTCTTGTATTCTGATATTGTGTCTCGAATGCGGCCATGAGTGAAGCTTGTAACTCACCTAACTGTTCTGCTACTGCTTGAGTTTGAACTGGGGCAAACACATTTCCACCATTCCAACTAACAGCATAGCAATATGATACCAACCTAGGACTATTGGCAGTAATGAACAGAGATGGCAAAAGGTCAAAAACTTGTTTGTTAGTTGTAGCTGTTTGGCCCGGCTGATGGAAACGACATGCTGTAGACCCCAGGTAGCAGATATCAACAATTGCACCCAGTTTACTTTCTTCCCAAGGCCAATACGCACTCTCTGCTCTACACAGAAATCCCAGTTCAGTTTTGAAGGTTTCAAAGTCTGAAGGTTTGAGGTTGGAAAGCAGAATGTCTCCTAGGAGGTACTGTGAACCTTCTGACTTCTCCCCCTGGAGAGCTGAGCTTTCCTTTTTCCTGGTTACAGAGCTCATTCCCTAGATTCAGTGCAATGTTTTGGGCTGGCTGACTCCCACAGAAGAAGGGGGAGAAGGAGCCGTTAGTCTATTGTATATAACATATAATAAAATGCTAAAGGAAAAAGCTTTATGTCCAGAAAATTTCTTTAAATCCTCCAGTTCTCAGCAGAGACAGCAAGTGCACTAGCAGGTAAATTTTTAGGGCTTTTTTTTTTAAAGAAGTGATTGCAAGCAATTAAAAAGCAAACAAACAAACCAGAAAATGAGATATCCTTTCAACTACATGTTCCCACTGTTGCTGCATCCTTTCACGCCAGAAGATGCTATAGACATTCACCTCTCTGCCATTTCCCAGCTTGGATAACAAAACCGAGGCCTGAAACAGCAAATGGCTGTGGTAATGTGAAATGTTTCAGCAAACAGTTGGAAGAGGGCAAAAGCTCCCTGTAGGTGAATTACTTCTTTTTGTTTGGAAGGACCATGTCAGTCTACTTACCTCAATGTACTTCATTTGGCAATGGTAACATTTGCTTTCCTAGAGAAATTTTCAGAGAACAGGTAGGTGCGAATAGGGTCTTGTGAGTACAAATGTGAGCGACCAGCTTGGAGCACGTGAGCTTCTCCACCAGCGCACTGGGTTCCCCTGTGGTCGCTGTGGTCATCTGCACCCTGAGGAGGTGAGGCTAACGCATACCCACGTGGGCTCAGTCTCCTGCCCTCATTTTACAGGGGTAGAAATCACTTGGAAAGAGCAACTGATTGCAGACTGCAGTCACGGTTAACTATATCCCACTTTCCTCCTGTCTGTATGTTGCATACCTTTACTGACCCATATGAACCCGCGCTATATCATGTTTTGGGGGACGTGGTTCAGCATAAAAATGAAAGACCGCTCCTTCTCTTGCTGCCTGCTCTCTTCACTCACAGCTTCCTCCACCTCTCAGCTGCAGGCTGCTGAAAAGGCTGAGGGGGAGCAGTGGGTTTCAGGAAGGTGGTGATATCTCTTTACTCCAGAGAGGTTAAGCAATCTTAGGATCTTGTTTCCTGAATGTAACCTTCCAGTTATTTGAAAGAGACTGCCACTGTATTTGAATAATCTCTCTACATAAACCAGTGTCATCTCAGAAAGCACACCTTCCTGCAGCTATAAAATCATTTTTTATGTTTCTAATTCTGCAAAAAAAAACCCTAAAGGGAGTATTTTTATGTTAAGGTAAGCTTGTAAATTTTAAAAAGAAATAAGGATTGAATTTGGAATATAATTGTCAAATGTCCTCTCTAAATCTGATAACTTGACACAATCAGGGGCTCTAGGAGGGGAATGATTGTGAGTAGCTGACACTGTTTTAAAATTTATTGTGAATACAAATGAACTTTGCACAGAGGTATAACCACCATCTCTGCATGCATGTATAAACTGCCTTTCACAACAACAAGGGATCAAGATGCTGCCTACCTTCAATAATTAAATATCTGATGACATTTTCCTAGAAGCTCAGTTTTAGCCTTTTTGTTCTGGCCGGGCTCCACTTCAGCTAATGCAGCCTGACCTGTAGCTTCAGCCGCTTTACCGAGCCCTGTGGCTCTGTGATACAGGGAGGCTGCCCATGGCACTGCTGTGCCCTCCAACGCCAGCCCCAAGATCAGGGCACGGCCTTGTCTGGGGAGAGGGTGTGGGTATGTGAGTATGTGAGGGGTCAGAAAAGTACTTCTAATTCAATTTCTTTTCACTGTGCATCAAGAAACAACTTCTGCCGATGAGAATAGCCACAGTACATTTAGTGAGGAGGGCAGAGGGCAGAGGACGTCAAGGACACTGCAAGATCCTGTCTCCCTATAAATAGGAATAGCCCTGTGTGGAAATCAGTGGGGTGGATTTAGCCTATTGCTGGCAAGAGGGGAATGATTCTTGTCCCCAAGGCAGCATCTCTAACATAGGCCTCTGTTTATAGCCTGGTTCCTGGCACACTTTTGTGAGCACTGTAGAGCTGTCAGTCGGAAAACAGGGTTTTGTGCCTTTGGTCTCATCCGCTATTGCTTTGTGATTTTGTTTGCGTGTTTGTTTTGCAGACAGCTAAATCCTTTCCTCCCAGTGCCACTGATGCCTCACAGAGCCATAGACAAACACCATGGTATCGACACACTATACGCCCAAAGAATATGTTTTGACAGTTTAATGAAAGGGGGCGGGGGTGAGCTCTGGGTTGCTGGCACAGTCCCAAGCTAATTAATTTTTTTACCTGATATGTCTTTTTTAAGCAGCCGGTAAGCTTTCAGACTTCCCAACAAATGCCACCACTCATGGCCGACCCTGCTGTTCCAAAGTTTGCAGGTGTTGGCTTGACTGGGTCAGTGAGAAACCCCACCGGGTAAAGGAACCTGGAGGGTCCCGGCTGGTTCCACAGTATTCATGTGGAAGGATAAAATAAGCTCAAAATGAACCTGCCTTCAATCCTGCCTTTGTGCCAAAGTGAGAAGCCTTTTGCAGAGATGTTTTCATTTTCATTTTCTGTTTTTCCAACTAAAGGTAGAGATAAGGGGAAAAGAGAATTTTTACCTGGAGGGAAGTTCCAGTATTTGGGGTTTTGGTTTTTACCTTTGAGCGTATTAGAACATGAAGTAGAAATGCTTGTCACAAAGGTGTTCCTGAAATGAGCTGAACTATTCTGGAGCAATGAGTGCTCTGGCTTTGCTATCAGTGTGTCATCAGATATATAGTTTAGGCAGTACGTCCAGAGACCATGGGGTTATCAAGTACCCAACAGCAGCACCCATGAAGCACTGAACAGCTGAAAAAGACACAGAAATTAATGCTGAAGCTATGCAGACAAGTTGTTTAATTTAGGTCTTCTAGTAGAAAATACAAATAGTAAATCAAAATCAGAATTTTCTTAAGGAAGTTGTCAACACAGTGGAAGCCACATCTCATTTGAAAAATAGTTGGCTTTAAATCTTTTTTCCTGTTCAATTAAGAAGCATGTTACGCTTTGCTTTGTCATGCTCCAGGAGAACAAGTCTTGCCCATGCTCCAGCCCACCCTCAAGAGAGAAACAAACACTTGCTGTGGCAGGGGTCAGATCCCATAACACGCAGTCAGCCTAGGCCTTCATGTTCTTTATCAGAAAGCTCTTGGTCTTAGTTTCTTTCCTGACTCTTTGGACACAGCCTTGGGACTTTATCAATCTTGGAGACCAACCAGCTCTTGCAAACAGGGACCAGAAAGCTCTTGTTGAATACATGCACTGAAGTTTTCTTTAAGGCAGGAGGCAGAATTTACTACCTCTTTCAGAATACAAATTTTTTAACCTTTTGGATGTATTGTAGTATTTCTTCAGCTTTCTTTCAGTGTCTAGAGAGTATACACCAGTGGATTGTTAGGGGATGCTTCAGGCATAGGGCTACTCACTGGAGGGGAGCTGCACTGACCCAAGTGGAGTTTTCTCTTTTCACCATCTCGTCAGGTCACTCGCAGAAGACCTGGAGAAGCAGTGGGCAGAGAACCACACTTTAGTAACGATCTTTTCAGGTATATTCTGTTGTAGCATATTATTGCTGGGGGTCAGTAGGGTTGTGTTCTGGAGTTTATTTGTTTTCTTTATTTGCTTTTCTTGCTTTCCAAAGCAGGGAAGGCAGGGCAGTTTCAGGAAGGAGACAGGTAGTGTACTATTCCTCATCCCTTCTTTCTGTGCTCAGGGTGGGAGCACATGTCTGCAGGGAGAAGAATGAGTGCAAGTTACTTTTACATGTCTCTATTTTTTGTCCTGCCAGGGGACTGCATGGTAGTCAGAATAGCCTGAAGGTTGCTTTTCCTTGGATACTGTGCTGTACTCAGAGAGTAGTGTCTGATAGAGGTCAGCTTTGCTTGGTGTCATGGTTCTTGCTGACCTCTTTGTGTAACTTACAGCCTCTGCAGAGCACTATAGTTGGGTCTCACAGGGCTGTGATAGAGCCCCTTAAAAACCTGGTAGACATCCTTCCATGGAGAGGTGGGACAGAAATTCAACAGGAGTGCCTGAAAGAGGTCTCTCCTTGTGCTCTTGGGCAGCAGGCACACCCCTGCTGTGTAAGCTCAGCCTTTCTGCTTGTGCTACAGGGCAGCACAGAGGCATCTTAGCCTCATATGACCATCAGATAATTTAGACTGGAAGAGGCATCAGGAGGGCTCTAGTCCAACCCATGTGCTCAAAGCTGGATCAACTGAGGTCAGACTGGGATGATCAGGCCTCTATCCAGGCATATTGTCAGAGAGACTCTTGTCATGTGTGACAAACAAGTAACTCTTCTCCAGGCTTTTCTGTTTTCTTTTCTGAAAGCGATAATATTTTCAGGAAACTGTAACATAAAAAGCAACAGAAAAATACTTTAGTGAAAAGCCCTGAATTTTTTTTCTGTTCTTTAAGTGTTGGCCTGTGTATGCTCTGTCATATTTCTGCAACCTTTACCATGCTGTACTGCTGTTGGGGTAGAAGATTGTTTCTTCCTTTACAAAACAGCCAGGTTTTAAACATCTTTTAAACATATTTTAAACGTCTTCCTCAGTCCACCTCTGGCTGCGAATGCATTCATTAGTTTGCATGATAGACATTTCATACGTGCTGGAAACAGATATGGAGGCAAAGCCTGATAAAGGCTGGAAATCATCTAACAGTTTCAGTAAGAGTTTAGGTGCTTCATACCACTTCTGATTGCCATTTATTTTAGATTTCAGTGCCACAGTCAGATTGGAGACATGGAAATTACCACAGGGAGCTAGAGCACAGCCAGGAATTGGCTGCAGGGGAAATAGCTAGTTTCAAAGATGGAGTAACAGGAGGTTCCTAGAAGATTTGACCCTATTAGTTTCCATTAATGACCTTTACACAAACAGGATGAGTGCAGCACTGACAGAATTGGGAAGCATCATCATAAAGAACAGTATGAGAATATCAGCAGGAAAGGATGGAAGAAGGATGGTAGATGTGGCTGAAAAATATTTGACCACAGGACATTAAAAAAACCCTTTAGGACAAGAAAGTCTCTGATATAAAATTCCACTATAAGCTGATCAGGGAGAAGTGACGGAGGTAGATTTGAACGTATTTGTCAATGACGAGGGGCAAGACACACGTAAGAGAGACAGAGATAGAAAACATACCCCTAGGATTCTTCAGGAAAGATATTTCCTGGTTAGGGAAGTTTAAATACCACTGGGAAATGTCCTGATGAGCCCTCCCCTGAAATACAGCAGTCAGAAATTTTGTCATCTGTTTTCAAGAAAAAGGAACTGAAACCGGTAGTTGTTAAAAAATTCTGTCCAGCTAGTCAGAAAATGAGACAGTCTGTAGGAGAATAGAAAATGATGAACGAAACGGAGAAAGAAAGGCTAAGTAATTGTAGAGTATGCTTTTACTGTACAAATACAACCAGAAAATACATGCTTGACATGGTTACAGGCTTTTGCTTCCTGTGCTCTCCTTCTTTCTGGGCTTTTCACGGAACTAGCTGGACTTCAGCAGAGCCATGAGCAGCAAGAAAACCATTGGGAGACACTCGTATTTAGTAGGTAGTTCCTATTGAGATTAGGGTATTAGCAAGCCACTTTGTGTTTATCTCCATGTCTTTTGTTTTCCTTTCCTTCCAAAGCTTTTGTTTTCCTTTTCCTTCCTTTCCTTCCTTTCCTTCCTTGTAAAGCCATACTACTGAAGTCAAATAATCGGGCTGGTATTTGTTTGGATCATTTTTTGAGAAGTTTTCTGATCTTGTGTCCCCCTTCCCTTCTCCTTGTAAGTAGTTTCCATTTAGAAAGTACCACATTTGATTTGGGGGGTTTCCTAAAAACAGGTCACAAATGCACCTACATCATGTACCAGACTTTATTTCTGGCATGGAGACTACTCCCACTTCCTCCCTTCCTGTACTCATTTGCAACCCTCCTCAAGTTTTTCTCTCTTCTCCAGGGGATTAGCTTTGATTTCCATATCCTCATTCCCATTCTATATATTGCATTTGCCTGTGCCATCGTACATCCACCCTTATTGAAAATCTGTGTAAATTGTTCCTTTAGTTTTGGGACCACGCCTAGCCGATCTTTAATCTACAGGTTACCCAATCATCAGGACTAGCAGGCAAACTTCTTTCCTTGTTTTCTTCTGCTGTATATTTCCAAGGGCATTTTGTTGTTTGGTTTTGTATCGCTTGCAGGATCTAGCTCAGACCGATTTTTGGCAGTTCCTGGTTTTTACCCTTGTATGTCTTAAGATGTGAAATCTACCTTTGCTTACTGCTCTGTCCTTTTTGCCTTTCTGGCTTTTGTAAGCTTTTTGCTTATATCCTTTGCTTATATCCTTTTCAAGGGTATAATACATTTTTTTAAATATCCTTTTAAAGGTGGATATTTATTTACATGTGTGGAATCCATTTCTATTAGTTTTTCTGAGGGCAGCTGAGGGTAAAGATTTCTCTTACTTTTAGCCCTTCAGACAGTAGAAAATTCCTTTCTCCTTCCACAGTCAAGCTGCTGTATAATCTCAGTCCAATTGATTTTACTAATCAGCTTCCTTATCTTGTCTAAATTTGCTTTTCTGAAATCCAAATCCTTAGCTAAAGATCTACTCTTATTTATTCTTTGATTTTAAATATAAGCTAAATCCATTTGTGATCATTGTGCAGTTACTTTCTATTATTCTGTTCCATTAACCATCTCTCTTTTAATGCCCTTTTCACTTGCTGAAATCCCACAGCATAACGTCTCATTGACTGTCTGTAACTGCGATGAAGAAATGTGTTGGCTAATATATCCATGAATACCTTGTCATTACTGGTATTGATAGCGTTTGTTCTTCAGCCAGTATTTTGGAAATTCAGCCTTCCCATAATGCTACAACTGCCTGTAGTATTTCTCTTTGAAATGGAATGAGAGCTCTCTGTCACGACCACTCAGACCAATTTGAAAGTGCAACCCCTCCACTTATATGAAAATTCAACCAAAACCCACCAAGCACCTGGCCTTGACTGTTGGAGCACCATATTCCCAGAAACAACTTGTTCCACTTCCAGTGACCTTACCTACATGTTATCCTGTAAGTCCTTATTAAAACTATAAAACATTGCTGCTTCAAAAACCTGCAGAAGGTTTGCTTCCAAGAAGAGATTTTGTCTGTAGCAGAAGGAAAGTGTCCAACTGATGAAAAAAGACAACATGGCCCCTGAGAGGAGGGGGGTCCCACCAGCAATATCAGGGTCTGGCAGTCTTCATTAGAGCTCACGTGTCTGTATTAGGATTCACTGGCCTTCCTGATGCCCCTTCCCTTCTTTTTGCCCTACTGCACTAATTGCAATAGGTTTCTGCGGGTGATTGAATGTGGTGAATTTTTGCAACATGTCACAATTAGAGAAACACGTGCACTAAATTGTGCTGTGCTTAGACACTGTGAAAATGCACACTGTTCAACGGCTATCATCATAATTAACTTTGTAAGTCTGGCGGTGCTGCTATCCACCATAGGTTTAAACATACAGACTGGGCTGGTTAATCACCTTTTAAATGGACAAATCCTGGAAGATCTGCCTCTGTGCTTCAGAGAGAGGTGTGCTTTGAAAACTGGCTGGTTATCCACTATGCTTCAAGGGTTTCTTTTGCTTTTCTCGCTCATTTTTCCTACATGTAAAAAAGAAAGCTGCTCACTGTCGGGCAGAGACATTAAAGCTTTACAGAGGGTCGTTTGGGAGGATGAGTCCAGGCAGAGCCCAGGCCTGGGCTGAACCATGACCTTGGTCATCAGTGGTGGGGGATTGCCGTGGACATGTGTGGCCACACATTCAAGTCAGGTACATTGCTCGTGCCCTGCTTGGTTTAATTTCCCCATGGGTATTTAATTGTGGAACTGGAGATTGTATAGGCAACTTAAGGTAAAATAGAACAGCAAATGATGGATTTTTCAGCAAATAATACTTTTCAGTTGATTGGATCAGTGTTTAGAATGCATAACTGTAAAAAAAGGCACAGAAAGAGATTACTTGAAAGGTTAATGCATCTGGATTTAAGACAATTCTGGCTGGATATTTTTTAGGATTGTACACAGTTTTAAAGAAACAAAGAATTTTGAGAAACCCTTTTAGCATAATATTCAGAGTTCCTGTGGGGCTTTTTAAGGTGGCAAATTAGGATCCCTTAAATTAGAAATCCTGGTCAAGTGTTTTTATGCTTATGAAGACTACCTCATTTTCCTATGCAAAAGATAGATTTTGAAACAGACTTCATGCGTTTTAAGGTAGGAGAAGCCAAATAAGGTGCAAAACTTCAGAGCAGGATGGTAGAAACCCAGTAAAACTAGCTTTGTGGCCCCAGGGAGAATTTTGTCATTTTCTTCAATAAAAATGCTTTAAAAAAAGTATCAAATAAGCAAATCCCAAACCAAGACACCATTTTACAGTTACCAAGGTGTCCTCAAAAATGTGCCATCTTAACATGGGAAAAAGATTAGAACCCCACTGTGGCCAGAAGGATGAGGCAACGCTGTTCTTTGTGTGCAACCAAGATGTGGTTAACATAATCTGTTGTAGGCATTTTGCAACATCTAACCCATGATCGTAAAAGCTTAAAATTACATTCTTTGTATGGTCTGATTCCTGCCTATCTTTGCTGTAATCACTTTGCTCAGAGCTGTAATTTCTTTTTTTCCCTTGTAATTTTTACTATGAGAATGTGTTTGCCAAAGTAAAAAAACATCTATTGTGAAGTAACTGTCAAGTAACAGTATTATTGTTAAAATACAGTAACTTGAGAAATATTCCCACTAGAGACAGAAAGGAAATATGGGTTCATTATGACTTGCATGAAGGTCTTTTTCCTCTGGATCTTACTGTGGCCAGGTGATGCTGGCTGCCCTATTCACAAATTCTGGCCAAGCACAGTCTCTTCAGCTTCGGTCCTGAAATGGACCTGTGTTGTCATAGACTCTCTCAAGAGTACTCTATGCCTCAGGTAAAACCTCCACCTTTCCTAATCTCTTACATGTCAGAAACATCTGCAAGGGCTTTCAGTGACAAGAAAAGTTGAAGTTACTGTGTTGTAATCTTGCTTGCTTTGAGTTTGACGTGCTTTGAAGATGATGTGGGGTACGTGCCATTTGATTCTTTTAAGGTGAAATTTCAAATGGACATTGAAGGAAAAATTGAGAGCTGAAAGTAATTACTGAGAGCAGTTCACACCTGCTTCTGGATACTTGCTTGAAGCCCCTAGTGCTGACTTCAAATGGGTTAATCCTTTTCCAGAGGCCAGTGAGCTGCTTGAGGGCTGGTTTTTGTCAAATGAGAAAATATGTCATTCTGCAATGAAAGGCAGGGGTATTGGAGGAAAGAGATTAATTAAAACACACACTGTAAATAGCTGCAACAGCAGAGAAAGGACTCCTCTCTCATCAGCAGTTTCCGGTTAACTTATAACAGAAAAAAAAAATCAGCCCACAGATTCATCACAAAATTATAGCTTTTCATTAGGTTATAGGATGGTATAATGTGTCACTTATTGTTTTCATAGTGGGTACTTAATTTTGTTGGTGTCCTGGCTTCAGCATAAACACTGTAAATTTAACACTCACATAGATGATTATCAAGCTTTGCCTGAGCCTACAACTGCATCTTTCTTCCCTTTTCCCATCATAGTCATAGAAACAGTACAGTACCACTAATGAGAGCAGGAATGAATTGTGGTGTGGACAGGATGCTCTTGTCCAAACTAGTGCCTTGCCCAGTCCTTTCTGCATGAGCATTTATGTTCACTGGAGAAGAAACTTGCTGGAGAACTTCGCATCAGCGTAAGAGGTTCTGGGGGAAAGGTCCTGTGACTTAGCTGTCTATGGATCCACTGTGCTGTTCTCATGCCTGCTCGTTTTGAAGCTTTCTTCTGATTTTTTGGGGGGGTAGTCTAACATCCCAAAATAAGTTTTACCTTATATTTTTATTGCAACAGAAGAGAGAAGTGGTAATCCCAAAATAAGTTTTACCTTATATTTTTATTGCAACAGAAGAGAGAAGTGGTATCCCAAATGACTCCATAGTAGAAAAATCATAGAATCACAGAAGTTGGAAGGGACCCATAAGGATCATCGAGTCCAACTCCTTGCTCCTCGGAGGACTACGTAAAAATAAACCATATGACTAAAAGCATCATCCAGATGCTTCTTGAACTCTGACAGGCTTGGTCCTGTGACCACTTCCCTGGGGAGCAAGTTCTAGTGACTGACCACCCTCTCAGTGAAGAATCTTTTCCTAATGTCCCATCTGAACTTCCCCTGATGCAGCTTCATTCCATTTCCTCATGTCCTATCGCTGGTCCCAGAGAGAGGAGATCAGCACCTCCCCCTCAGCTGAGGAAATGGGATTGTGGAGGAGAATTATCAAATGAAGCTGCTTAGCACAGGAGAGCTGTTATGACATCTTGTGATAAGGGACATACCATGGACATTTGGGTTTACTAGTTACTGCTGAGTGACTCCGGTTTGAAAGCTGTCAAAGCCATTATCTAGTGCCTGTCACCTCCCGTGCCCGTGGGATTGCACTGAAAGCCTGTCTTTTCAAAGTATTGTAAAGTGACTAATCGAAGAAAACAGGAGGAAAAAGTCTCACTTAAAACGTGTCATTAACATACAGGTGCAGAAAAGCCAAAGCCCCTGAATATAACGCCATAGGAACACGTAGAGTGTACATACATGGAAGAGACACTAAGTGTTTTATAACCAGCTCACCACGTGATACTTAATTACCAGAGGTACTTTGCTGAGTAAGGAAGACATAGGAGCTAAACAGCTATCAAGCACAAAACTAAACACTGACCCCATATCTACACACGAAGGAAAATGCACCTGGACCTGGAGGCCCTATACCAGCTGATTCATTTAGAAAAGCAAGCCAGCAAATAAAAGAGAACACATTTCATCTAAACACTTTAATAATAGAATTAAAAGCCAAAATATACAGTAAAAGTAATTGCTTGTACTCCTACGGTGCTTCTCACCCAAATATTCCAAAGCATGTCAGCGTCTCGTGCTGCCTTTTCATCTGCAAGCCCAGCTCTGGGTGTGCTACTGTTTGCACTCCCCCGACAAAGACAGAGGTATCAAAAGTGGTATGATGCAAAGGCAATCTGTAGAGAGAAGGGGGATGATTTGTATCACCCCTGAGGTCTTGTCCGTCACTAGCATCAATGTTAACCTTCTTATAAGTGGGGCACTGAGGCACTGGGGATTTTGATGTCTGCTTTCTCAAACAGCGATCACCCAGTATCAAGTAACTACTGCTTAAGGCAAATGGTTAAAAAGAGTTACAAAGCCAATGCGAGTGACATTGTTTATGGTTTACATCAGCTCAGCTAACTCCACTTTGGGTAGCAAGAGACAGGCTGATCTATTCAGTTTCTCTGTGTGTCAATGAGATTATCAGCTTTTCAGTGACATACTTAGCCTGTTTCAGAGGCTTTCTTTTTTTTCCTGGTAGTCTCTGCCAAGCTTCTGTAGACTCTCTGATCCTAGGTACAGCTCAGAGAGGATTAATTGGCAAAACATCTTGGTATTGATAAACCTGTTCTTGCAACTGATGACCCAGCTGCTGTTATCTGACTCTTCAGAAGATATGAATCTGAGGATTTCCTGTCTCTGGCATTTCACCTTTCCCAAGTTTATCAACTTCTTCATGGCCTTCTTGATTACTTCACAGATTGCTTCAATTCTACGCAGAAAACAATACTTAAGAGAACAGTACTTTCTCAGGAAGGACAAAAATGCAATCTAGTATTCAGAGAGGGCAATCCATGCTTTTTAACACAAGGTCATTTTCCCAGACGATGGATTCTGACCTTCGTACACCCCAAAAATATATTTCCCTCTGTATGCTGAATGGCTCTTCGTTTTGTTGGCTGATGCAGTAGGTAGAGGCAGTAGGAGAAGTCTTTGTGTTCCCACATGAGGAAAACACATAGGGAGTCCACTGTCACTGACAAGAAGCCAGTCAGGTAAGAGTAATGATGTAAAAATAGCATCTTAAAAAAAAAAAAAATTATTATTGCCCTTCTGAAATTCCCTTTTGCTCCCAATAATCTGTCTTTGCCTATTTCTTCTCTACATCCTTAGATCCACTTGCTACCTGAAGATCACTAGCATTGCTAGTTCAACAATGCTGATGAGGTCCTCTGGCACAGGAACAGCCTTGTTCAAAACATCAGGCAGTTCTTGGATAAGCTCAGCCACAGGATTTGCTTACACAGTATCACATACTTCTTTAGCCTAGACCACAATCTTGTATTGTTTTTATGTGAGGCCCATTTCAACACATAACTCTTCCTCATTGCCCTCTATACAACCACATGCATTGCTGTAAATATTCAGGCTGCTGTTGTCACAACACTCGAGTGCTTCAAGACCTTTTTCTAAAGATGGCAACTGCCTTATGGGACAGGACCTCATCTATCATGTGATTTCTCAGCAATTCTCTCTGGAAGTTTTAAAACTTTTATTTCTTCATGGCTGGAAGAAACCCCATTCCTGTTGAGAAAAACACCTAAAGCAAGCCTTGTAGGCGTCCACGGCTCTTATGGACGTATGGAACCTCAAATGTGAGTTTATGAAATTTCCTGACTTAGGGGTCTAGCTGAAGGGTAAGTCTCACTAACGACATGTCGGTTTTAATAATTTGGCCACATGAACAATTTCCAATTTTATCTGAAAAGTCCCTGTTGCTCTTCTTTCACAGTTCTGTCTTTGTAAAGTTCTCTTTGACTTTGAGAGTCTGTCTGTGTATTTTACATGGTAGGAATGGCCATTAAGTTTTCAGTCTTGACCAGGACACTTGCGGTTTGAAAGTTGGAATGTTTGTGGTTTGTGAGCAGAAAATGAGCGAAGACGTTCATGTTCAAAGGTGTTAGGTGAAATTAATGAAAAGCCAACCACAAAATTGCCTAAGGCTTGTACTTCTCAGAAAAAAAGATGAAAAAACTTTCTTCTCTTCAGCTTCCTGGAGTCTTGCCTTTCTGTGGAGCTTATTAACGTCACATTTTTGTAACAAGACTAAATCTGATTTTCCAATAATGCCTGGAAAAAAATTATTAATACAGAAATTAGAGGTGTTACTGAATGTAATAGAAATGAAAAGTTTCTATCAATGCTTGATTGCTCACTGTGATAACTGGAGACATGATGTTTAAACTGAGAAGGAAGAGGCTGACCAAAGTTTTTCTGCCTCCAAGATTGTTTACTTATAAAATATACTAGAACGGTGTAGCATGTTTTTATGGGCAGTGTGGAATGTCCTCTCTTTCTAGGACACGAGAGATGCTAAGTAACCAGGTGAAGGAAAAAATAGTGAGGTCATTATGAGAAACAGTGGCAAATGGGGTTGCAGCTCTGATAAAATGAAGATGCTGACCTCAGCCAGGCAAGTGTCAATCCACTGGCTTACATAGCTGGAACTGACACCAACTTTGGATCTGGGATTTTCAGTCTTTCTCAGCAGCATAATAATTGGAAGGGTTTTTTTGAAAGTTCTGAAAATGTTTTAAAATTACCAAAACCAGTCCAGTCTGGGCATAGGCTTGAAACTAGGTGGGATTTTCACAAGTACCAAGTGATCTAGGAGCATAACCCTTACATAACCCTTTCTGACTTCAGCTGTACATGAGTATTGATGCAGTCCCTGGGGCCTGTGGTAACAGTAATCCCATATGTGATATCTGCTTTTACTCTTGGCTTCCAATGTGCTAAAAAGGACAAGTTTAAGTCTTGTGAAATGTAGCTGGTAAGGATGGGACCCAACTTGGGACCAGCTATGCTGGGCTTTTGGCTTACTCTGTTTCTCAGTGCTCAGGTCTGATTCTTTTTAAACTGTCTGCAAATGAAGACTTTTATGAGAGGGAGAGCTAGAATGAAAAAAGTAAAACACCCTAATTATGGTTTAGTATACACATTCTGCAGGTTACATTTGTATAGAGGTTTTGTATAGAGGTTTCTTCTTCCCAAGAGCACACAACATCTCTCTGTAATATCTTTTAGAAAACACAACTTTAGTGTAAAATGACTAAGAAGGGAAAAAAAAAATAAAGCAGCACATGACTTTGTTTTCAAATGCAGCTATATATATCTTTTTATATTTGTCCAGATGCAGAACTGGGAAACAGAGAGTCCTGGTCATTAGGAAAAAATGGCACAGCATAATCAAATCTATCTAATCTTTATTGTTCATTTTTCACTAGAAGAGGAGAGCAACAAGCCCAGTTTGCCTGTGTTGAGCAAAAGTGAAATGAACTGTCTGGGAGCTCCGCTTGAGTGGTTTTGAAGCCTTGCTCTGGAGCATGGGCAGGCTATTCCAAGGACATCACAAGTACGTAACAACTTGGGGAAAAAAAGAAGTAAGGGTGTGATTTTGATCATGGACCTTGACAACATGCTGCTGAAAGACAACTTAGAGTCTGCACTGATAAAAATTGTCTGTCCTGTGAGTCATCTGCAGTAAGACAATCCCTAGTGAGCCATAGGGGTCAAGAATTAACATCTAGCCTGTTGTACCTTTTTTAGAGAAAATAGCTGACTCTTTGTCTTCTGATTGCCAGGGAGAGAGGCAAGAGTCTCACAGTTTGTTCAAATGATTCAATTTCCAATTTTAGGAACATAATATTTGTCACTTTTTTAGCTGCTTTTCCACTTCAGCTAAAATGAAGTGTGTTAAGATACTTTTGTCTCTATCAGATTTTATGAAGTCGATGGATCTTTTGAAATGAGTGGGAGTCCAAGGTTGTGTTATCAGTGATATATCTTACTGCCTTTTTTAAAAAAAGAACCTGTCATCAAATTTTCACAAGGATTTTAGTGGCATGAGAGTAAATAGATAGCTATCTCTTCCAGTTTTGGAAGCACTGATGCTTAACCCTCTTAAAAGAAATTATTCTGTGCTGTTGTGAAGATTTAAAGCTCCCAGCTGAGACGTGTACCTTCAAAGAAAAACAGCTATTATTATCTTTACCTAATCAGGGTTGTTGTGTAGACAGATACACACATAAAAACTGAGTAGGCCCTTGTTAATGCTGTTTGCATATTCCCTCACAATGCATCCCTTCAAAATCACTGATCTTGTCACCAGCTGCCAATTTTCATCAAGAAAAGCTTCTCATTAAGTTTACCGCAAGCATTTCTGAGCTGTGCTCACAGAAATGGCTTTGAGCTCCTTAGTCTATAGCTGGATCAAACCCTGCTCTGGGAGTGTCTGTCCTGCTATAACTGCCATTGCTTTCCCATCCCTTCAAGGCTTCTGCTGGTCACCTGGAGGGAGTGAGGAGGAGTGCTTTGATGCATAGCTTGTTTTTGCAGATGAAAGTGGGGAAGATGGTTTGATTTCCTGTGACCCACTCTCCTAGTAGCTTCTGATCTGTAGCTGACAGATCCAAAGTTTGGTGCGGTTTGTCTCAGTGCCTAGGGTGATAAATGTGGGACAGGGATACCGTGGACCATTGTAAGCTCTCTTGTGCAGTTGCCTGGAATGACAAAGAGTTGGCCTTATGTTCTTAATGCCTGTCTTTGAATGGGGTGAAAATACACTATTGCTTTACACTTGCTTTTTTAATAACCATTTTTTCATTCATCACCTGTAGAATGTGGTGATGGTAGTCTGTGAGTCCAAGCTATGTTGTTATAGGCCTGGCTCTTACTCCCACCTGGGAACATGAAGGATGGATCTCTGACAGCAATGATTTTTTTCTTCTTGAGACAAAAAAATGCTAGCTTTCAAGTTTTAGGTAGCTTGCTAACAACATAGAAACTCTAAAAAAGTTAAGATGAAAATAGTTTATTTGAAGAAAACTATAATTTACACCAGCTCTGTTATTAAGGTAGCAGTCTGCTTTGTCGGTGCTCCAGGCTAAGGGGTTCCCCAATTGTGTTTGAGGGCAGCTGGAGCCAGTAAGTGAGGATGGAGGGTTTCATCCATGGCAAGACAGATCTGTAGCATGGGACTCGTTTTTGGTGCATAGGGGGAGGATATGGAAGAACAGCTCTGAAATGACCCTGCACTCTTCTACTGGGATTCTTCACTGCCTGTGCAACAGAGACAAGTGCTTACTCCATTTCACAATAGCAGGGTATGAAGGGTTCAGTCACTCCCTGGGAAATAATCCTCAGCATTTATATATATTACAGAGTGTGGCCTGCAATGAATTGTATGCACTTAAACACCAAGAATGACCCATTACGGATATTTCTAAATAATATCAAGTAATAAATGAAGAAGAATAGTTGATTGCATTGTGTGCAGAAAAATTATGAACAGGATTAATGGAAATTTATCAAATACATTATCTATTTAACCAAAGCTCTGGAAAAAAATAGAACAAGATTTTAAGAGGCTTTACAGTGTAAACATCATTCAAATCTGTTCTTTTTTTCATGTATGTTACAACTAAAATAGCTTTACTGGTTTATGAGTTTTCAACCTGCAGTCCCAACCCTTGGCTCCAGCTGTGCAGGGCTGAGGTCACTCTTTCTTGCTTCATGTTGAAACAGAACATGTGTGGAAGAAAGGAAAGGATTGTGGTGTTCTCTTCTCTTGCAAAGCAGAGGCAAAATCTGGTAACAGCAGAGAAATACTAAGAAAGATTAAATTGTCTGTTCCACGCTTACTGCAATATTCTTTCCTTCACTAAATTCACCAATTTTTTGTCAATTTTAAAATAGCATGTTCTCTGTGATAACAGCCACGGATATTTTTTTGGTTCAGAATAGGACATTGTCAACATCTACTCTGACCTCCTGGATACCACAAGCCATGAAATTTCACCTGCAGATTCCACTGCCTAATAATCTGTCAGAGAAGATAAATCTTGGGTAGAGTTTATTTCTGTAATGACTGGCAAATCTCTCCTGCTCTAACACAGAAATTTCACAAGACTTTCACCCTGGCCTGCCACTTAAGTCAATGCTGATAAAATTAGATCCATCTGTCCAAAAGAATTATTTTCCTTCATTCTGAAGCACTGGATGACATTTTGCTTTTATTCATTTAGGGGCTGAACCAAATACCAGTCACATCCTTGCTTCGGTGCACCGTGTTGCTCGGGGAGCTTGGAGACTGAATTCACATGATACCACAGCCCACTGGTGTGGCTGCCCAGAGCCATTTCCTCTAACACGCACGAAACTGACAAATGAGCCAAAGGTTCAAATCAAGGGCTGATCTCTGCAGGGACATTGATAAGAGACGTTAAGGTCACTTTGCCACTAGCATAAACTACACCCTGCCAGCTCTGAGAAATTAATTGAGTAAAGACTCACAATGTTCAATATATCAGGTAGAAACTTTGCTCCGCTGCTCTTTCAGGAACTTGAATCCCGCTGTGGTTTGCTTTTGTATGGGTTACCACTCTACTTCAAGACAGCAAGCAAAGTAGCTGGTGAGCCATTGCAAATGTGCAGGAGGATCCCTTGAAGACAAGGGGACATTCAACAGAATATTGAATATTCCATTTTATGCACCCCATGGGTGCCTGCCAGACTTTGGTGATTCCTGCTCACTTGCAATCCAGAACGAAGTCTTCGGTACTCTGAGAACATTCACTGTTTACTTTGTCCTTGCTCAATAATCAAAAAGTAGCATTTAAGAAATACATTGAGAGTTCCTGAATCAGCAGAGCATAAAGATTTTAGCTGTAATCAGAGAAAATAGGGTCTTGATGCCGGAGATGACAAAGTAGCTCTTCACAGTTCTTCCCTTGAGCAATTCTCTTGAATGCAGCTACCTCACTGTGAGATGATTATAATGAAAGTTTGCCCATATCCATCTGGCTAGCATTTGCCTTTCTGATGTCTTATCTGTCTTCTGGATTTTGCAGATCTTTCAACCCCTTTGGAATCACTAAAAGGTAGGGCACAGTTTCATGCTAAATATTTGAAGCCTATAGTAGGATGGAATCAATGAATATTTGATAAATGTGTACCCTAATTGGTAGCTGTTTTGGGCACTTCAACAAGATGGTCATTCCTCTGCCACCTTCCCTAGGGAATAATTCTCCTGTACATTTTCCTACTCACTTTATGCTATTCCATTCCCTCTAGTTGCTGACTGTTAAATATATTCAGATTTCTTACTTAAACTTTAAGAAGTCCAGAGATTATAAAAACTGTGAATATGAACAGGATTTTCTTTAAAGCATGATCTGAACTTTAAGTTCACCATTCTTGGAGAGCTGTAGCTGGAGGAGGACCCGGCCAGCAGGACTGTGGGCTCATCCAGGTGCGCCAGGCGACTCCAGAGCTGGTCCACCCCACCAGACAGTGCCACTGAGGAAGTGCAGCCAAGTTTTTCCATCGACTTTCTTCATGCAGACATAATTTCCCATCAGAAAAACGATCGTCTAGAAACCTTTCTTAAAAGGGAGGCTTTAATACCGGGTCTTAACAAAATGCTACGGACTCTGTGGGAGAGTTAGGCTGACGGTGCTGGGGGTCTCCCTTGTTTCTCAAGTCAGTGGGACTGTTAACCCTTGTTTTGCTGATACAGATTGCTTACTTTGCCCACAACAGGTTCAGGCTGGGGGTCAGAAATGCAGCTTAACTCCCAGAGAAGATTGACAAAGATGTTTTTTACTTTCCTCAGTGATGAGGGCACTATTTGCTTTCCGGGAACGTCCTGCACCTAATCAATTCTCTGCCGTTGCCAACTCCTCCGGCACTGACTTGGTCTCTCTGATATTCTGCCTTCAACATGCAGTTTAATCTTCTCAAAAGATGCGAGCACCTGAAATTCTTTAGTTTTTCTAAAGCCTTTGGATTTAATGTAAGATACTGGCATGAAACTTAATGGCCTATGATATTTCAGAAGCCTGGCTAGATGATCTAATGATTCCTTCTGGCTTTAAACACCAAAACTCTTGGATCCTCGCTTTGCTGATGACTGCCTCATATAAAATACAATTTAGAATAAAAATAACCTGATCATTCATCATATATTTTCTTAACAGGAGAAAATTGTTTCACTGCAGCAAAATCACAGAAAAAGGAATTTTACTGGCGTGACTGTGATTTGGTGGAGTGTTCATTAACCCAAAGCCTCATCTTGTGTGAAGGATTGGAGCCATTTCTCTGTACTGGATCTGGGCTTCAGGTCTGTATCATCAGTGATATGTAGAATGTCCTTATCAATCAAAAAATAGAGTAGAGCTCATTCGTTCAAGAAGAAAAACAAAACAAAGCAGCAACTGCAATTTCCCTGCCAAAAAGGGTTCAAAGATTGAGTGATGTGAAAGTTTCGGGGAGAACTGCAAAGATCAAGTGAAACCTTCTAAATAATAACACCAATAAAAATGTTGTTTTAAAATTTATTAGAAAGGACAGCTGAACTAGGAGTCAGAAAATCTGGGCTCTGAATAGTAATATATCAGGCAGGAGAGCCTGAAATGAGATGTTAGTAGACTTGGGTTTTTAGACCCAAGTTTGTGACCAAGCTTGCCTAAAGCTGTCCCCAGCACGGCAGCAGCTCCGCAGCGGGTGCAGCAGGGTGTTGGCATGGCTTCTGCCCAACCCTCTGTGCGAACCGGGACGGGGGAACGGGGCACGGGAGTCCGGAGTCCCCTGAGGGTGCAGCTCATGGGGTGGCTGAAAACGTGTCCCTGCATGGGACCAGTTCCTGCATGAAACACAGCTGGTGGCTCGTTTCCATCCCTGCCCGTCATGGGAGCGCTTAGCCAGCAATGCCTCCTCCCTCCAGGAGACCTCCTTTTCCAGCCAGTGATGGGATGCTTTGCAGACTGCAGAGGATCTTAAACCCAAATTAGAGCCAAGGGTCCAGAAAGCACCTGCTTCACCTCAAGCAACACGCTGTTTGTGCTAAGATAAAGCGGGAAGCAGAAGCCTCGGCGGTGAGCGCCTGGCAGAAGGATGGGAGCTCAGCGTGGGCRCCTCCCCGCAAGCCTGTTTTGAAAGGGGTTTATAGAGAAAAAATGTTAGATTATTGGGAGAAAAGGACTGTAGCCCAATCTATTTACTGCCGTTTTTAACCCAGTGTTYAGGACACTGCCTGAGAGGGGATTGTTTCTTACCCCGAGAATGAAACCAGCAGGAATTAACAAGCAGTGCCCTTTCAGGTGCAAACCGTCGTTTCCCCTCCTGCTTTGACAAACTGCTGTATGAGGCATGGATATGTGTAATCAATTCTGCGTCCTCTCAAGGCGGGTTCTTKCATGAATTTTAGTCCCCAAATGCCTGACATAGTTACTTTTTGAGAAGGACTTAGAATTGTTTCTGAAAAGTCTCCAGTGTAGTCTCCATCTGTGACTGAGTTCATTAAAAAAGTTATTGAGATTGCTTACCAATGACACGAGGAACTTCATACTGTGATGAATTTGCATGATGATTTTGTTTTGACTTACTGACTTTTGGGTCACTCTCATAACCAGTTTTGTTACCTGTAACAAAACACATAAAATTGCTTTTGATTCTTTTTTTATATCTTTTTTACATGCTTAGTTACTATGTATGAAGTTATTGGTGTTACTAAATGACCCAAAATTCAGTAAGATTTGCTTTTTAGGAGGACACACACACCTATGCACACACACAATTACTGCCCTTGTTCTTCTGGCACAACTGTGGCCAGTAATAAATAGTAATAGTAATTAATAGTAATAGTAATAAGAATAGTAATAAAACTCCCCTTACCTGGAAAATGTTGAATAAAGTCACCAGTCATATTACTTGTGGTCTTTCTTGTCTATGAATTGACATAAATGACTTGAATAAAATTATAGCAATGTGAAAAGTAAAGATACCTCCATTATTTTTCCTTGTCTATTTTGTAATGGACACAACTTGCCACACAACTGTTTGCTACTGCTTTCCAGCATCTTCTGCTGGTATTTGTATTTATTCATTCATTAGGACACTGAGTTAAATTGCTTTTTTAATTTGGTGGTGCTTATTCTGACTTTCCACAAATTTTCTTTATCTTTTGAATTAACTTTTCTTCCCTTTCCCCTCCTCCATTTGGGAAAGGGCAGAAAATCAGCCTTGAGGGATGTCCTGGTTTCAGCCGGGATGTGAGAAAACTCATTGCTCAGCATCTAAAGCTGGGGGAAGAAGAAGGAAGGGAGGGACATTCGGAGTGATGGCTTTTGTCTTCCCAAGTAACCGTTACGCGAGATGGAGCCCTGCTTTCCTGGGGATGGCTGAACCCCTGCCTGCCGATGGGAAGTTGTGAATGAATTCCTTGTTTTGCTTTGCTTGCATGCGCGGCTTTTGCTTTACCTATTAAACTGCCTTTATCTCAACCCACGAGTTTTCTCACTTTCACTCTTCCGATTCTCTCCCCCATCCCACTGTGAGGGGAGTGAGCGAGCGGCTGTGTGGGGCTTAGTTAACTCAGCTGGAGTTAAACCATGACACCTTCTTGAAAACCTGGCACTCTGACAGGATGAAAATAGCTTGATATTGGTATCTCACTTGTATCATGGGTAGCTGGAAAACCACCTTAGGGTGGCATAACTTAGTGCTGCTACCAAAGAGGTTGTACAACTCAGTCCCTTCCCAATCACCTTTCCTTTGGGGTTGGCAAATCATTTGTGCCGTCATTCAGCGAACTAGCTGTGGGACTGAACTGGCTAAAAAATAACTCGATAAATGGTTTGCTCCCAGCCAGGTTTTTTTTTTCTGAGCCAGTTCACATTGTGACTGCAAATTGCTGCAAGGAGGGGGTAGTCTGGGCATAAGAATGAGCTGCTGGGAGTGGGAAGTGAGTAGGACACCGGGACGGGAGACTCCAGGATGTGCTCATTGAACGACTTCCAAAAAACAAGGACATTGAAGCAAGTTCATGTGGTAAGAGAAATTTGGGAGGGTTTGTGTATAGAAAAGTAGCTACCCAAAAGAGAGCCTATAAAGTTATAGGAAAGAATTCTTGTTGGGGAGGGAGAAAGACAAGGAGGATGCCGGTTCTTAGACTTTGCACACCTATGTGCTTAACTTTCAGCTAGGTCATGAGGCTTGCTCAAAGCACAGAAAGTTAAGAACATATATGAAAGTCTGTGTAGGACAGATGAACAATTTTCTGAACTGTTTTTGCTTAACTCTGTTTCAATTGTAGTTTAAAAATAATTAAAATAATAATTTTGTAAAGTAAATAAAAAAGTAAAATATAAAAAAAACCCCTAGAAAGTAACAATTTTCCACATTTACTCAGGGAATATAAAAAACCTTTAGAGGCAAGTGGCACAATTCTCTCTTTTTTTTTTTTTTTTTTAGCTCAAACAAGCTAAAAAACTTTTCAGGATATCTTCCTGCCAATTAGTTGAATATACTTCACAAAATAATGCTTGTAATTATTTATGACACCTTACTATGCAAGAGCATACCAAAAAGTATTTCCAACATTTATGCCATTTATGCCCGTTAAGAGGCAGTTGGAGACCAGGGAACTACCTCTACAAGCAGGACCCAGAGTTTTCAACTCACTGCATGAACAAGGGCTGCCTATAATGAAAATTTCGGTGGAACAAGAGTAAACCCACTTTATCCAGTTCTACCTCATCTTGTTAAAAATCTACCCCTCAGCTCTAATCCACTCAGGTCAGTTTTTCTCATCTCTTTAAAAATTCTCTGCTCCACAATGTATGGTACGGAGATTCTTTTTATAGAAAAAGTAATTATGGCAGTTTTCCAAATGATCACGATACCACCGTGCCCTCAATTCCCAAGGGCTCTCTCAAAGAATTTCTTTTAATTCAGAAAAAGATTACAAACGTGGCATAATCTTTCTGACTGAAATTGAGTATGTACATTTGTCTGGGGAACTGCAGTCCTCCAGCAGCTTCCTCTCTGAGCCCCAATGCCGAAAGGTTCCAGCAGGTGAGCAAAATCATTCATTTTGGTCATTTTGATCACACCAAGCAAAACTGGCCAGATACGCAGCTAGTGTAAACTGGCTCGGCAGTCACAGGAGTGATGCTGACTTATGCTGGCTAGGGAGACTATTACGTTCATTTTGCTTATCTGTAAAGCCTTTTTCTGAATTAGTGTGTGCTGATTGTCTCTCCAAGGTAGAAACATGCCAGGAATAGTAAATTAGCCATGTGTAGTGCATTTGAGGTCACACTCGGGTTTATTGCCTCTTGGTAAGAAAAGTTATTAAGCTTTTATTGAAGCATATTTTGTATGAGCATCAATATTATCCGCATGCTTTGTACCTAATGTGTTTCACTTCTTTAGCACATTTCAATTAAGGGTTTTAAAATAGGCTACAAACGCTAATGAATTGAGCTTTGCAGCGCTCCAGTGAGGGAGGTAAGCAGCATCATTGCAGGTCTGCAGGTCAGGATACTGAGGAATGGGGTGGCTTTCTGAAGACAGCACAGTAAAATTCAGATAACGGTTCCTGCCATTCAGCTGGTACCTTGAGCCCTTTTCCCCTTTCCCCCCAACAGTGGTGTAGGAAAGGAAGGCAGCTTGCGCATGGCTGCTGGCTGCATCCCCAGGAGCAGCGGGGCCCTGCATGCACTCAGGACTGGATGCCACCCGCCCCTGGGCAGGTGCTGGTACCCCTGGCCTCACACCCCTGCCTGTGCCCACGCTCTCACCTCGCCCTTTCATGCCAAGACCTGCCACATCAAGCGCTGTGAACCCCTGTCTATGGTCCCAAGCATGCTCTTGCCAAGGTCCTCAGCACGGTGCATCCTTCCAGCTCTCTGGCTCTTGGCTTCAGCCCTCCCTGCCCCGACCCTGCTGTGCTCCCCCTAACACCTGCACTTGGGGGTCTCTCTCACACGCTGGCATGCATCCTTGCACACTAAATAATTGTAGCTGTAATACAGAATTAAATTCAATCTATCACACCCAAGTGGGAGATCTTTTCAAGATTCTTTTTCAAGACAAATTATTTCAGAGAACAGCTCTGCTGGGAGCTCCAGGCTAGCATACTTTAAGTGTGAGGGTACTGGTGTTGGTGGAAATCTGTCTTTTATCACATGCTCTGCACACGGGAACCCATTAGGAGTCAAGCAATGCAGAATACAAGGGAGCAGAGCTCCGCCACCAAAGAGCAGAGGGACCATGCTGTGGGCCACCAACATGGCCCCTGCCTGCCATGTGTGTGCCAAGGTCCTGGGGCTGCTGCTGGTTCTGGTGCTGGTGCAGCTGCCACTCAGCCAATGCTTTTGAGAAGAAAACATGAAACCATCAATCACCATATGTATAAGTGGGTCCCAGAAGGCTGCAGTCCCCTCCCCTCCAGGGCTGCTTGCTGCTGTGCATGGGGTCCCTGTGATGCAACGCAGACATGCATGCCCATGCAGCTGTGCAGTCCCTCCTTCCCTCTCCTCCCCTCACCAGCCAGACCAGGGCCATGGTGGCTCCCAAGAGCAGCATTGTAACTAAACTGTTGTAATGTAGATTGAATTAGCCATTGATTGCACAGGGGTGTGAGTTTTGACTGAGCCTGGTGCCAAGGGCCAATACAGATGGAACAAAATACCAGCCACCCCTGTAGCATGAAAACTGTGGAGAAACTTCCATTAGGAAACTTACTGGTGCTTTCTTACACAAACACACTTTTACATCCGCTGGCATTAATTTTTCTCCCCTGACATTGTGCTTAGCTGGTGTTTAATTTTAGAAGTTCTTTTGTTCTGTGTGCTGGGTACTTATTCTACCCCCCCTTAACTATGTTGTCAGGAGATATCAGACCTGTAAGCTGAAATGTCAGGCCCATTGGGAGAAATTCCTCTTAATAAAACCAAAGTTGTTTTGTAGATCTTCAAAGGATTTAAAAATAGTCTCTTTCTCTATCTCTTTCTCTCTCACTCACACACGGACATTTAGACATATACACAAATTCTTCACTGGATCCCAGAGAGCTGCTTTTTCTTAAGTGATTAAAATGAGTTTGTGTGCCTTACGCCATTCTAACAATGTCAAACACTTGGGGCAGTGTCTTTTAATTCTGGAGCTTTCAGAAAGCCTCTAAGTTTTTGTTTTTATTTTCTTTTCCTGAATACAGTGATCTGTAGAAGCCTTCAAATGCTTTCTATCAACTCTTACCCACTTTTCATTCTTCTGTCTGGCCAGTCTTTTCCACCAGTGGAGCTGCTGCCTTCAGTGTGACATGCTGCTGAGTCCCTCGATCCTCGAGTTTGAGAACTGTCACTTCTCAGCCCCTCTGATCGGCTACTGGGTAACAGATTCTTTACTTTTCAGGCTGAATCTAATTTTCTCAGTCTTTCTTTATCACCATTTATAAATTGGAGTGGAAAAAACCACAACCCAACCCTTTTCTCCTAAAAGACAAAATGTGGATGTGTGGATATTTCTAACCTTTTCCTCCCCTTCTAGAAATTCGGCCACATGGGTGCATCCCAGGTTCACTCACACATCCCCCCCACACCCCAAAGTTCCATGTCAGAATTTAGTGACCCATTTACCTATGTAATTTTCATGGATAAACTGTTTGTACAAGTCCATGTGACAGGGAAGGAGAAAGCACTGTTTGGATTCCCAAGCCCAAGTTTTGGTGCTGTGGCATGGGATGGTGGGTGGTCGGGGTCTTGCCTGACTAATTTTCCCGGTGTAGCCTCAGCCAGGGCAAGTTTTGCAGGTGGTTGCTCTACTTAGAGACTCAAACCTCCCCCCCCTTTTTTTTCCTAAAACCATTTACCCTCATCTGTTTCCATCAGTTCCACTTTGTGAATTTGTATGCCCAACAACCTCTTCTCTCTTCCTTGCAGTTTCTTCTCTTGAAGGCAGACCAATTACATAATTTCAGCTTGCACTCCCTTATTTTAGATAAAGGGAAGCAACAAACCAAGACACAATTATGTCTTCTGTAAGATGCTTTGACAATTGCCATATTACATGACAACAGTGCAGAGAAATGACTTTCAGAAGTTTAGTAGTGTGGTACCCAGGATGCTAGCTCATTATAAGCTTCCAGGGTTACATCAGGAAAACTTTGCCGGTCCATGACAACTTTCCTCTCAGCCCAGGACCGGAGAATTGTTGCACTAAAAGGGGCAGCACAGATCAGCTCTGACTGTACACCCAATTTTTTAGCGGACTAAATATTTCAATAACCTGTTACAATGAACGCTGACAGATAAGAAAGACGATGATTTAATTAAATGGAAAAAGTTTTATGAAAAAAACAACAACTATGTTAGGGTTGTGAGAAAGAAAAGGGAGGGAATAAATTTGAAACAGTGTATCATAAGTAGTGCATTGGAAATTAAGCCTGATAAAAACACAAGAGAGGAAGAGAATGAATTTTTTTTTAAAAAGTATCTCTATGGAACAAAATGGCACTTTTCACGGGTTGATACTGCCTAACAATAAGTTTCACAATGTGCGGCGTGCTAGCTCTTCTGTGCCTCTTGTCCTTTGTCTGCACACATCCATGGTGATTTGAACTGGTAGAATTTAAAAGAAAGTGCTTTATGCCATTAACTGATTTTCAGAAACCTAAGTGTCTGCACCAGAACAATGAAAGAGAAATCAAATTAGTTCTTCATACAGCTTGTGAAAAAATAGAAAGTGTCCAAAGAATGACAAGTAACTGAAGTTTCATACATGCTGATATTAAACTTCAGGGAGTCCCTGAGCTGTTTCCCCATCTATCAATGAAAGCACGTCTTCCTCTAGTGGCCTGTTTCAGATTTTGAACATGCATGGAATGAAACCTAAACTAGAGTGAATCCTTTATGTTTTCATTCTCTGTGTAAGAACAATTCTCCGGATGATTCACATCTATAGTATTAAAATAAGAAGTTAGTGTTCTGTCCTTGATGTGTTGAGACATAGCCATGGGACTCTCCTTCTCAACAATAGTATAGCAGGCACAAAATGTTTGATTACCAGTCAGTCTTGGGGATTATATCCCTTTTTATAAATTAAAACATATAGAGACCCAAGTGGTTTGGTGGTGACTTCCAGATCCTGAAAGCAACAAGACTGCCATATCTATCTGTTTATGGCATACTACTCTTAATAAAAGCTTTTGTGAGCTGTTCATCAGAGATTGGAATTGCAGAGAATACTTGCTGCTAACCTTTTAGAAGTCTTGCTTTCTTAAAACTGCTTGTGAGGACAACAAGCATAGATATTTAATGATGCCACAAGTTGCAGCCCCCAGTTCTATACTTCCCAGGGGGCCTGTGAGCTAATCCAGGGAGTGCAACAGGTCTCAAATCTACCTTCATCAAAAACCGTTGCAACAGCTTTTAGAGTTACGTATTGCATTTGTTCTTTGTCTTTGTTTCCTCTCTGGTGAGAGACCCTCTTTACAAAGTCAATAAAATGTTGACATATTCAGTAGTGGTATATTTAGGAGCCTTGGGGAGGATGGTGAAAACTCCATTCCCAAACCAATGCATGATTCTGTTCTGTGGATTTCAGACAGGAAGGATTATCCAGTCCTGTCCCTCACAACTATAAATGACCATGGAGTAGGTAGCTGCTTAGTCCAGACAAGTCCACAGAATATTGAGTCCATACTGACTCTCAGAAATCCAGCTAGACAGTACTTTTTACACTCTACAATAAACCTCAATTCAGCCACAAAAAGCTTCTGCGTCACATAGGAAAAAAGCAGGATAGTTCAAGGGTGTGTTGGCAATGTCCTAGTTCCCTTCAGTAGCAAGGAAATGTTTTAAGTGGAAATGCTCAAAATGATTCTAAAAAATTGGCGGCACCTCCTGCTGCAGAAAAAGCTGATGCTTTCCTACCATCGTCACCAGTGCCTGCCAGTCTGAGATACAAATACGTACTCTGTCCACTTAAGATTTTAATCTATTACAACCTTAAAAGGAGTTTATGAGGCAGCTTCCAACAAGTGATTTGCTCTGAATATGATTTTCCTGAATATTTTTTTCTCTTTGAGGAAATACTTAACACCCATTTTCTTTCTGATGACATATGTTGCAGCTTCAATACTGCTGGTTTGGCAGATTAATTGATTTCTCTTTCTTTCACAACATCCCTTTACTTGTTTGTAAACTCTGTGTTTTCTCTTTCATCTTTTCTTCAGTCTGAATGTATCCAGGTTTCTGCAGCTTCCCCATAAGCATTCACTGTCTGACACTTTCATCATTTCTCTTGCCTGCCCTGATTTAATTTCACCTGGTTGCTGGTATGTGGGTGTTTGGGATTTCCAGGGTAACACTTGCCATGTGCTGAATACTTGCTTAATGGGAATTTCTGGGGGAAATAATGAGAGGTAAAGGAAGACTTGAAGGGTAGGTAAGAGAGAAATGAGTTGGAGAGGGACAAAGGAGGAAAAAAAAAGACGAAAGAATTTATTTTGCTTGTTTAGGCATGCATTTTGTTAGAGATTAACAGCCTACATGGACAAGAAGCGTAAGGGCCCTTCTTGGGGTGGGTTTCTGAGGGCCTTGAGAAATACTGGTAAATGCAGTAAGAGGAAGCTAGTGCCGGAGCACTCCTGCTCAGCCGAAGCGTCTATCAGCCTTGCCTACCCCGGGTGCTGCGCTGTGCTGCACCAGGACGGTTTCTCACAGCTCACTCCCCTGGGCCCCAGGGAGTGTTGTGACAGAAAGGCCATTTCTGCAGCAAGTCACAGAGGTTTGCCCAACACACCCAGCTTAGCAGAGACCTTGGCAAAGGAGAATACAGACATCATCTAGGTATTCACTCTCTTACAGAGTCCTTCTCCAAACCGTTCATTCAAATTTCTTAGATAAGGTTCCTTTTTTTGTAAGGGACGATTTATGCAGCTCTTCCCATATTGGATATACTTTGTGTCAATAACTCATGCTTATTACAAACTAGGCACTAAGAAACATATCCTGTTGAGACTATCTGGCACAACTCTTCAAACTTCAGACACATACATTATGTTGTTCATTAGCAGATATAAAGTTTTAAGAACATTTTTCAACCCTTTCAAACTATGAGAAAGTTATAGCAATAGCTTGTTGGAGAGAACAGTGGAATTGTCTGAAAGTGATTTGTTATGTACTATTTCCCCCAACCGGCTGTGATATTTAAAAGCCACCAGTCTCCTGCCGGGTTTCTCCTGCCTCTCCAGATCCTCTGCTCCACGCTCCCTGCCCAGCCCCTCCGCCTCTCTGGCCTCTTAGCCGGGAGTCTTTGGTAAAGGGTTTGCAGCTAATTTGTGCCTTGAAAGTCGCAGCTGCAAACATCTTCTGAGCCTGACTGCTGATCAGTGCAGGAGCCAGGAGCGAATCACACCCCCTAGATGTCAACATTTCTTGTGCTGTGAGTTTCTTTGAACTTCCTGAATAAGCATATGAAGGGAAAGGTATTGCTAACTATAAAGGATTGAAGTGACTTCTGTCTTCAAAGCTTTGCCGCTATGTGTCATTAGTTATGTTAATTCAAAAAGGAGACCTTTTGACTGATGAGAATACCTTGATAGACAGTCAAATATGAAAAAGGGATTATATGAGATTCCTCTCCAAACAGCAAATTAAGCAAAGAGATCCAGTCCCACCTGGAATAAGCCAAGAGCCCCTCCATCCGTAAAGGTCCCAAAATCTTCATGAAAAGGTGAACCTATTTAAAATATGAGGTACTAAACAGAAAAAATATTACTTAATGTGAGCTTTCCTCATGATAGATTTCGTTGATAGTTATTAAAATGAAATTGCAAGAAAGTGCTGCAAATCCTATACAAAGGCCCTCGGAGCAGGGGAAGACTTAAGGAAACAAAACCCTTATTGTCTTGGCGTTGCTGGATGCAGTCTGCAGAATCAAACACAGACCTTTGTTATGGTTATTACAGGCATTGCATTGCTTCCCTAAATGCCCTCAATACAAAAAGAAGCACAGACTACTCTGGAAGGTCTTTATCCTGCAGAGACTGAGGGCTTGAAGGGGAAGGGAGTCCAAGCAAAATCTCCATGCAGGCACAATGATTTATATGTTTGAGGTTTTTTTTTCAAACTCTTTTTCTTTTTTCCTCCTATTAATAGTTGCTTAACATGTCCATATTTTTAAATACAAATCCTTATTTGGACCAAAGACCTATCTTCTATCCTCCATATAAAATTATGCAGCTCCACTGCAGACACCAGAACTGAATGGTTAAATGTTAGATTAAAATCAGCCCAGAACCTGGACGAAGTCAGTTGCAGGAAAGCTACCGTAAGTTCAGCCCAGAAAGTCTAAGGAACCTCATAGTTTTGTCACGACAATAGGATAGAAAATGGTAGCAGAAATGTTACTCTTATTTGTTGTCTGACAGTCTATGTGATTTTAGAAAACCTCATTATGGAAATCTGTATTCAAAAGCAAGATTTGTATGAAAAAAGAAAAATCCATTAATGTATTTTAATAATATGCCATCAACAATAGTATTAAAGTTCCCAAGGAAAGGCACACTATATAATGCTTATTTTTCCTGTACAGTCCTTGTACAAAAGGACCGAACAGAGAATTATGTACTACTGATCGATAATTAGAATGATAAATCTCTGCAGAGTTGTTCTGTCACATTATACTGACAAACGTTGATTGAAAGGTGGACTTCCAATGACAGCTGTAATTTTTAAAACATAGGTGATAGCTATGTGTATTGAGTACACAGGTTTACCAAGACACCTTTGCTTTGAAATCATCTAAAATCAGAACAATGGGAAATTGTTGAAATGAGCAGGTTTTTACTGAAAAAAAAGGCAGTCTGAAGCATGTGAAAAGGGATTAAATCCTCTGGAAAAACTTATCTAAAGCACAACCTGTAAACTCTCTGCAAAATCTTTCCATTATGTCCACCCATACTGAGGCAACATTGTCTTCTCCTTAGGAAGGAAACACTTTACAGTCCGGGGCAGAAAGAGTGAGGGCTGCGATGTGTAAAGCACTGAATCGAAGAGAGCTGTGATTGAGGATACTTAAGACAAGTCCAAAGTCCTTTATTTATCTCCCGTGAAAATAGAGACAACTGGTTGTTGCAGGTGATTGAGAAGTGGCATACATCAGCCTAGCAAAATCCTATTTATTTTCTCACCTGGAGGAACTGAAAAGGAGTAAAGATGCATAGAGGCAGGGTTATACAGGGATTTAGGACTTTAAGTGAGGGTGATTTTAACAAACAAGCCTTATGTCTGCACATTCATGTACTTATATGCAAATATATGCAATAGAACAGTTTATATGGCATAAGAATACTAATTTTCAATCATAATTCCTTAGATTGTGTTATCTCTGAGACAGAGGTCTTCCTCAAACTGTAATTTTTCTACTTTTTTTGCCAACTGCCCATCTCATTGGTGTGCGATGTGTGGAACGAGGCCAACAATAGACATTGGTAATACACCTGAGTAAGTAGAATTGCTGGCAAGATTCACAATTTAATTCCAGTTTGCATGGGCTGCTGCAAGTAAAGAAACATCCCACTGAAATGTCCCCCACATTGAAACCTTGCCTCCAGTTAGAATGGGTATGGAGAACCCTAAGCAACCCACGAGGGGATTAAAAGAATTACTGGCCATAGTTGACTGTCCTCAACCCAGAAGAACAAGCACTTGGACAACAAAGTGAGTTCGTATATTCCCCCAAATTTTGCTGACCCCTGAGGATGATACAGATGCCATGAACTCTCACCCTGCTTGCCCTATAACAGAGGGCATAAGGAGGAGCTCCTAGACGCCATTTAAGTCCAGCTGGGGACCTTCCTCTTTTCATAAAGCAGCAGTAAATCAGCAGTAATGTCACCAATGAATTCACATCATGAATCCACGTTTATGGATTTGCATCAATGTAGGATAATGTCAGTGAGAGGTATCACAAACTCGAGGTCACTTAAGGTTATATATGTATATATATATGTGTGTATATATATATGTATACTCTCAGGGCTACCCAATTTTATGCGTTTCTAGTGGGACTGAGCAGGTCACTGGGATTTCTTCTGGTAATAGTCCCAACCAATTCCACCCTGTATTTCATTTTACATAAAACCCTGAGCTAGGCTTTGACATTTCTGTTTGTGTCCTAGCTAGTACAACAGAGGAGCTTAATGTATAGTGAAGGAAAGGAGTGTCTGAATGCTCCAGTCAGAGTGAGAAAATTATTTCCTAAATCTTACTTTCTCATGCATTTAGAGTCTAGGAGCATGTCACATGAGGGAAGGATACTACAGCCACTACAGTGGCTGTCATTTGGAATTTATTTAAGATTAGGAATAACATAAAGTAATAATTCTGCCAGAGATCCCTGCCAAAGATTTTGGCTTATCTCATTCTCATTACCCACCTGCAGGTCATGTCATATTTTCCTGAGTTTCCTCTTATTTCAATTATTCCCTGTCAATATCCTGTATCTCCTGCCACCTCCTGGCTACAGGAATGATACTAGCAATGGCAATAAAAATCCTTGGGCAGAATAAATTCTTCCCTATGAGCACTTGGAGTAACATCCAGATAAATGCTGCGGTGGATGCCCCTTGGGTTGTGTTTTTTAACCGTCTGGGAGAGATGGTTGCTTAGTTATCCAAATCCCAGTTGTCCTCCTACCCTGCATAGTTCCAGAATATTCTTTCTTCAGAAAGTCTTGCTGAGTACTGCCTTCCAAACCTTTCTGACTACAGATTTTGCAATAATTGAAAAGCAGTGTACAGCTTAGCTGACAGCCAGAACTGCAGGTGATGCTTCTGAAGCCCTCATTTACAGAGTCAGGGATGTGGATTTCTATAAGGACAGCTTTGCAAGTTCACCTTTTCCTTTTCTAATTAACCCCTGCTTGCATTATACTTTGCATGGGGATTCATTACCTGTTTTACTGGTAAGTTTTGATAAGCTTCTTATGGTGATTAGAAATAAAAGGTGATGGTAGTCAAGGGAAGCTTCAAAGTGGCAATGTTTTTGCTTTGTGAATCTCTATTTTGAAAGTCATGTAGGTAACACTTGGGCTTAGCAAATGCAGAAGCTATAAAACCTTCAGTGCTCCTTCTAACACTACAAAATAACTTCTGCTACTGTGCCCTTTGCAAGAAATTATATTCATGGTATAAGTGGAAAACATAAGGGAATTTAAAAGAGTATTTACCTTTACTTATTTTCAGGTTCAGAATGATGCTCAGGTGCATTCCCATAGAATAATTACAGCATAATCTACATTGAAGGAACTCTTTGGAGGTTTTCTTGTCCAGCTCCTGCTCAAAGCAGGGCTAACTTCAATGTCAGAGGAGGTTGCACAGAGCCATTCCCAGTTGAACTTTGAAAACCTCCAAGGATGGAGATACCCAGACTCTCTGGGCAATCTGTTCCCACACTGAACCACCCTCACTGTGAATTTTTTCCTTGCATCCAATTGAAATTTCCCTGCAACTTGTGACTGTCACCTCTTGTCTTTTCATTGTGCCCTTCTGCGAGGAGTCTGACTTTCCATATCCTCCCCTTTAGGGAGCTGAGGATAGCAATTAGATCTCCCTTAGCCTTCTCCAAGCTAAGCAAACCCAGTCTTTCATCCTATGTCATGTGCTCCAATCTCTAGTCCTCTTGGTGGTCCTCACAACTTTATCACAAGTGATACAATAAATAAGTAATGAAAACCAATTTTTTTTGCAAGTGGTCTGGGTACTGTGAAGAAGAATTTCCTTATTCCAGTTGGTTTAAAATAAAAAGGCAATTGTTTTTGCAGTGTTTTGTGCAAACTTGAGTAGAAAATAACACAAATAAGGAAATTGGGCATGGAAATACAAGGTCAGGAGGGAGCAGGAGTGTCACTGTGTCCCACTAGCCTTTAAATCCTGCTCCCCTGCACTATCCCTGAGAAGCCATGAACCTTATACAGCAGATTCATTGCAGCTTGCTTTTTTGGAATACCCCAAACACAGCTGGAGAGCAGTGGAGGATGTGGAGCATTGACTCTAGCTGCCACTGGGTCAGAGATCCTGCAACATGATGCCAGTGGGATTCAGTCCCTCATAAAGGCAGTGTCCAGCCCCACAGGAGGCTGCAGGCTGGGCTGTCCTAAAACTAATGGAAATTACTTACTGGACTTACCCAAAGTCAGATCTGCACAAGTTGCTTGCAGTTTCCAGAAATAGTGCTTTATTTAAAACACTGGGCCTGATTCATCACTCTTATAGAGGTTTAATAGAGTGGTGAATCACATTCATCACTTTCAAAAACTTGGAAGCATTAGTAGAACTTCTCTCAATTCATAAGCTTTACAATACACATTTTGTAAGTTTTAGGATAAGAATCTACATTTAAATTTAAGAAGGGAATAACACCCAATAATCACAATGAAGGGTGTAATAGCAAAATTTTCACTGTCCTATTGTATTATCAAAACAATCATTTTCTGGAAATGTTGTATAGCAAGAAAAAGAAAACTTATAACATTATTGATTTACATTTTTGGCTTGAGATTAAGATAACCTGACACTTTTTGCCAGGTTAAGGTATGAATGCATGTCGTCGCAGAGGGAAGGCAGGAACACCCAATATGATCATTCAATGCACTTCAACTTTATTGCCACAAGCATCAGACTTTTATACAGTAGTTAATAAGCTCATGCATATTAGAATCATAGAATCATAGAATCATAGAATCATTAAGGTTGGAAAAGACCTCTAAGATCATCGAGTCCAACCATCAACCCAGCACCCATGCCCACTAAACCATGTCCTGAAGCACCTCATCCACACGTTTTTTGAACACCTCCAGGGATGGTGACTCCACCACTTCCCTGGGCAGCCTGTTCCAATGCCTGACTACCCTTTCAGTGAAGAAATTTTTCCTAATATCCAATCTAAACTTCCCCTGGCGCAACTTGAGGCCATTTCCTCTCGTCCTATCGCTTGTTACTTGGGAGAAGAGACCAACACCCATCTCTCTACAGCCTCCTTTCAGATAGTTGTAGAGAGCGATAAGGTCTCCCCTCAGCCTCCTCTTCTCTAGGCTAAACAACCCCAGCTCCCTCAGCTGCTCCTCATAAGAGCTGTTCTCTAGACCCTTCACCAGCCTCGTCGCCCGTCTCTGTACACGCTCCAGCACCTCAATGTCCTTCTTGTAGTGAGGGGCCCAAAACTGAACGCAGTATTCGAGGTGCGGCCTCACCAGTGCCGAGTACAGGGGCACGATCACCTCCCTATTCCTGCTGGCCACACTATTCCTGATACACGCCAGGATGCCGTTGGCCTTCTTGGCCACCTGGGCACACTGCCGGCTCATGTTCAGCCGGCCGTTGACCAGCACCCCCAGGTCCTTTTCCGCCGGGCAGCTTTCCAGCCACTCTTCCCCAAGCCTGTAGCGTTGCCTGGGGTTGTCGTGACCAAAGTGCAGGACCCGGCACTTGGCCTTGTTGAASCTCATGCAATTGGCCTCGGCCCATCGATCCAGCCTGTCCAGATCCCTCTGCAGAGCCTTCCTACCCTCAGGCAGATCAACACTCCCGCCCAGCTTGGTGTCATCTGCAAACTTACTGAGGGTGCACTCGATCCCCTCGTCCAGATCATTGATAAAGATGTTGAAAATATATTGCAAAAGTACAGCTCCTTATTGGTCTATTCTCTCAATGCCAACTCCACCTCTACACCTTGTTTTTGCACTTACAGCATGTCCTTGACATTCCTACAATCATCAACATTCACATCTGTTGTATTCGGTACTTTCCAAGTTCCTTGTTTACCAGCTGCACAAAGTCCACTTTGCCATGTTCAACAAGCCATTCCTCCACAATTCCCACAAATGTAATTGAAAAACATGACTTCAAGACATTAATTTCTGGAATACTTCATTTCTGGAGGGGATTTTTGTCTCCTTGTTATAATGTTCAAAATCCTGTGCCCCTTTTTTATCCAAGTCCTCTTATTTTTCTTTTTCCTCACTTTCCTCACCCCTTTTATCGTCTCTCATCCCACTTGCAAGTAGAAAGGGGAGAGAGGAGGGAGAAAGGGTATAAGGGACAAAGAAAAAAGAGTACATACACTTTAATTCTCTATACAGGTATAAAAATATTCTGCAAACATTTTCAATTTCTTTATCGAAAACATTTCAACCAACTCTAGCAATTTAGCTGGAAATTGCCTAAGGTAATTCTGTCATGAACAGGAAGATAGATATCCTCATATCATTCATGTTTCCCCAGGTATGATGTTTGGCAAATAAAAGAAAAATTGTGGCAGATGAAAGTGACATGTCCTTTCCCAATTGTTATTGTCATTTATTAGCTGGAACAGAACTGCTTGATTGTTTTTCATTCTTTTTTTCTGCTGATCTTTCCCTCTTATTTAAAAGGAATAAAAACAGTTGGGCTGGAAACCCTCTCACAATCTCATAAAATACCTCTGCATTATATTGTACATTTTCTTCTGCATTCTGTTGGTTGTTATAGCATATTTCATACAGGAAAGCTTTGGGAAATGTAAACCATGATTGCAGTATATGCACTCTTGCTCTTGAGAGGCAGTGTATTTAAGCAAGACTCATACCATGATTCCTGAGACCTATTTCTAATCCTGTCAATGTCTCATTTTATGACCTTGGGCAAAACTTCTCGCTGCCCTTCAGGCTACTCATCTGTTATATAAGAATAGAAATCTGAAATACTTTAGGGGCATTATGAAGCTTAATCAGTATCTGTAAACTTCTCTGAGATGCTCAAAGGAAATGTGTTACCAAAACGGACAGTTTCTCCCTATCCTATCAACAAAAACTTTCTGTAAGCCTTATCCTGAGGCAGGGAGTGGAGACCAGAGGCTACACACTTTGTTTAATTTACTGTCCTCTGCCTAATATTGACTGCATGCATGAGTAGAGACAATCACTGCCCAATTTTTCCCATTCATGTGCTTTTGTAAGCAAATGCAAACAGTGAAGAAAGCATGGTCTGACATTGACCCGGGGGGCTCCACTGGGCTACCCACTTTGCCAAAGCTGGGATTTGCTGGTTGTTTGCTGAGCTGCCGTCAACCCAATATAGTGATTTGTCTTCTCTCTTACTGGTTTTGTACCAGACAGCAGTGTGAGGGAAAAGAAACTTCAAACTAGGATGCCCTCACTATGAGCAGGAGCCCACTGGGAGTGCAAGGTGTAAAGGAGAAATGAAGAAGCAGGAGAAAGCCAGCCAACTGAAGGATGTTTTATGCCATGAGTGCTTTATCAGCCGTAACGAACCAGTCACTACCTAGGCCAGTGGGGTGGCCAAAGACAGGCATTATTCAATCTTTCTCCTTTGCTAAACCTCTCGGTACCCACATATGCAATAGTTTCTAGATACTCATCACTAATGGAATTTCTTAAGCTTTTAAAGATGACTTTCCATTGGTACTGGTGTTGAACACACATTAAAAGGATATATTTGTTTCTCATTAAACTTCATATGACAATGCTGTTACCTGAAAAGATATGTGTATTCAGGGCCACATACGCACAGAGATGTTTACATTATGTGTTTACACGTGTTTATATTTCTCTGTTTCTTGCAATCTTGGGCATTACATTTACCAATATGCTAACACTGGTCAGAAGAAAACATTCAGTTTGGATAATATTGTTAGATATTGTTAGATAACAGTTTAGCTTGAAGGGCATTTTCCAGATGTGGAATGCTTATAATTCACCATAATTAACTCGAAAGCCTATGATTTTCTTGAATTTCGCATAGGTTTGCAGCATTTACAGAAAATAGACATTTCCTAGCTCAGGGATTTCATAGTTTCCTCTAATTATGTCAATGCGACAAAACAGCTTACTGAAACATGCCTTGAAGTATATAGAATATGTATATATTGATCAACAGGTATCCATCTCCTGGCAGAAGTTTGTAGTTACATGATTAAATCCTATGCTAGATGCCTAATGTAGATACTTTTCCTCATTTATTGCAAATGGTCCAAAATTGACCCAACTAAACTAAGTGTACAAGTGCTAAACCCCACAACTACTGCCACCTACTGCTGTATTTCTTCAGGAAACATTATTGGAGTATAGTTTACAACACGTCAGTACTTGCCAGGAAAGGTAGCTGCAAGGTGGAGGCCACCTTCTGATGTAGGTGAATTTTCAGTTCTCTTTACCAAAGTGTCTGCTTGCAAACATGAGTGTCACTGACAGGGATGATTGCTGAGCTTTTTGCAGGGGGTCTCCCAGATCATACGTGTGCTGTTTTACAGTCTGCTTCCTCTGAAATTCTTGTTTTGCATCTGCAGGCCACACAAACCTCTTCCAGGTATTCACACTGTCAGCCTCCATTCTCCTCCAGACACGGAAAGTGCACTTATCCCTGTTATCCAACTACATGCTCATATAGGGTTGGTAAATTCTTTTCTTTGGGACTAACACTCCTGTTCCAGTCCCCCAGACTGCCAGTCATTTTACTTATTGGGATTAACACTGTCTGACCTTCTTCAGCATCGGTCAAGTGTACTTGCCTCATCATTTGCCTTGTTGCCACCTGTCCCTTCAGTTGCTGATAGGGTTAATCCAAGTTACACAGCTTCTCCAGCTAAGACAGCGCACAGAGGGAAATCCTTCTTGGAAAAAGGAGGTGCAAAGGAAGCAAAAATCTTCTCCTGAAACACTGATCTAAGTTACCGCTTACATGCAAAGACTGTAATTTAAGTCAAAGAAAGCAAATTAAACAATAACAAACTTTTAGTTTAGATAGCCAAGCTATGAACTGAAGAAATCTGAAGTATGGCAGCCTGACATTTGCATTTTCCTCTGCCTTTTTTTCAAATGATGCTGACAGCCTATTTTAAATCTAAAATGTTTTATTGCAATAATGTAAGGATTTATGCGATATGGTCCCATGCTGGTTCATCTCTTTTAGCAATCCCTCCTCCAGGCTGAGATGCRGGTCTAAGTGTTCAAATAAATTACATCAATGGTACAATGTACACAGCTTTTAACTGAATGGTGGTTTCAGCTGCTAGTCTGGTGATCATACACACCTTACTCCTTTCAGTAATTCAGGTTGTATTTAGTTGGGTTTATAATGTTCTTCATGTAGATGCTTTATTTATCCAACAAACCTGAAGCCGCGAGAGCTCAAATGGGAGGGATTTGGAAAGATGAAGAGATAAGGCAAAAACATATAAATGGAGGATCTAGGGTTTTATCCAAGGAAAATATCAATTGCTGTGCACAAATTCTTTTATCTTAAAGATTACAAGGCAGCTCAAGCCCTTACTTCAGTTTTATTCACAGCACAATAATTACTGCTCCCTTCTTGAAACGAACAACTACTTCCCTTTCTTTCTGAGGGTCACATTATAGTGACCTGTGTACATCACACATTTCCTTCATCTCTGCATCCTCTGTGAAGCACAGTGAGTAGAAAAGGGGCCAGAAAATCAGAAAGCAGGGATGCTTCTGGCAGAGACACGTGCAAATGAACAAGAAGAAAGGCAACGAATGGTGAAAGAGAAGAAAGAAGAGTAGATGAGAGGGGCCAATAGACTAAATAACCAGACTTGTGGTACTTGGCAAGCTGCTAGCAAGATGACAGTGTTGCCTTTCATAAACAGGGTCTTTGATGTGGGATATGAAAAAGGTGGAGCTTCTGCCCCAATACTTCTCCAAAAGATTGCTATTTTTCTTAACCCACTATGGACATGTTTAACCCCCTGCCCGTAGCATGCCAAGCAGTTCACCTCACTGAGGCTTGCCATCTGCTCTGAAGACCCTCCCTCATCATGTCTTTTCCTATCATCTGAAGATTGTTCATATGATAGGGGAACTTGGGATGATAGGTGCACGGCCACAGTCAAGTGCTGTCAAGTGTACTCCATAAAAATGGAGAGTGTCTTGGTGTCAGTAGTCACAGAAGGAGGTGTGTAGTGGGGTTCTGGAGATGATGGGGACATTTGCTTCAGAAGTGCACTTCAGGCCTGAAATGAAATACTAAACAACATAAAAACACTCACTGAATGCATGTTTGTAGAAGAAAGAGACTGTTACAGGCTGTGGACCTTACTGAGGGGCAAGGACCAATAATGAGTCACTCAGTACAGACCACATTTGATTATACATATTGGGTAGTTATTCTGTTTTGTCCTCTTTTCTTACATATGGCATGATATTCTGATTTATCTCATGAGACTTAAGGGATTTAGTTAACTACAAAAGCCCAATTCTTTTATTTGAATCCTAACCAGCTCTTTGTATCTTATGACAAGGAATTCCACAACTTAATTAAGCATTGTATTTAAAAAGCAAGTCAACAACTTGCATTGTCTCTCATTTCCAGCTTTTCAATTTCATGATGTTTTCTTTTGTTTCTGTTTTATGAGACAGCTTTAATGGAATTTTCCAGACGAACTTCTCTATGTTGCTACTTACTTTGGACATTTTATCCAGTATCATCTTCCATAAGACAATATTGAGGGGAAGTTTGAAGCTCTTGCTATTTATACTGCATTTGAAATGGACTTGATTCTCATTTGAATGAAGTGATTGTGTCATATTTCCATTGTTCTTTTTAATGAAATAGCATTCAGGATATTTTTTGAACGCTTCAACTGCATGGCCAGCTTTGTTCTCCAAAAGTCTTTGCTCATAATTCCTACTGAGCCCTTCCTGAGGCTGAATGACAAGTACAAGGCACAGCATTGGAGGTATAAATGACCCTCTGAAATTACTCATTTTCTTTTCAGTCTCATTCTTATTTACGACTGAGCCAATCTTTGCTTTCCTATGCGTGTGTGGAGGAAGACAAAGCTCCTTAAACCATGCTTATTGCAGTAGAGAGGCTTTACAGTAAAAGCCATTGCCTGTGGACTGCCAATACCAGAACTTTCTGGGTAAGAGGATGGTGGAGCAAATTCTGTCTGCTTAAGACCTCAAATTTTGGAGTCACGCTGGCTTCAAAACTTTTTGACAGTCAAATATTACATAGTAAATTGCAATATGTGTATGTATTTCTAAAGGGTTAGTGACTAGACATATTCTTGAAATGATGAAGTTATGGTGCTGTTTCCCTTTTGAGGTATTAAGCCTTTTAAGTTTTGTTTTTCCCACCATTTCAAAGCCATTCAAAAGTATCCATGTAATGCAGTCATAGAAGAATATCTCTCCTTCCTTTTTACGTTTTGAGTTCAAAAGAGGCTGGACTTTAACTTCCTTAGTTCTCTAGAAAGCTAGAGAACAAATGGCATCCTACATATGAGATCAAACAAATTGGGTGGGATACTGTTTCTTGTGGAAGGCTTTAGTTCTGCTGGAATTTTGGTTGCTTTTGAGAGGTATTTGTAACCCTTCCCCTTCTTGCCATTAAAATTCATTTAACCTTCTTGTCCACACATGCACTGACAAACATCTGACTTTTAAATCAACAGACTAGTTACCTATTAGCCCCATAATCAGGGAGAGACTGTCACAGCAGTCACAGCATCCCACCACTGGAGCCCATCAGAGGAAAAGGCCTTGTACTCAGATCATAGGCTAGAGAGTTGCCAGTGAATACCCATGTGTTTGCCCGACACCTGAATCAAATCACACTCCTATAAGAGGTGCCCAGAGAGAGACGTTATCTCATTAATTATACATGCAAATTGGGATCCAGCAACATCTTATAAGGTTCTGTATTGCAAGCCACGGTTTCCTGATGCTGTCAGCAGCTTTTCAGTTCAGCACAGCAGCAATCTAATTAAAATGGCCATCAAAGCAGAGCTGAACTGCGCTAAATGGTTCCCATTAATGTCATATTTAATTTAGTGGTTGGGTGTTGAAGATGTTCATTACTGTCCTTTGCTAGGTTTTGAACTTCTGGACAACAAGTTTTATAAATGATATTTATATCTCAAGAAATATAAACACACTGTTTACATATCTGATAGCTCTTCTGTCTTCTCACTCCCCACTTGATATGTTGCAGCTGGGTTGCCAGCTACCCCTTGGCTGCTTCTTCAGAACTTCCTGAGAAACTTTGAAGGGGTGGAGGAATTGCAACAAGGGGGAATGGCACCACCTTTCGCTGTTGTTTGTTCTCTCTGTACTTCACAGCAGTGTTTTTGTCTAATTGCACAAGTCAGTCCAGTCTCTTCCATTTCATAGACATGATGGGATGGGTGGACCTTCCCATTGACCAGCAGTGTTCTGGCCGCTGCACACTAAAATTAAGGAAGGCTGAATTGCAATCTTTTATAGAAATAGCCTGCTATTTCTAGAGGTCAGATGAGGTGTGGAGGGCAGTTCTCACCTTAGGGCACTGCAAAATTACTTTGCTGTTCTCAGAGCTGTTTCTTCTTGTGGGATAGTCAGGAATGAAAAAGGAACCTGTCACTAAACCCCACACATACACAGAAAGAGGAGAAAAAAAAATGTTCTAAAAGGGTACTCTTACCTTTTTTTTCTCTTTTACAGATGGCTGTGTTTTTATTTTAAAGCTCAGATAACAGTTTTGTGAAATCGAATGGAAGAAAACATAAACCTAGATAAGAAAAAACTATTTTACTAAACTTCATCCAAACCACAATTCTATAATATCAGTGTATACGTTGCCAATTTATACGTTGCCTTACTGTAAAATAACATCTTCCAAGGAAAATGTGGAAACTCTTTACATTACTGAACTCAGTGTGACAAGAAGTAATGCTTTTTTGTGTGACAAAATTAGAAATACACCTCTGCTGAACACTGTAAGTGAAGTCACTATGAAAAATTCAAAATTCAGTAGAATGGAAATATTTGGCATCTTTGGTGATCCAGGAAAGATGTCAAATAGTGTATCAGAATCCAGCCAAGGAGAAATTGATGACTTCGGACAGAATTCCCAGAAACATTTTTTCATTGCCCATGAAACGTACTTTTTCTTTCACTTGTGTAAGTCTAGTCCCCACCTAAACAACAATATTAATTAAATTAACACCAGAAAGATTTCAATAAGTTGGAGGAATTCCAGTTTTGGAGAGGAGCAACAAAATAGATCTTTTATAGTGTCATGATAGGAGACTAGTATAACCACACACCAAGACGACGGTTACTAGTAGGGAATAAGACTAAGAAGTGTTTGAAGACACTGTATAACAGGAAGAACAAGTCAAGTGATTCAAACAGTGCCCATCTAAAATGAATGGGATGAAACTCAGCAGAGACTCAGATGAATGTTAGAAAGTATTTTACAGTTTCAGGATATTAGAATGTCAGAATCTGCTCCTCCAGAAAAATCACTCAGAACAAGTCTCATTTCATTATTTAAAAGAGGATTGGGAAAAAACCATGACTTTTTAAAACTACATATATATCTCTGAAAGGGAAGGAGTCTTCAATTTTGAGCAAGTCAAATTTTTTGTCGTGAGTGGGGTTATATGGAATTAGTAGTTCACTGAGACTGTTTACTAAGAGAAACAGAGATGTGCTTAACTCAAATGAATTAGTCACTGTAATATCCTAGCATAGCAAGTCAGCCTTGTAATAAGCATAGCCTGCCTTTCCAGAACATTGAGCTTAGATGAGAACAACCCTTGGACATTTTGGCTATATCTATACCAGTAATTGAAAAAGGAAGATTCCTAGAGGTTGTAATTCAGTCAATTGTGTGTACTACAACATTGTTACGCTTTAGGACCAAAGCCCAAGCATTGTCACTTCTTTGGGTTTTTTTGGGCAGAAACTGTAGTTGTTACAACCCTGAAATTTTCCATGGGAATGTGTCATTTCAGTTGAACCATTCACAAGTATTTTGCTAGCAAAGCAAAAAATTGTTACTTTCTGGCTGAATTGATCTTAATGGAAATGTTTTGTTTTCTTTTCTTTTTAATTTTTTAAGCTGTTTCAACGAGCTTAGGTTAGAAGAAAGGAAGGTATTTTCATTACCTCTATGAACTATATTCTTGGTAGCTCTCAGGAACTTCCTGTCAGAATTCTGCAGTCAAATTAAAGGAGAAATTAAAGGTGATTTTTCTTTTCATCTGATTTGATTCTCCTCTTCTTCTGTGTACAGCTTTTTTTTTTTTCCCTTGCCAAAGACTGTGTTTTTTCTCTGAACTCATTGATTAATCCTGAAGAGTGAAGTTTTCTCTTTGGAATACAATGGGTTCACCCAAGGTTACCTTGAGAAATAATAATTTTAGGCTTCCTACAAAGATATCCTTCCATTGCCAGTATCAGTGTGATATAGTGGTTCTGGATAAATATTAAGCACAATGACCGACTAGACTATTAAGAGATAATATATTGGTTTCCAATTGTTTAGTAGTACTTTTGCCTCATTTACAATTTGATAATTTTAATTGCAGTAGGAAAAGAAACAAATATGTTCTCCTATCTGCAAACTTCAGTTGTTTGTACTTCAGAAAGAGAAGTGAAGGTGGGCCTCTCATTCCTTCACAGTTTGTTTGCTTCCTGCTGTTTTTTAGTTTGCTTTTTTGTTAAACTTGTCAATTTTGGATATGTTTGTCAAACACATACATTCTGTTGAATTCTCTAAAACACACCAGATTTCAGGTGATAGTGTGCTTTTATGGTTTTCTGTATGTATTTTCCTATCCTTTGGGAGGGATGGGCAGGATATGCTCTGTGGCTCCAGAGAAATGAACAGGTTTTGGTCAGCTGTAGAGGAAGAAGTGGTCCCTAGTGGTGTCCCGTTCTAATAGATCTGCCAGGGAAACCATGTTTTTTCTCAGGAAACACGGTCTGAATTGGATGGCAAGCAAAAACAGATGGGAAGTAGAATTAAACTACGCTTAGTGATTATCCTGTTGCAGAAGCACCTCAGCACGTTTTGGGGTAATCATATTACTTCTGCTTCTCATTCTGGAGGCTGTGAATATATACTAATGCATTTGAACTATGATCAGATCCTGTCCCCCAGGGATTACATTTCTCACTGCAGGTAAGTAGGCAGCCAGGATTAGTGAATGAGTGCAACAAGACTCAGAAGTTTCAATGATTCACTTTTCTGATGTTTTTTTCTGTAGGTAATACTAGCACAAAATCAAGTTCCAATTTATCACTACCTATCAACACCCTATTCAGCCTCCCTTAGTATAAGACAGCTGCTCCACTAGGTGGTTTATTCCATACTCGTAACATAATTTTATTAAAGCAAGAGTCCTTGAATCCAGTGCCTTCTGCATTGATAAATCTGACACCTCTCTGTCCTTTGATGACTTTCTTAGACATATTACTGAGGTAAGGGTAGCAAACATGTTAAAAGATACAACAAGTTTTCCTTTAAGAGACAGGAAACTAAGCATTGAATTTTAGTCTGCTGAAATGTGTCTAGGTGTACACTGAGGGAAAACAGCTGAAATAATAATAATAATAAGTGTTATGTTGTTATAATACAACAAAGAACTAAGTGGGAGTAATCAGAATATTCTGACGTGTGAGCTGAAGCTATGGGGCTCTAACAGAAACCAGGGCAATGCGACTCCCCTTCCCCCTGTTGATGCTTACAAGGATTATCTTGCACTGCTTCTTACAACTTTTCTCTGAGGATTTCCAGATACTTTACAAACACAGACAAATCAAGACTGGTAAGGGAGTAGCTCTCTGTACTGTAGCCATACATACAATATAAACGTTTTCTTTACATATGCTGTAACAAGTCCCACAGAAACTGATCTCTGGAAAGAGCTCTTGTAGGTAGCCGCCCTCCTAGCCCACACTGGTGGCGGGGGATGTCGGGCTCCYGAGGGTGATAGCAAGCGTGCATTTGGCAGTGCATTACCTGCTTGTCTGCGGTAACAGTTTCACAGATTGTTAAATTTGGCACTGTATGCTTATATTTGCTTTCTGTGGTCAAACAAGTTTGAAGCGGCATCCAGGTAGCTTGATACTCAACTGATACAGTGCCTAGATCTCTTGAGCCTTTTCCTTTCCAGAAATGAGGCAAGAGAAGTGATTGCAGCCAACCTCGTTGAACTGCCACTTAAAAAAAGTAGTATGCATTTAAACTACAATACTTCTTCACCAGACTCGTTTCTTTTATAGTCCTACCTAATTAAGCTCACATTGCTGAGTCAAGATTTCGACCACAGCTCTATCCAGTTACTTCAGCGACTGTCCCATGGCTGTGATGTAACTAAGCATGAAGGCCCAAATTGCTAGCATCAGTGTGCTGGTGGAGCATGTCTTAGAATGACAGCATGGCATGAAATCCAGTAATGCACTTCCAGACATAATGGTAGTAATGGCACATGGGTGGAAAACAACTTCTGGAGACTATTTTTCCTTATAAACACAATTAGTTGAACAAAATTTGTACATATAATTCAACTCTGTTGTCAAAAACATATAGTTAAAAAAGCTGACTGTTCAGGTTTCTCAGATGTTTGCATACCACAAACGCACATGGTAGAAACTGGTGTGAGTGGTGCTTACCAAACTCCCTGCCATCGGTTTCCTTTGAGTAGTGAGTACCCAAGGCCATAAGGTCATCTGTGCCACGGATTTTCTCACGGCTAGTGATGAAACCTGTGCATCAGCAGGTTACACCCAGCACCCACAGAGTTCTCCTTGCGAGTTTCAATAGCCTAAAGCTACTTGAAATGGGAGTAATTATCTGTAATGAGATACTGTTCTTCTCAAAGTAATTACGGTATATCATACCAATATATGAAAGTTTTAACAAATGTCTCCCATAGCGCTAGTAAATTCCCAGCCTACTGGGTTTATGCACTGCTGAAGACTTGTGTATAATTTTACATCTATTTCTTCCATAATTATTATAATTACAAACGATTTCCTGCTGTATGATTATGAAACTATTTTCCTTTTAATTTGAAATAAATAAGATTAATGACGTCATTCCTCATTGCCCCATATGGTAAACTACCATTCTTCCTTAATAAAGGAAGAAGTTAGAATCTTTTGGGGTATCTCCTTGATTTAAGGTACAACTCACAAAGGGATTTTCTTTTGTTTGTTTTAACTACTATAAAAATACCTGCAAACTCTTCTTACTTTGCAGAATAATGTTCAAAACCAATGGCCCATTGTAGTGAGGAGAAGAGAGCTTGAACAAGGACAGAAGGCAATTTCCTGCCAGCAGGCACCGTAGAATGGTAAGACAGGCTTATAACCAGGAAAGAACTGGGGTTTGGATTTGCTGTTGGTTTATTTTTTCCTTTGCTGCATGCAAATAAACATTGAAGAACAATTTTTGAAACATCCTAGGTTATTCCCAAAACTCATCTTAACTGCATTGTGCTTTTAAGTCTCACATAGATCACTGTTGATTATGGTCTCTTTCAATTTTGTAAGGTTCTAGTTACACCTGACTGGAGTAAAAAAAAACCAGTTGACATATTCGGTCTCCTGAGAAACACGTTCTCACAAGGTATCTTCAAAGTATGTGAAACATACTTATAGGACTGCAATTCCTCTGCAACTGGTAGCAGCCAAGGCTGTCTTACAAAACACAGCTGGAAAGAAGAGAAACAGCCGCTTTCAACTCCCCACTGGCATGTAACAGGATAGTAATCTTTTCTGTGGGAAACAGGAGTCCGATGTTCATTTCCCATGTCTGCCTGGAGGTTCTCATGGCCACCTCTGCTCTTGGCCCTGCACAGGACTAGCTGAACTGGCTGAAGATGGGTCACTTTTGTGGCTAGGCTGGTAACTTTGGAGCTGGGAGGAGACGCCTGCAGGACAGGATTTCCTGCTAACCTAATGGCATGTCTCTCACATGAAGAAGGAGACACAAGTTTTGCTCTCTGCTCTTTCTCCATGACCAGAAGAAAAGTGGGAAAAAAAGGCTTTGGCTGAACCTTAATAAAATACGGTTAAATTATAGAAAGGTAATTCAAGGGGTAATATTTAGGAGGTCAGTGTCTCTTTTGTGTGTCTCTTTTGTCTCACACTACGAAATATCAGTAACAGAAATAATAGTTTGTAWGTAGAGTAGGAAGTTGAACTACAAAGAGTGAGAATAGAGACAGAATTGAAATAGCTTCAAGAGAGCTATCTAACATTATTAAGGAAAATATTTAAGAGAGAACTTCGTAGCCAATAATTAATTTGCCTGAAAACTGAGGGCAAGCTCTCTCATGAGTGAAATAGGTCAGATTAAGCTAGCTTTTGAATAAATTATACTGAAGTTGTATGTATTCTGCCTCTTAAAATAATAGTTCAAGGTGGAAGGAAAAATATTAAATAAGTAACATGGTGGGAATAACATTTACATTATGATTACATTTAATTACAGCRAAGTTGGAAATTATGCACAGAGTTTGAGAACGGACTTAATTCCCAGGGCAGTCAACACAGAATTTAATTTATGAATTAGGGTTGTTTGCAACAGTGACTTGAGAAGACAGAGACATTCACAATGGAGAGTGTGGTGGGGGGAGCAGAAAGAAGTGCTTCACAGGGTGGGAAGAGGAGACGGAAAAGGGGAGGAAGGCAACAGGAGAGAATGCAAGAGGAAAAGCAGGAAAAAGAGGGGCAAGCAGAGGTGAGGAAAAAAAAGCCTTAAGTAGCTAAGTAGGTAAATATGGATACATGTAGTAGACTCCGTTGGGTCTGCATATGAAAATGCATTAACATTGAGATCTTATGGTATTTACCAGCCACCTCAGAATTGCTGTAACGCTGTTCAGAATTCCTCTCTGTGCCAGGCAGCTATTGCCTCAGGTAAATGGCACACTGAGGAGAGATGCAGGGGGAGCCCCACAGGTATGTACCTCCTCTGCGATGCAGAATGAAAGGGGAGCTGCCCACAAGGGCAATGGAAATGTTTCCCAGGAGAATCCTCTGTTGGGTGACTACAGCCCCCATATGTGGGTGGTGGTGCAGCTGCAGTAATGAAGGCTGTAAGATATCTCCTCAGTTTAGACAAAAGAAGTAAAAATATGCTTTGCTATTTAATCTTCTCAGTGTATCTCAAAAATCCTGAGCTAGGTGCTTGAAGCCTTTATTGATTCTRCAACAGAAGTGAACTTGCCACACTGACATGCAGACAGCTGCAAGCAGGTGGGTGTTTTGCTGTTTTCAAAGTGCATAAAATGGTCTAGAGAGCTAGACATCTTGCTCAGCATTTCCGAAGGTTTCAGATGAGTACAAAACTGACTGCTCAGCCTATTACTAAACCATAGAAATGTGCTTATTTTGCTTGTTCAGTATGGACTACATACGCACAGATTTTTTTCCGTCCTGCTTATCCACAAAGCTAGGTAGCCATCTAGCCACATATATGGGCAATGAAGGCTTAAAGGGTACAGCTCTGGTAGCATATCCACAGAACTAGGATAACTTTTCATACTTGTGAACATCGACGCCTGCACATGCATTGTGAAATCCAAAGAGCTACAATTAATGCCTTATGCCATCATAATACTCTACTGAGTTGCAGAACCCCTGTGCTGCAGGACTTGACAATAGAAAAGCTTTCATTTTACTCTGTCAGTGAAGCTCAGCTTTGATACCAAAGAGTTACAGCCTGGGTTGTAGGCATGTGGGTACTTCGTCCTCGATAATCCTTCGTCCCTTGGCATTTCTGCTGCTGTGTTAACCAGGAGGATCAAGTGTGACAGAAACTGATTAAAACTAACCTTTGTCACATATAATACCAGCAGCCTACAGTCATCCAATGATAATGAATTTCTGTCACTATGCAAATGTAGTGTTTTGAGACTAACTTCCAAGAGGCATTCCCTTTATCAACCCCTTGAGCAACTGCTACTGCCACCACTAAATTGTGTTACAGATGCTGTCTGGCATCATAGCAAAATTAGAGGTTTCTCCCACTGTGGGGTGTCTTGGTGTATGGTACTAGATATACAGCCTGTACTTGTGGCTCAAAAAGAGAGTTTTCACAATAAGAAAGGGTAGCAGAAGGCTGAAACGGRTGGCTGTCTGGAAAACACTTCTGGGTCATTTTTCTTCAAGCACACAGATGAAGAACAACTCTGCTCAATTTCCATGTATAGCACAATGAAAACAATCTGTAGTCAGGTGAAACAGAATTTGAGGGCAGATTTCATGGAGTAGTTACCCTGAAATACTTAAGTTTTGCTTTAAATGTGGAGGGTTTCAATAACAGGCACAATGCATTTATAAATTGTGCTGGTTTTGTAGCTAGTGCTACTGGGGTAGCTTGTGCTACTGGGGTAGCTTTGCTGTGGCTGTACCTCTGTGATTTCAATATCTCATTCAGCTATGAAAAGCAGAAAGGGGCTCACACACTGCAAAATACCTCAGGCATCCATCTGAATTTCTCTGTTTTTYTAATGACCTTAGTATGGCAAATGCCAGGATTTTTTTTCCTCAGGTGAAAGCATTTAGGGCACTCAGAAAGGTCATGTTTTGGGTTAGCCTTTTTCTAAGTAACCTCAGGGTGTTCTGTCTATATTAAACATYGGAGGCATGAGTCCAGGTTTTATTTTTTTTCCCTCTACATTTTTTCAGTGCAGAGCTCTCTTCACTGTCTCAGCACTTCAGGACATATCAAAATAAACTTGTTGGGGCAAGGAGGGATTTTGCTGAAATTGAGTTTTGGGGCATTTCTGAGGTGCTCTAGGCTATTAAACCAACAGAGTAATTTAAGCAGTCACATCCTTGTTCTAAGGGCATGCTTTCCATTGAATTACTTTAAGCTATCATATCCTCACACAGCCTTTGCCATCATATTAATTTGACAGTCTTTTCAGGGACTTTCCCCCARGATTCTTCCTTCAAAATGTTTGATGGTTCCAATGACTCAGATGAGATTTAAAGCAGCAGACCTAATTTTAATGGCAAAGTTTCATCAGTAGGAGATTAGATGTAGCTACATGCCTTCCGTTTGAGAACTGTTACTCTCCAGGCTAGCAATAGAAATGTTTAGAACTGGTGTTTTTATAACAGCAATGCAAGTCATGTGTTGTGTGCCCAGGAATGAAAGCAGGTGTGGGTGCAAAGGCTAGGGAGATGGTTTTGGAGGACTCTGGGGGGTGGAAAGAGTCTGTACTCTGTACTCTGTACTCTGCAGTCCTGCCCATCCTGCCCTTTGGGGAATTGCCCCTGGAGTACTAGAATCACACATGAAATTTGTCTTGAAGAGTGTTATTTGGAACAGGTGAGGAAAGAGTCAGCAAGCTGCTGATAAGCCATAGGGATGATTCAGGGACTAAAACTTGAGTTCACTCTCTTGTAATCGTTTATTTAGTAGTCAGCCAAGATGCCTAGGAAACCAAATAATATAGTAATATAAAAATATTACTGGCACTTATGAGCTTTCTTTCCAATGCCAAAGGCTTTAACTAGCCCAGCAACAAGTACAGCTTTTTATGCTACATGCTGCAAAGCCTGGACCCTGACTCTAGCTCTGAACTTAAGCTATAGACACTCCATGTAAATACGTATGATTAAGGGCTTGGCCTTAATCTTATACCTATTTTCTTTCTATCTTTTCAGGATGTGCAGAACCATCAGTAAATTGGATGGTTGATGTTTTCTATTTTACAATCCCTAACCCTAATTGCATCCCTGGCACTAGCGTTACTACCCTCAGGGTATCAAAGCCTATTGTAAAACAGAATATAATGCCCAATCCCAATTTGTTCTTTTCCTGATTTTTGGACCTTTATGGGACTCTTAAATTGCTGAAATGTAATCACAATCCTAACTCTAACTTGTGTCCTTGAGTAAAAACCTTCTACTAGAAGACAGTAGCAATAACTGTGAGAATTTTTCTATTTGTCTCTGGAAACTCCAAAGAATCTTAAAGTAAAATTGGCTTTTGTGTATTTAGATTTTTCCAATATTAACTATATTCCAAATAATAATCTTTGCCCATTTCATAGCCAGAGGATCACTAAAATGAAWATACAGTAAAAGTTCTTATCAGAATGAGCACTTCTCCTTACTCTGTAGGCTGGGAACGATACAAGAATAAAATGGGATTTTTAGACTTTAGATTGCTTAACTGTAGCCCATAGACCTAAGCTTAGTTATAGGCAATGCATCGATATTGATGATAAAAGGGAACATAAGGCCTTAGGCTACACTCCTAATCTTAATTATATATTGTCTCTAATCCTACAATAAAAGTTAACAGCAGATATTTGTTACTGGTCACAAACCCTACTCCTGTCCAAAAGAACAATGGAGAATCAAGCAACGAGGGAAATCACATTTTAAAAGAGACTATAATTGAATGTCCTAGATATGCACAAGCCTTCTTATTAYCATCAGAGGTCTTACAGGATTCCGAAATAAACAGAGCACCAAATGATCTGAATTTCCTAACCTTAATCTCAAAGTAAAGCTAACTGTAACCATACCCAGAGTAGAAAGTGCTGTTTTTAAAAATTATGTATACATTAGACCTTACCAGCACCAGCTCTCCTCCAGTTTCCTTGCACCAGGTTCCTTTGTGCACTTTCTTTGGGTAGGGAAGAGGTCAAATGCTGGCTCGAAGGATTTAGTAGCATCTCATTTTCCTTTGACAAATGMTATTCCATTGACTTTCTCATGTCAGTGTATGCATTGAACAGAAACTTCATTACTTCCTGACAGCAGTGATCGTGTATGTCATTCTGGGCAATGGGGACAAATAGTGTTTAAAATTAAAGAAAAAACAATGATTTGCAGGACTGGGGGCTGCCTCCTTATTTGACAAGCCCTTGCCCAGTAAAATACTCTTTTTAAGCATTAATTTGTGGGTTGCAGTTTAAATTGCTGTTACTTTTGCGGTATAAAATCATATTCAACCATTGGTTGCTCCTTGCTGCCTTTCAATCAATAATTTAAAAGCACTTTGAAAGCCTTAATTGAGTTGCAGGGTTAAGCAGTCAGGATAATTAATGTTGTCACATGTAAGAAAGAAACCTGTTGTGTCATGAGATTTGAGAGCTACCTCAGATTCTTGTCTTTTTCATTTGTATTAATGTTTACCTATATTTTTTTAAGGTTTCAATGGAAATTGTCACAGGAAGAGAAAATTCCGATTATCTGAAAAACAGTCCTCTGATGGGTCTGTAGGAAGTCTTTAAAAAAGAGCTAGAGAATATTAGTTTATAGCATGCAGATAGGTTGTGCAAAGATTTCTAAGATTAACTTCAGGCAAAAAACTTAGAAACTGTCAGTAATTAGATTGACATTTTTCTCATGTAATACCACTTACATATTTGTTATGAATGGATTACTACAAAAAAACACAGGACTCTGATGTCACCTTTTGTTTGTACCAATAATTAAAACTAAGCACACTTACAGAAGGCCTATGAAGGTATATAAACTTCTGCATTAGACATCAGTAAAAAAATAATAGTACAACAATGCATAAGCTCACCTGAAATATGTACAGGGTCTCTTAGGTTGCTTTCACCTCAGTGAAGTTGTTACATAATGAGTATCACACAGCACGTTAGTGGAAGAAAGAGAAATGTTAATTGCATATTCTACAGTGAAAGGATAAATCCTAAGTATAGTTATAAATAATATTGAACATTAATTTTATATTGACATATCTTCTGTTAGCTCCATAATCTGCTACTCTTTTTGTTTAAAGAGGTACTGATTAGTRCAATCCTGACTCCTCGAAGTTTTCATGTGGTAGCATCTGTTAGATGATATTCTCCTGTTCAGATTGAGAAAGAGATGAAATCATAGGTTTATATTCGCTTCRATCCAAGATTCCAGTTTTAGAAATGAACCTGAAGCTTATGTGCTCTCTGCTGTAGAAAGTAATTTGTCTTTTTGTAGAGCACTTTATGGCAGAACTGGTACTTTCAGTAGGCAGACATGAAGAAGTCTGATTTCAAATATATGATACCATAAATCCTAAGTCTGTGTGAATATCATGCTGACCACCTGGCACTTCAACTATTTTGTTTTTCAAAGATTTTTATAAACCTTTTAAAAGTCGCAGATGGTGTTTTGTCTCTATACCTTATGTCTGCTTCTAAATTAAGAATTAGAAAGGTTGAGGTTGGAAAGACTCTAGATATYGTCTAATGCAAACCCCCTGCTAAAGCAGGGTCACCGTGAGCAGGTTGCCCAGGACCCTGTCCAGTCAGGTTTTGAGTATCTCCGCAGATATCAATGGATATACATGCCTGAAGATACTTTAGGTATTGCACCTATTCCAGGGAAGGTTAYCCCAAGTATTGTGGTAACTGTCACACTGGCTGGCTGGCTTGTGGGATGTGTGCTCTATTAATCAGAGGAAATACAAGCCCTGTACCTTTCAGACAGAAGCCTCATTTCAGACTCTCTCYACCTTATCCTTGTGCTTCCAAGCAAGACTGTTTTTTCCTTCAGGGGCAACTGCTAGTCCTTGCTCTGAGTGTGGTCTGGCCCACAGGACACCTTCAAACCTGAGGCTGCTGCCTCCTGCACTCCTAGCAGAAAGGGTGTTATGAGRGCCAGCACTGCAGAAGTCTTCCTTCCTAGGTCTCCTCTCGAGAAGGCTTTCTCACCCCCATTTTTGAGATCACCCTCTCAAGCAGTCACAAGGACCCATGGGTCTCCTTTGAAGATCTCCCTGTCCTCCTGGTGGGACAGAATAGGACCAGACAATTCTGCGAGCATCCTGAACCCAGGCTGAATTCAGGCTGACTATAAGAAGAAATAGAGATGCCAGGGGTCCTAGAATGAAGGTCCAGCCTTCCCAGCACAGCGTATTTGCAGCTCTGACCATCTGGACTTTCTTACACAGGCAGTTTCCATCTGCCACCTGCTTGATGCCCCAATTTCTTTTTTGAGGTTGATCCCATCTGGTTATAGCTTACGGTTCTTTTTCCTGCACTGTAGGAACTGCACAGCTCTCTAACCAGACACTGTGCACATTTCCACACAGGCACCATCCAGCCCCTTAGGAACTGTAACGTTCATTGCAATTAAAATGTTTCCCAATTCTTTGGATCACCAAGGARCAGCAAACAGTACCGACAAAAAGACTGGTGAAATATAACCACATCTCACAGTCCACCTGAACTGCTGTGCAACATGTAGGAGCAATTRCATCTGTACAGAAATAGTTTTCACCATGATATCTAGCTAAACCTAACATTTATGAAAACACTCCATAGGAGCTTAAATGTGGGAACTAAATGGGCATCATTACTCTCCCACTAAAAACACCGCTCACTTTACCAGCTTCCGTTTACCAGCTTTGGAAACATTAAAGTTTAAATTGACCCTGCAGACATAAGCATGTGGTAGCACTGTGGCTATGCAAATATCAGTGTTATGTTAATGGGCTCCACAGTATAGCAAAAAGAGCTGGTAGGCATTTCCATTACTGTACTAGTAGTTGTTTCTTGACATGACAGAGGCAGTCCAGGAGCTATGAACAACATCCTTTCCTCACAGCCAGTGTTCCCAAGCACTCAGCCACCTGCTGGCCTGCCTACCTGTGATAATCACCCCTTCTCCCTGCCAAAATTTGTGCTGCACTATGCATGACATTTTAAATGATTTAATGGACTAATTTACATTTTTCAAATAATTTTACATGCCAATTAATTTCAGTTTATGGTTAATCTGCCCTTCCACAAACAGCGTTAGTGAAAGACACAGATAAGCACAAACTTTGCCAGTTCTGAATAYATCAGAGAGGGTGCCTAGGGCTGCTGGGGTGCGTGTGTGGGTTGGGGGGGCTAGGAAAGGGTGTGTCCTGATGGTTTTGAGATAGCAGCAGGGTATGCAGGAGTGTTACGGTTTGTGTGCATAGCTGACAGGAAGCAGGGAGTGAAGGAGAGTGCTGTAACTGTGACCTGCTCTTCTGGGTGGTGCTGGGGCGTCTGGGAGAGCTGGAGTTGCTGCACAGGTAGTCAGAGCAGTGGTAGCCAGGGACATTTGCTTTTTTCCCCCAAAGTTTTGCYAAACCTGTCCCTTATATCTGTCCTGCCCCCCTTCCAGTTGCTGCCGCGGCTGGGTGCGAGTCCTATCAAGGGCAGCAAAGGGGGATCATGAGGGGGATGTCCAAATGTAGCAGCTTCTGCCAGGAGCTGAGCAGAACTTAAAGGGTATAAAGCCTGGAGCACAAACTTCCTGTCCCTAGACTTAATAGTTAAATAAAAGAAAAAGGAAGGGAGAAAGACAGAAAGTTGTCTCTGCCTCATTTTCAGTGCCATTTATATTATGAAACCGTAGATACCCAAAGCACTGTATGAACTGGACATCTTTGAGCTAAGCCGTTATAAAGACTCATCTTTCTTCATAAAAGTCTTTCCAAATGATGCAATTAAACCTTCTTATTAAGAGCTTTTGACAGATTTAAATAATAAATTGCACCTCCAGGGACAACCCCTCTGATCAAAAGGGTCCAGCTTCGGATGCTTTGGATACTGCAGAACATCCCGGTTTCCCACCGGCAGCCCTGACTGACAGCGCGTCCCCCACACCGTAGTCAGCGCAGCCTCTTCTGCTGCTGTGGGACAGGTGACAGGCTGTAGGGGGGCTTCCCAAAAAGCTGACAGAGGATTTGCAATATGAAACACGATGATTAAAGTGCACAAAATGGTGCAAGTGTCCAGTATCCGCAAAGTCTTTGGGGAAGTTGTTGCTGTCTTTATTTTTTGTGATTATAAATGGCCTAAAATTGCTCTCTACAAAGCTAATTTTTAGGTTACTTAAATGTCTGTTTTTATCCATTGTGCTAAAATGTCTGTGGCTAAAAAGTAAAGAGCCATTCTCAAGGTTGGCAGATTCAAAGTATGATGTATTTTCTGTGTTGAATGCACTTCAAAGTCCTTGTAACATGCTATACTGATTGATTTTTATCAAGAACAGTCAATTCTTTATCATTTCRTCAGTCCTTCTGAAAAACAAACAATGTGTGAGCCATGAGAGGGGAACTGTTTTATGAAGAAATTGTATTTTATTATGAGTCTTCCACATGATCATCAGGGAAAAATAGCATAAACAYAAACTACCATAAAATTCTGGAAAAATATAGACTTTGTCCTCTTTCATTTTTCTTAGTTTTTAAAAGGAATTCAACTGCACTTATCAACATCCCTACACTGAGAAAAGTGGGTATGGGACGTTTTTTTGTTTGAAGGTGTGCACTGTTTTTTTGTTGTTGGGTATCATATGCAAAACAGATTTTTAGTGGTTCTGACCACCTGCAATATCTAACAGCTTCTGTAYGTGAAATGAGTGCCTGGCACCTTGAGCAATCAAGTCTGTAACAATTTATAGCAATGTCCCACGGTGAATTAAATCACGATCAAAGTTTTCATTAACTTAATTTAAGAAAATGCTGAAGCCTTTCCATTTCTTCCTTGAGGGGAAAATATACATAGTTCTGCAGGTTAGAGCAAGGCTTTAAACAGTATTTGTGTTGGTTTTTAAGCCTTTAGAAATGAGGCAAAGAGAACCCAGATTGTTCATAACTTGGTCTGCTCCTCTCTGTGAGAGTAATTTATCCCTTGTAATATTGTGAAGCCAAATGAGAAGTCTCTTAATCAAGGTATTGGACTAATGCCAGTAGCCTCTTAGGAACATTTGCAAGAAGTTGTCACCAAAATGTGACCTCCATCAGTGTCCTGAAACCCTTTTACCTATACGAAGTCCCAATAGCAGTTGCAAAAATGAATATTCGTATAAAGTATACAAGGACTTGGAGTGATGCCCAAAGTGTTTTTCTGGATTTCACACTGTTCACATTCTTTTTTGAGAGGGAATAAAATCAGGAGACTCAAAAGTGTGATATGTATACTCATTCAGAATATGAATGATGTTTACAAAATGTTCTTCTTAGTTATAGAACCAACAGCCCTATTTTAAACAAAAAGAAAATTAAATCACTCTAATGACTTTTCTTGGGCTGCAGGAACCTGGGCCTTTTCCATCCCATCAGATATTGTAACATATTTCTGTAATTATGCATGGGGAATATGTAAATACAATTGTGTGAAAGAAAAGAGAATATATGCTAAAGAAACCTACTGAAAACGTGTCTGTTTAATGTCACTAGAAAGCTGTTAGGCATTTGGGATAAGAGTAATACATTGCTTTTGTTTCTTAGATACTTACAGTGCTGYGCTGATGTAGTGACAGAGCATTTCAAAACCTTCAAGGTATTAATCCCTGCAACACTTCAGCAAGGACAGGAAACCCCCTCACTCCTTTCACGCTGTGTGGAAGGACAGAGAAACGCCATTATTCACTCAGAATCACATGAGGACCTTGTGCCTCAAAAAGATTTTAACAGAGTTATCCAAATCCCAGGTCAGCAGCCTAACTGCTTTCCCATCTTCCCCTCCTTATCAAGAAAAACAAACTTCTTTTTCCAACCAATAATACTGTAATACAATATAAGCACAGAAAGGGGACCTTACGCGGGGAACATACCAATGAAATTGGGGTATTGGATTCTTTATAAATTCTCAAGGCTTCTTAAAGATTTTTGGGACCTTGTGCAACCTTTGGGATTGCCTACTAGCATTGGTAAAAATACTGTCCCTCTTGTGTTTTGCAACTTATGTGATTAAGCCATCTCTACAAAAGTAATCAACCAATCCTGTTAGGGACTCATTGTTTCTAAAYACAGCTGGAAGGGTTGCCGGAGTAGATAGGGTGCAAAGGATTGAGGCTCAAATGTGTGAGAAGTGTGAATATGARTGAAAGGTTTGAGGACTTGAGTTCTAAGCAAAATTGGGAACAAACGGACAAATAATAGGAAGGTTAAAAGGCAGAATAGCTAGGGACAAAGCAGCAGACAGTATGAAACAGCAGAGAAATGGTTCAGTGCAGAGGAAACCCTTGAGATGGCAAGAAGAGCCTTCTGCTAGGAGCAGGGAAACATCACAAGGAACAGGAACCCTAAGTAAGAAAGYAGGCAAAAACCTGGGCTCAGTCCAGTTATTAACGGACAGAAGAGTCCCCACTGAGTACGATGGGAGAAGGGGAGGTTGATATTGAAAACTTCTTTGATGGTAGGAGGTTGGGTGGGTGAAGGGGTCTTCCAGAGTGAGGCAGGAGTGAATGCAAAAAAACCTGGGAGGGAGACAGATGTCTCTTCCTCACAAGCGCCTCTCTCGAGCTTGTGCAGAGTACCACTGAGGTCAGCTTCTCGAACGGAGCATACTGATTCCCCCTATAYGACACATGGAAAACACACACACAAATCTGAGATGATCTTTGCCTTTTCCTGTGAGCAGAGGTGCTGCAGCTGCCCTTGGCCAGCCCTTCCAGTCACTGTTGCACATGGACCTGGGAGAACCCAAACTCACCTTCTGCGTTTTCCTGCCTACCTGGCATAAAAATAACCCCAAATTGTTTTCCAAGCTCTGAGGTTGAATCTCCATTCTCATCCTTTAGCTCCAGTGCCTCTAAAACATCTTTCCTCCTCAGACTTTAAAGGCACTATGTTGAGCAAGTTCTCCTTCCATTCCCCTGATTCCTCTTCAATTTTTTGTTTACAAGCCCATTTCCCCTGCTTTTAAGCAAAACTGTTAATTTGTCATTCTTATTCCTATTTTTTTCCTGTAATATATCGTAGTCTAATGAGATTTCCAATAGTACGAATAAGTCTTCTCTTACTTGATTCTGTCTCATATCTCCCGTTAAATTCCATGTCTCAGCAGATGCCATCTTTAACTTTCTAATCACYTGGAGACATCTCAGCTTTCTGCCTAAGCCACTCATACATCATTTATTTTACTCTTCTCATATCATTTAAAGCCTACCTTTTCATTCTACAAAGCCATTTGTAGAATAGCTTTGTAGAATAGCAAATGTCATTAGTACCTCTGTGTTTGCATATATTTGCATTTAGTATATGAAGGATGGCATAAATAAAGTTAATCTTTAGTAGGGATATACCTATATCTTTCATAATACCTTAGCGCTGTTCCTCCTCTTCCTTCAGTACTTGTTATGATTTGGYTTAATTTAAGCCTGACAGATGCGCCCTGCTGAAGCGTATGCCCATATTTTGGATACAGAGACTATTACTTCCATTGGTTTGTAAAGTATCATACTTCTGGCGAGCTTCAGAGCTGTATGGACTCTGCAGTTCTCCTACTAGCTTTATTAGTGTACACTCAATATGCACCTAATAGAACCTCTTTAGTGTAACTGTCTTACCATGATCAGCTGTAGGCATGGCACTGGCATTCCCRGAAATTGGATGTGCACATTCTTTTCTTGAGCACAATTGATGCAAGCGAACAGATCTAACTAGAGATCTTATATTGCTAACTCTGTTTCCTTAACAACACGTTGGGGTGTATCCACAAGAGCTATGAAGCTGTCTGCCAGCATGTGTGGGGAAGAGAAGGGAGGTCCTTTCCAGGGAGGTACCTGATATTCTAAAGGTCTCCCTCTCCATTGACTATAGGGCAAGAATAGAGAGATTGACTATTAACGAGGAAATAAATTGGTTTGAAGCAGATTCTTACCTCTAGATGTTTCCCATTCACTCCATGAACAGCAGCAAACCAAAGTCTAAGTGCACCAATGGTCAGCAGCAGTTATGAAACAGCTTAGGAGCCTTTAGAAATACAGATCTAAGGAAAAAATTCCTCTGTTCTGTGATTCCACTGCAGTTGGTGATTATTATAAGAATAAGGTATTTGATCTTTGATTCCAACACAAACYGTGCCTGGGCACGAGGATTTATTGAGAAACTCTATTACACCCCCTCACCCTGCTGTTTTCCTGCTGATTGATGACTACTTTTTGAAAGCTATCACTTTCCCAATTYATCATGCATTTAACAAGCACTATGCAACTTTTGCAGAATGTTAGTATTTTAACTAGTGAGCCATGCATTGCTAAATGAAAAAACCCGTTGAAAATGTCTGTTGTTTCTTTCTCAGCAACTTTAATCAGATAGTATTGCTGGACTTATCCTATGTGCRTATAGCTAGGTCTCTGAGTGCCATTGCATGATAAACTAGGATCTGGCCTTGCAGCCTCTTCCATGGAGGTCATGCAAGTCCCTCTGAGAACAGGAGACTTCTGTCTGTAACAGAAGTTACAATTAACCTGTAATTTAACAATTAACCTGCACATGATGAATTGCAGAACTCCTAACAGCCCTGATCTCTCCAGGTCTTAATTTCCAGGCTGAGGAGTAAAAATAATAATGGTATTTCTTTCCCTGTTGACTGTCACTGGAACATTTCAGGCAAGATTATGWGTTGGAGAGTGTTCATGATCATGTACACAAAATCGCCACTTGAGACTTTTCTAAGCCTGTGGGTGCTACTGGCATGGAAGTCAGTAATAATGAAATAATTCAGTAAGACAAAACAGCAAGTTCAGAATGGTAGGGAATGTTTTAAAGTGAAACAAAAGGTCTGCATTTTTTTATTTATTGCACTGCAAACCTGTTCTGCGCTTGTTGCTTTCTGATTTGCATGCAATTGTTCACTGTGTGTGAATCGAAATTAATTCCTTAAGTCCTACTTATAAAAGCACACTGGAACATGTCTTCCTAAGGGCATTTGCCTACCCTTTGTCACGTGCAAGTATTTAGAAACCTCACTATGGTTTTGGACCACCTGGTAACTTCTGTCCAAATCTCCTAAGTGTATTCTTTTTCCCTGCCCTTTTAGAATGTACATAATAAGCCCATCAACAAATACCAGGTTAGATAACCATATAATTGAAATTTTATTTTTTCCTGAATCTTGCCATCTCCATAGAGCTAGTAGCAGCTGACAACATGATTAGTAGGTTATGCACAGTTTTGATTAGCACCAAGTGTATTTTAATAGACAAGTCAGAAGCAATCTGGAAATGTTTGTTGATAAAAATAATTGGGAAGATAAATTCAAGCATGACTAGAGAGAACATGTGATTATCCAAAGTATGCTTCATGTAGTCAATTTTAAATTATTTCATTCCACACACTCTTCTAAAACTAATCACAAACAAACTGCCCAAACTGGAGTTACTCAAATGACCTATGACTCTAGAGCATTTACAATACGCTTCACCCTTTAGCCGGGGAAATGTCATTGAAAATGCCAAGTGAATGGGAAGCTGAAAGCTTAAAAGGTTTGATATACTGGTAGCATTAATTTCCAATGTTTTCCCATTATTGTCAAGTCTKTTCAAGTGTTCAGTGATACCATTTTGGGCTTCTCCTTTCCTTGTTCACCCTTCTTAGTCTTTCAGTACATTTTTAGTTCTTGCAGGTGAGAGCAGTTAAGACCCCGTCTCTTTCTATAATGTTGTACTTGGCTCACAAAGCTCGGCATCAATTGCAGTGCACTGCTTCTGAAGGCACTGCTAATSCTCAGAGTATTAGCTTGGCTGGGATGCTACAGGGCAGAGTGCTAACTCCCAGCTCAGTCCTGACTTTCACAAAACCCAGAATCCTTCTTCTGCAATCTTTCACATCTGTGATCTGCCAGTAGACATCTCTAATYAGCTTCCTTCTTCAGGCAGGGAGGGACACCAGTAAGTTCCACGTGAAGACTACTTTCAGGTCAATGCTTTTCCCTCACAGATASAGCTAGCATCCATTTCACAAATGTGCAAACTGTGTTACAGAGTGACTTGATAAAAATGGCAAACAGCAAATACATTGCAAAACTAGTCACAAAATGCTGAGCCAAATTCTTTAAAAAAGCAAAAGAAAACCTAGCCCTGATTTGAACTTTGCCCTGATTTGAGCAAGAGGTTAAACTAGATGACCAACTTATTTTCATTACTAATTTAATTATTATTTATTCTATGGTCCTGCACTTTGGCAGCTAGATAACTTTGCCTTCCAAAAGYACCATATGCCCAGCAGCCCTCAGTGTATTTGGCTGTACAACAGTCTTTGGACACCTGAGATGYACAATCATGCATATACTAAAACAAATTGTTAAGGCATCCATTTAAGATTCTGGATTAGGTTTAGAGAATTGTATGTGTAACTTTTGTGGGCTCCTTTAGACACTCCATCTGAACTTCTGAYGGAGTGATTTTTTAAATTTATTTTTTGGCTCAAACACATTATCCTTTTTTCCTTGTTTTATCTTTTGAACAGCACATTCCTTTTCAAAAYGGTGTGGTTATCTTCCATCCTTTAATTTGTCTACAATACAAAAAATATATTTGGGCAGATTTCCCCTCCCTGAATTAAAACAACTCATAAAACCAATCAGCATTTGGAGCAATACGTCAATAATTTTTACCAAGCTCAGAACAAAAGGAAAGACATATATGAATTTTGTGACTTGCTAGTGTTTTTCTTTTGGTTTGCTTTTTGTTTATTTTAATTGATGCAGAATTGCCAAATGTCAGTTTGAAGGAACTATTTTTATATGGGTGCCAAAAATGAAGGGAAAAGGCTTATACTTAGGACGCATTTTTTGTCATTATTTTATAGGTTGGCTTATCTTTCATTCAAAAATTGGGTTTAGTCAATAATACTACTTCCAGCTCATCCTCCAGAGCTGCTGCTACATGTGGACTTTGGCTTGATGCTTCTCTCACTTGCACCAGTGTAAAGCAGGACAGATATCTGTAAAGTCAATGAAAATTTGCAAGTCTCAAAGTGAGAGTGAGAGGAAAATTATTCCCTTATTCTTAGCAGTTGATTAGTTTAAACACCCTGGAGAAAAGCCAGGAGGCATTTCACACTCTAACAAGCCTGTCATTAATACAGATCCTGAGGCTGTTAATACCTTGSTAAAATATTTTCAGCTGTTTATAGCACCAGCATCATTCCATTTGAGAAGAAAGTAAAGTTCTAGTCTCAGTAAATGTATTGTTTTATTGTGATCTCCATTTTCATGTACTTATAGGAACGGTATAATGGAAAACCTTCCTAGAGGTAAAATAGCAAACTAAGAAATGAGCCTTTTAAAATCACTTATCAAAATGAAAAACAACTTCAGTGAAGGWGGATGAGCGCAGGTATTTATTATACCACATCCTTTGTCTGACTTATGAAGTGACACTSCAGATCTATAATTTTTTTCAATGTCTTTTCCAAGCACAGCTTAAGTTTGCCGGGGACATAGATCTTCCTTTCCCCCCCACAAAATACAACAGATATTGGACTCAAATGTCCATCTTTGTGATTGCAAACAATAGGAATTTTTTAGGGTCACTCCGCTGGTGGCTGACCATTTTCAGCTCTTTAGTAGGCAGGCCTCAGGTGGGATGGGGAGGGTGGGCAAAAAAGCAGTACTGTCCCAAGCAGCCCTTTCCCCCTCATCTCTCTGCGGCACTGGGTGCCAAATRCGCCCGTGCTCTTGCCAGAAGCCCCCGGGCGAGGCGAGGGGCGGCTGCGTGCCCTGAGCCGGAGGGAGGCCGCTGGCTGCAGGCCAGGGCAAGGGCAGCAGGGACAAGGATGGCATAAGGGAAGCATAGGTGACACAAGTTAATGTGCTTTAGCGAGGATTTAATTACCAGGGAGCTTTGCTCTGAGCAGGAGCCTCAACATGGATAGAAGGTCATTTTAACCAGTGAAATGGTTAAACAATTAAGGGAARCTATTAATCAGAACATCTTTGACTTTCAGTGGAAGTAGCTACCCAGGGATTTTGAAAAACAGGGACCTTGGGCGTTTTTAAAAATATTCACTTGGTGATCACTTGCATCTGACTTGACTTAAATTTTGTCCACAGATAAATAGCCACAGTGTTTCCTCTGCTTTTCATCCAGTAACTAAGAGATCCACTGTCATAATTCCATGTTTCCTGTAGAAATAATTATTATATAAAAGAGAGAGATTTCAATAAAGGCGACCACATACAAGCAATTGCATGAATGCTTAGTCAGTGCAGCTGYTGGCAATAAGGCAGTGGTGTGACTCTCATTTTGCCCTTTCTATCCTTTTATGCTGCYGTTTTTTAATATTTACTCTGTACTCATGTGCTCTTTTTTGGAATTTTTAAACATGGGTCTGCTATGCATGGTTAGGGCTCTATTTGTATTTTGGGTGACACAGTAATGGGGGGGAGTTAGCAATCAGTTTTTTACATKAAAATCCTTTATAACATCCCGTTTTAAAGCCTCTCATGTTTCCTAGTACTGCAGCTATTCACAATCCAGTTTCAGCAGAATCTTTATTGAAACCCAATAAGTCAAACACAATYTAAGTAACTTACTTAGCTCTCTCCATGGCTTTGATTTTGTCACTGTAATACTCTTCAAAATGTGAGCAATAATGGCAAAAGAAATATTCCTGGAAAGAGATGCTTGGTGGAAGGGGAAACTGAGGRTAAAGGGTACAGCCTACATCAGTGACTCTACTTAATCACAGGAAATCCAGAAAGTATAAATATGGCATACATAACTAAGCTGAAATCCARCACAAGCACTGGCTCGCTTCAGATGCAGTTTCTAAGTCCTGGTTCTGAGCCGACTATGTGACTAACTTCACATATCCAGAGTATGTTAAACAAGATTCATATCTCTGAAAGCAAAAAGTGATGGTCTCCATCACTGGATGCAGAGATATTATTAGGTATTGATAGAAGGCGCTTTGAGTCAACTASATGTTCTTCACAGGAATCATAAATTCTTTGTGTTCCTCTCCTTCTCTGCTGGTGTAGGGCTGAAAGCAGTTTTYTCAGGACCATTTAATTGTCCTGTCAGTATATGCTTGGAGGCCTGCTAATGCATGAGCAAGTAAGTCTGATTTATGGTGCATGATGTCACTACTGCAAGATGGAAGAATAAAGTGAAGAGGTCCTTTATATCATAATAGTATTAAAATTCTTATAGCAAAATTAACACTATTCCTACACAATTTTTTGTCTTGCACTGTGAAGATTAGCTTATGTTTACACAGCACAAAAAGTAGCCTGAAAGCTGGATCAAAAATAGAATTTTCACGATAAAATGTTTTATTCCTTTTACATATGCTTCATGTAAAATTAACAACTACAACAAAATAAYACAGCCTCTCCTCCTCTAGGTATAATGAGATCATTGTTATTGCTGAAATTTGGGTCAGTGAACATTGCATTGTTCATACAGTCAAAATTTTAAAAGATCTTAGCAAATAACTAGTCTGACATCCCACACTGTACAGACTGCAGAATTTCAACCAGAAATTCCTGTCTCAAGCATATAGTTTCTCATTGAGCTATAACGCACTGTCTGGAAAAACTCTGCATATTTTAATCGCCTCTTTCTAGTGCCATGCTAAGAAGTGCCTARTGCTCAAAAATACTTAATAAGTAATATTAGTGAGCCTCTAAAATGGAAGAATTTTTTTTTTTTAAAAAAGCTGTGAGTGTTAGGAATAAGAGGTTGAGGCTGACCTAACTTCTGAATAAGCTGTACCAAGCTAGCAGAACCAGAAAGAGCATTTCTAAAGTGAATTAGGCACTAAATAYTAACTTATCAATGTAGCTACCAATATACTGTCGGGATCTGGAAATTACTTTGCCTAGAATGCTGAAACAGTGAGAGCTAGTCTTGCTGGTGGCACATTAAAGGTCCACGAGACACATGCCCTAAAAGCYGTAAGTGCTTCTGAAAAAAAGGATTTTTTAATAACTCTAGTGTATAATGGATTTTTGATGCAGAGGTGTGAGGCATTAGATTCACCTCAAGATCCAGAAGCAGACAAAGCTTTGAGGTTGATCTGCCTGCATCTCAGTAGTATACCTGCATGAAGATCCTTCTCAAAGCTCCCCTAGCAGTAAAGAGAACTTAAAATTTTACTAAAATRCCATTAATAAGAAAAAATAGTCTACTGCCATTACGCTGAAGAAGATAAAGGATTAAGCTGCAGACAGTGGAAATCCACACCACGCATACTTCCTAAGATACATCTGAGAAAGGAACTACCCSTCTGCTGAAGCCAGGAAAAGTTTTAGTTAAATCCAATTAGAAGAGCTGTTTTTTAATCCAAAAAGTCCAGGAAACACAGGAGTGTAAACAAAGCTAATCAGRGAAGTGAAACACCATATGTGCCAAACTGAAAAGGGAATAATCACAAAGAGAAATGAGCAGAAGCAGAGTTAAAATTTCTTATGCTGGAGGAATAAAACAGAGAACAGAGGTGATTAAAAAGATGTTGACTGATCATTCCTGAAAACTTATGCATAATAACTAATGMTGCTGTAAACAAGATGAGCTAAATACCTTGCCTGCACATTATGGAATTTTGAATAATGTTGTCAAAGGATAGGAGTTTGAAGAGTTAATCTTAATAGTTTAAAATAAAATTAATAATAATAATAATTAATRATAATAATAATAAAAGTTGAACWGTTAATCTTAAGTGCTGACCAGAAGCTTCTCATTTTCCTATCTAATCAGAAGGAGAACATCTCTTGCAGCAGTAAAGAGATCTCTTATTTAGGAATTAACTTCATTGGGAGGCATCTTATTTTAGAAAATATCTCTTACCATATCACTTTTCCTATTCCTCTACCTTCAGTTTTGAAGACTTTGACTCTTTCCAATCAATGAAAGAAACTGTACTGCAAACCCTGGAGAATCTGCGGTCCTGTATCCAAGCTATACATGCAGGAAGCAGAAGAACCTGTTTTTCTTATGTCTTCCTCCTACCAGTATCCCATGTGATATTGCTGRCTGCCAAAGCATACTTGGCCATATTGAAGATTTTGTTTTGATGTTTATTCCCAGATCCCTGTCATAGGAAAGCAAAGCAAAAAGCAGTTCCTTATYGGTTCCAAGCTAGTTCCAGCTGGACATGAAGATTTCTGGTCATATCTTCAAGCTGGCCTTCCAGCTTGCTGATGACTCTTTTGTTCACCCGCAGTAACATATGACTCACACACTCCAGTGCCAAAGCTGTATTCTCAGAAGGGACAAACATCTAACAGTTTGTATAAGAATATGTAAATGGTAGCATGCACTCTTTAAAGGTTTAATATTATCAATGGGGTTAATTTTCTATTGCTACGACTATATTAGTATTACTAATTTAATTTAATTCACCAGCTGGGACAGATGAAGAAACCATGAAAGAGTTCCGAACAGTGCCTTGGCACCTAAATGTCATATTATATCAATGCTAGAGAAAGACTATTTTAAGAATAAAGTTGGATGCTACAGTGGAAAGCAAACAAATAAGCAAACAAAAAACCCTGTAAATTTTTTGATGAGCAGCAGAACTAAAGAAACCTCTTCTCTGATAGATTTCTGACCTTAATTCCCACCTGTTTTCTTCCTGCAATAATCTCAACTCAGTGTTTAGCAGCAGGTAAATAAAGAACATAACACCAATGGTCCAGAGATGAGAATGATAGGAGATCAGCTCTTTTGTAGGGTTGCTACATTTTTCTTCAAATGAGGTACCACCTCAAATCTTGCTTCAACTCACTCCTCCTTCCTATTCTTGTTTCGCGTTCTGATCAACAGTCAAACAGTTGTGTCCTAAAACCCATAAACTGAAATCCCACTTCCTTATTAATAGTCTTATCCATACAGGTAGTCGYTGAGGCCAGACGGTGATCTTGAAGAAATGATCATTTATAAATAAAATGACCTCTTCCATTTCCATTAGTTTCTTGTCATTGCAGGAAACCCAGAATAGAAAAGTTCAGTGTTTTCCTACTCTTTGACAGCATTCAGGTCCAGGGATACCTTCTGAGGCTTATTAAGATTCTGAAACAGAGCTTCTGGTTTTATTTCAATTTTTCTACAAATAAACCAGAAAAAAAGCATAAGAACATTACTGTGTTTTGTATGTGCTTCTCTCTTTTATACCAGTTTAATTCTTCTTTCTTCCCCATTGCAGATGATCCTTAGTCTGTGTAATCCAGGTACACCTAACCTGTTGCTGAGGTGTCTGCTACATATTGATATAAGCTTGATAGAAGCCCAGAAATTATGAACCGTATTTGGGGAGCAGAGGAGGAAGTTGCACATTGTCCTAGAGAATAATGGAATATAATAAAAAAAACTTGCTGAAAAATTCAAATGAAGAAATACCTAGGATGACGAATTGGGATCCCACTTTACAATTAAACAGGTTCCAGGTAATTTCTGATAATTACCATTTATTGTGTTAAAACATCACAGTTTAACACAATTTAAAAGCACAGCACTTTCATCTAGCACCAGGTGTTCATTGCTTCTGAAAAATCTGATTCATTCTGCTCATGTAAAAATCTATCTCATAAAGTATGTATGTACTTTCAATGTTAACTTGATGTGTACAATATCGAGTGAAGGCTTCACTTCACTTCTGAGTGTTCTCGTCTTCCTACGTGCTGCACAGGTTGCTTTCCCAATAAGGATGGTCACCTGAGAAGGGAATAAGTGACTGCAAGACTTTCACTGTGAAATACATCACTGAGCTGAACAGCAGAAGAAAATATAGCTAAGTCAAATGCTTCAGCCAAAGGGACTCCAATTATACTCTCCAGAGGTGATTTTAGAGGTGAGCAACGCTGCGTGTTAGAAATGCAACTCAGAGTTCACACAGAACAGCAGCCTATTTTCAAAAAACAAAAGGAACAAAAAACTTCCCACTGCTATCATAAAAACCAAAGCCTGCTTCAGGAACAAGAGCCTTGGGGAACAAGAGCTCCAGACACAGTAATGCAACARTCCTCTTCTACATCAGCTGAGGACTTGACTCCTGAGTTGTCAAGGTGTTTTGGATATTCGGGAATCACTTTTTTCCACCAGAATGGCTCAGCCTTTCCTGTGGACAGAATGTCACAGCTGCTTTACAGCTCACAGTTAGCATTACAGTTTAAGCCGGGTCAGGATTATAAGGAAAATGGAATGTGTTATGGAAACCACAGTGCAACTCTGAAGCTAGAACTCCACCACTTCACAGCTGGGATGCACAGTTGGCAGATGCACAAAACTGCCTTATGCCACAGTCGTATTGTTGGTGACCAGCGTGCCTCAACAAATTTTTTTGCCAAGTGCTGGGGTTTCCCTGTCAACTGATTTTACAGAAGYGTAGGTTCATTGAACCCTAACTGCCGCATTTCCCCTGTGTCCTCACAGATGGATAGTATCATAGCACACCACATATTCCTCAAAGGTGTGGACACAAGATCCCTCCAAAACTAGAACACATTTCTCAAATATAGCCAGATAATCATCTAGTGGACTCCAGAGATGATCTGCTTACAAGGAAAGAAACAATAAAAGCAAAAAAAGAGTTCATCACAGTACTAAGTTACATGCGAATATGTTTTTTGCTTTCTGAAATCTTGTAGTRCAGATAAAGCAAGAGGAAGGAGTTACACATACCAAGAAGTTTTTTAAAAGCATTTTCCTTTCTCTCTGGTAAGTCATGCAGCCCTTTTACCCTTCCCTTTAGAGTGGGAAGCAGTGTTGCCAATGCTCCAACTCTYTCACTGATAGAGAATTACTCTTTGTATTTCTTATGTTGGTGGCAGGTGTAGGAACTCATCTTTCCAGGTAGCAATTTACTTTTAATTAAAAAACATCTTTTTGGATAATCCAGTTAGCTTTCAGTTTTCCTATGTTTGCAAACCAATTTCCTTCAAATTTCAAGCACTTTTTGTATTGCATAGGAGGTAATTCACATAAACTGTTTAATTTAGTGGGGCTTTGGAGGAATGAATAATTACAAGGGTGACACGTTCTGCAGGGAGAGATAAATCCTAATGCAAATTCTAACTCTGCATTCACACAGAGTCTGTCCCAAATTCTAAGGTAAATCTTCATTGCAGGATTACCCATTTTTTTCAAACAATGTCTCCTAACATCCTGATACAAAAGCCTTATCTTCTCATTACTTATAATTATACCAGTGAACTTTAAACCAAGCTAAAATCTGAGCAGAATAATTAAATGTTCTGCAGTCTTCTAACATCATCCTACTATTCCAAGGCTTGTATTTGCTGATCCCGCTATTTACACAATTCCTTTGCAACGTAAGCATCAGTCTGGTTTAAAACACCCATTCCCTACCTGCACTTTATTCCATTTAACCTCCTCTATTTCACAYTTTCCAGCTCACCTCACCTAAATGATACTAGATGCCTATCCATAACAGTGATCCCAAAGGATTTAATCAGGTTGCAGAAAAGAAATATGAATTTGGGAGCCGCATCAGAAGAAGGACCAGTATGGGGACATCAGACAGCACTCTGAGGAATGGGATCTGCTGGGTGGCTGGCTCGTGCAGSGCACATATAAAAAGCTTTAAAGTGGACTGCAGCATCAGCCAGATAATCATTCTGTTTTGTAGAGCAAAAGAGATTCATTTTCTTGTTATCTGCTCTACTAATTATTCCAGTTCATTGAGCAAACTCCACATTTAAGGATCTCCTAGAGTTTAATAAGAGTATGTTCAGTGAAGTGCTGCACAGACATACCAGCTCCGGTCTGGGGGAAGCATAGCCCCACCAGGGCTTGTTATTTTCTTAACAGTTTCATTTAGCCTGGGCACAGCACGACTCTGCTTTGACTCTTCTGCTTTTAGCTCCATGACTAACTTGGCTGTCTTTCATCATCACTGCACTCCAGAGTGTAAACAGACCCTAAGTCCTTCTGCAATTCTGCTGCCTAATAAGATGCACAGAGAATCCCACTTTTTCCTTCCCTCCCAACTTCTCCCCCACCCAGTACAAAAATGACTCTGTGGGTTTCTCTTCATGTGTCTCCACCTTCTCCATTTCTCTTCATCTACTGAACTCCACGTGGCTAGGGCTATGCTCACTTTGTGTACAAAGCACGCKGTCATGGCTTGAAAAACACTACAGGTTGTTCCCAGGCACGGAATAAGGAAGCCATGATGAGGCAGTATGGGATGAACCCAATAGGTGGAGATGCTTTAAGAGGGCAGATGCCAGACAAAGAGTAATTTTACTGCTCCAAATCGTCTACCATTGTAGCCGATTTCTATGCACTGAACGTACTGGGACCCTCAGGAAACCGGCCTCATTAGACTAAAATCTAGCCTTTTCCAATACTCCCTCAGTAAGGCAATGCATCCCTTTTTGCCCTGACTCCTTTTACTTTACATGAACASCTTTCTTTACAGAACCCCATTCTAATTCTTGCATGGTCAACCCTGAAACAAGACTGGTGTTGACAGCACTCAGATCTCCTTGGCACATCATTCAGAACGCTTGGACAAGATATATTCAAAAAGTAGAATGGTTTTGTAACCAGCTAGGGTGGAAGCCATCTCTAACTAAATAAAAGATTAGCTGCTGGCGATTGTCCCTATTATTTGAAATCTCTTGCTAAATTCCAGTCTGTTGTGCTTTTGTTTGTTTTGCTAAGTCCTTCAGCCTAGCTGCTACAATTCTCACTCAGACTATAAGGTTGAAAGAATTTCTTTTGATCTGTTGTGAAAAAGTTCATCTTGAAATAAAAAAAATTGTGGGTTTTTTTTTTCTTTTTTCTGGAGGGTGGAGAAAACATCTGATAAATGCTTTAACTTATGTCTTCACATGTCAATCAAAACAGCAGTAGGAAATTTCTGCCCACACAGCTGGGAGMATGTCTATTCTGATAACTTCATCCAAGACACCAGCTGTGTAAACTTCGAGTCTTACTCAGACAATTGGAGGAAAAGGATAGTTATAAAAATCCCCAGAAAAGACTTCTTCACTGGAAAGTCCAGAGGAATCCAGTTTAATTTCTGTTTACTTCATTTCAGAGGCCATCTTCTGAGCTGTAGACCCTCTACAGTTCCTTTCAGTTCAGARGGAAAATGAAGGCAAATACAGAAGATGTACTAGCACTGCAGATGCCAGGGCGGTGGCCGGACAATCTCTAGCAATTGTTACTAGGACTGAGCTAATCTTCARTCAAATCACATTACTAGACAGTATGGGCATCTCACAACCTCCCTGCTACCCTAACTGCAGCTAAAATGCATGAACTTATACCACCTTTACCATGAGCTAAGATAACACTTTTCATCTTGCAGCAGGCTCAGTATAAACATGTGTGCACGTCTGTGACTGCAGAGGTAACTTGCTGCAGCCACTCAGTCACTCTGTGGTCAGTTGTCTGCATCAAATGGCTTATCTACACAGCAATTTTTTTCTGGAGCAGATGTTTCTCATTGATTTTCYGCATGAACATCTTTGTAAAGATTTTCTATATATTTAATTTAATTTTAAATTAAATTAGGTTAGATTAATATAGATTACATTAATTAGACTAGATCAATCTAATTTTTAAAAGGTACTTTTATTCTAGCATAAAAACATTGAATCATGGAGTTAGCAATCATCCTTCTTCAAGTGCTGCTCAGAGAATGACTGTGATCACTGTTCAACTTTATTGCTGTAGCTGTTCTGTAAAATAAAGGCATGTACTGTCAGTTTTCCCAGTTCATGTTAATRAGAAAAACCTATTCTCCTTACTCTAACCTCCTTACAAGAATTTTTCCATATAGAGAAACTTGAACATAGAATTCACAATTGTTAGGCCAATAGGGCTCATAACATAATAAGGATTTTGCTTGGGAGTCTAGTTTTAAAATTAAATTGATGTCCCTATGGAACTGTTTCTGCAGAAGAAATATGAAGCTACSATAACTTACACATATAGTACAATTATATGGTGCATATATCAATTTATGTCTTTCTCTTTAGCTACATAAGAATTTTTAAAGTACAGTCAGCACAGCAACGGGTACAGGGATCTTTCTGCACACTGCCTGCATTGCAAATGTGAATTACAGGCTAGTGGCTTTTTCTATGATGGAGCACTTACAGCAGTTCCTTATGGTACTTAAGGTAGAAGCCCAGTTCCCTGCAGGAACCATGATGAATGACAAAAAAACCCAAAAGGGTAATAACAGGAGGTACATTTTGACACTTAGGTAAAAGGGGGATTTGAGCTGTRCCATATTCTGGCACATTTTCCCAAAGGAAATATTAGGCACAGGACAATGATTTAATGGTTTCTGAAGACTAAAGGTTGCTCAAACAGATAAGGGAGGAGTAGAAAACACATGCAAAGGCACGGATTCAGACATGTTCTTTCTTCACACCATTCCTAATGGCCTGTCAAATGCCTTCAGTGAAATTTGTTAGTATTCTTCTTCTTTCCTGAGAGCTGTTTGTGAGTTGCAACAATACAGTCCTTAGGAGTTTGACATTGTAATTTGTTGACACGACAGTAACAGGGATATTATAAATTAAGCTCCCACAATGTCTCCATGCCTCTAGACAGAGGCTGTGAAGGAAAGGGGCCAAGAAATTATACATGGAAACTTATGAGAAAATATAATTTTTCTTTCAAACCACCAGCAAAATAGAGYTGGATGCTGTTCCAGCTAAAATCCGTGGGAGTTTTGTCACTGATATCAACAGGAGCAGAATGGAGCACAATTTGTCATGGAGATTAGTATGCAAAAACATGAGATGTGAGTAGCAAAAAACCTCTGCAATCCCTCATGAAAAATCCTTTCCTGGCTTTTGGWTGTGTTTGCTGTTGTTGCTACTTTCCTACATGAAAAAGAGAAGAGCTAGACATCAGAAAAATGATATTGTTTGGTAATCTCTAAAGGACATCATTCTGCTTTCAATAAGACAGATTTGGCTTTTTTCCTCACTCAAGGAAGTCAGATGGTCCCAGAAAGGCTTTGCTTGCAATTACGCTCTCTGCTAAGACAAGGATACAACAGCTGAGCGCCAAGTCAGATCAACAGTTTCAGAGGGCTTTAGACTAGATCCTTTGGCTCTCACTCACCGAAATGCTGTTCAGTCGCATAGGTAAGTTTGAAGAAGGACTTTTTTCATGCTTAAGATTGAAGGATTAGTCTGTAAAAGAACAAAACTCATCCCAAGGGTCAGCAATTATTTCCCAATGTTTTCAGCTAATAATTAAAAAAATTGAACCCTTCACACTGAATGGCACAGCCAACTTCAAGACAGAGTCAGGGCATGTTAGAGCACTTAGAATAGCAAGTGATCCTTTATAACAAGGGATTCTTCACCTGGAAAGAGAAGAGCTCTTTTATAAAACTTTTCAGCCATTGATTTGAAAAACGGCCTGTATTSTTACACTCATGCTGCAGAAAGGGACAGGAAGGCACAGGGATATAAGCAATGTTTTCAAGGTTAAACCGTAAGCGAGTTACTCTGTTATAGTGCCAGGGATGCCAGAGCATGTCTCTGCCCTTCCAGGCAGTCATGCTTTAGGAGGAATTGAATGCCGCACACCCTGCTCATTAGACATACTTCTGGCATATCCAGTCCATTGAAAGAAAGATCCCAGAACCAGAGTAAACAGAAGCGAAAATAGGCAGCTCTGGCAAAGTGCTACATTTCAGGAAGAGGGTTTCTGTGTGTGTGTGTGTGTGTGTGTGTGTGCTTCCAAAGTCATCATTTTTGTACAGATGAATCTTCATGTTCATCTTCATCACAAAGCCATCACAACCCTCAAGTTTGATGTGCAACCCTCAAAGTGAGGGTCTTGCACTGATGTCAGTGGAAGGGTTGAATGTGCAGTGAAMACACAACATCAACACAAAGCAATTTGTTGTTCAGGTCTGAAAGCAGAATTTTGCCATCGTGTTTTAATTGAATTGCAAGCCAAGATATATGTCTTATGGCTTTGGCAGTTTTCCAGGTCTGTGACAGATATTCTAGCCAGATTTACAGGGCACTTTGCCAGTGTTCCGTCCGTTTCTCACATTTTATATTTCTACATATCATCTTGAGTTCAGTTAAGTTTCTGCTATCTGCATATGATGCTTCTTCCATTCTCAGAAATGAAAGCATAAAGTGTAATTTCAAAACAAAAGACAGATAAAAAGTCAGGAAGAGAAATGTTTGCAGGCRTAATAGAACCAGCCTTAAAGACAAAAAGAATAATTATAAATATTAAAGTTTGGAAACCAGGAAAACATTCTCTAAATTGCTGGGTTTTATACAATCATGGAATAAATATAAGATCAGAAATCTTGGTGTAAGATGTGAGAACAAGTACCTAATGTGGAGGAATTTTTGTTACCATTAAGGTCAAAATGCCTATTTTTTCACCCTTGCAGAACCACAGTACATTAGTTTTAAAACTCTTGTTGACCTAAATAGACTAGWGTGCCTTTTTTGTCACTATCACAAAAATTATACAGCTCCTTTGAGCCATTCATAAGGTGAAGAAAACTGGCTAAGTATCAGTTAGGTCCACTACTCAGTTTTCCAGGTAAAACACTGGTGTTTATCATTCCTCCACCCTCAGGGCTCTCATCTGYAGGGTCTCCCAGTACTGGCAAACCCCCGTGGGAAACCATCGAACCAGCTGATGAGGAAACATCCRCTGTGGTACCGGTAGCACAGAGAAAACATCCAGCTGTGAATAAAATGCAAAAGCCACCAAAAGCACTACCTGACAACTGTCCTTCAAGCTCTGGGAACACAGTGAGTTGATGAGAAACAACTTGCTGAGCTTAAGTGCAGAGAAAACTAAGGTGAGTTTGTGAGGAAGAAGCAAGGATTTCTGAGTTTGGCCATCATGTAGAAGGTAGCCACATAAACTCTTTGATAAATAATGGATACTCTGAAGGGAATAACACAGTGCACCCCACAAAATTAATTCATTAATGCTACTAATTATTAACAGTAAGCCACTGATTATTATTATTATTACTTCTAGTCATTATTTTTAATAACTGCAACCTGAAATTCCTAGTCTTATTATCTCCACGTATGAAACAGCAGATACTGACTATACTGTATTTAGAATTCTCTGCCTCACCAAACCCCATTAAAAATCTTATGAGAATAGGGTACAACAGTATTTTGTTTTTGTGTACCTTTATCTCCATAGTACTGACATTTTAATAGATATGTAAGTTCTGTGGTCAACTGAGATTTTTAAAATTAGTGTACAGATACAGGGTTAGATTTCCATTGGTTTTCATTGTAATTTCTTCTCACCATATTCACCATATTTCATTTCCAATTTTAATGTTATTGTATCAGTTAATCCCCTGAGTTTCTTCAATACCAGAAATTTATAATTTCTGCTATCTTTCCAAGATTGTAATTGGGAGTGAAGGGTAAGCCTTTCTTTCTAGTTCTGTTTTTCCATTTCTGGATTATTTTCTTACTGGCAATTTCTATCTCATTTTCTTTTTCCACTTCCTTTCTTAATTTCTTCATTTACATTTAAGAAGCTAAACTGTATCCTGTTTTAAATAATACGTCTCTTTTTCTCTGTCATCTGCTACTGGCTTACCCTTTTGTTCATTCCAGCTCTTGCCTTCCTCTCTTTTCTTTCCATCATCTTTATTTCTGCATTATCTGGCTCTGTTTCTTCAGTGTCACCTATGTCCCACTGTTCTTCAGCTCCATCACAACCCCATTTCTCTCTGAAATATTCATACATAACACTTTACAAATACCCAGCACCTCAGTGCAAGGCAAGGACATGTTTTTTCCAGGATCAAAAGGAGAAAAATTTTGATGTGACCAAGATCACAGATCAGTGTAGGTACTAGGGTAAAATCCTCTTGCTCCCTTTTAAGCATGTAGTGTTCTTGGTCATACGGTCTCCTGTGCAGGTGGCTGCCCTGACTAAAGACAACACCATCATATTACAGTAAACAGTACCAAGTGACCTGGGAAAGGACCAAAATTTGTTTCTTTCACTTGAGCTCCAACAGCAATGGCCTGGTCTAGATTTCCGCTCTCCATAAAACTTCAGCTCTTAATTTAACAGACTCAAGAAAATCTCATGTGGACAGCTTATATCTCTGCCAGAATCCTGCAGGAGCTGCATATCTCTTTCTATATTGGATATAATTTTAAATAACTCTGAACCTCAATAGAAAAACTATAGCTTTCATATATGAAAAGCTTTAAAAAAACCCATCTGATTTACCCTAGGGAACAATACATGGATTGTTAATTACCATTTCATGAAACTGAAAATTATCTCTTGAGTTTGGAATCAAGAATGTTAATTGTGATAACAATATTAATAGCAGCTATACAAACTACGAATATTGTGCATCTTTATTTGTGGTGCTGGAGTTGACAGTGAAATAATGGACATGGCTTTTCAGATGTTTTGTTAAGGGCAAAGGCTGATGTCCTACCATTTATTCCGATGGTATATTTCAATATATATTTTTAAGGCTTACCTTTGCTGCAGCCTAAAGAAGATACTATCTTTGCAAAGAAGGGARGACAAAACAAGGTGTTACAATTTTGCCAGGCGATGCTTGGGCTCAGATGATATCTCCACTGTCCTGCTGCTTGCCAAGGACCATACAACGCATTGGAAAACATTACGCATACGCTCTGCATTGTCAATTATCAACTGGTCCAAGGAATTTGGTGGTAGCTTATTACAGCAGTACATACTGTGAGAGTACTCCAGTACCTATTTACCTGCAGCAGAATGTTGTAGGGTTTGCCAGGTGTCCTAAAATTACCATTAGCACAAGCACAGATAAAGGTAAAAATGAATAATTTATTAATAAAATCCAGACACACACAAACTTCACGAAGAATTTTTCAGTGGCTCATGGAGAAAAACATAAATTACTGAAGTTTAACTACTGTTACTCTGAATTATTTCTCACTCAGCACCCCTCAGCTATCAATCTGTCAAGGAGATTTCTCAACTTTTTCCTTGGGAATCTAGTTCTGTAAGCCCTTCATTTTGCAGTTTGCCTTTAGGGAAGATTGTGGTAGTTTGTGAGCCTATTTAACTTACATATGCAAGCTTCTCCAAAGGGCCCACTGAGATTCAAATTTCTCCAGCATGCACCCTGTCATGTAGGATTCCTATGAGTATAAATTAGTTAGGTTAGCTAGGACCCCAACTTTTTTTCCAAAGTATTACCCCCCACTGTTACATTTTTTGACTTGGTGATGCCTCTGGGCATGGTGGGATAGAGTGATTGCTCCACGCAAGTGGAATCTCATAACCACAATCCTGGGGCTGACGTATTCCCACAGTACACTAGGTAATCCATAGGACAAATTAGGACATAAAAATAGACTGGGATTCTTTCCTTCTTCTCACGTCTAATCAGATTATTAGTAAAACAGAATAATCACCAATGAAATAAKAAGTTATTTTTTCAGATTCCTGAAGCATCCCAGATTCTTTCCAACATCTAGAATCTATGGATGTTTCTGAGTCAATGCAAATGATAGCACCCCATCACATGTGTGTTTTATCTGTTCCCATGAACTTTCCACACCCATCATATTACTTGGAGTGTCATTTTCTGTCATTAACATTCCAAATGTTCCTTTCACTCAGGAACTGCTTGCCATCAAGTCAAGTCTATCTCCCATTTGCAGCAGATAGGTTGTTAACATTCTTCAGAAGACAAAAAGCACAGTCAAATAAGTATTTGACCTCTGACTGACAKGACTTGAAGGCTAGAAATGAAGCAACAAGGCAATGTCTGCCTAACAGACACATATACACAAGGGATGAAGAAAAACTAAATTAAATCTCTGTTCAGACCAAGAAGGTCTGAGGATGACTGTTATTTTAACCACAAAACCTCATYCCCATCCTAGTCTTCATTCTTGGATTTTCAAGGCTCGACTGGATAAARCCCTGAGTAACCCCAGTCTGAGCTATGTGCTGATCCTACTTTGTGCAGAAGATTGGATTAAAGACCTCCTGAGATCCTCTGTGACATGAATTATCCTATGAAGCAGTGCACAAAACAAAAACCATTCAATCCCTATTGGAGTTTTAAATTTTGATTTATAATAACAACTAGTATTGAAAAATAAAAAAGGCCTGAAGTTTAATATTCCTCCTCTCTATCCAGTTATGTTGCTCTAATCTTCACACCTCCTGGCCCTAGCACTCAACACCATTCCTCTAGATACACACTCTCACTCCTTGGATGGTCCAATTCAACACCCAGTCTCCGCTTGTCCCTACTTTCAAAGGAATTACTTTCTCTTTTGCCAAAAAAAAATATTATCAATGACTTAAATTATTTTTAAAGTAATTGCCATTAGTGAAACTCATAATTAGGAAATTAGTTATCAGTCAAAAGCCCTAATTCTTACTGCAAATACAAAAGAGATGGTACAGAGCAAAAGTGTAAAATATTTTCCCTAAACAAGGTTTCATTCTTCACAATAGCTTTTTCAATGGAGAATTCATGGCCTGAGTTTCCCAACACGATCTGGCGTTTGAAGTGCTTAGACTGAGCCATTCACAAGGAACCTCATTTTCAAAGGGCCAGTTTTTTTCAGTGTGCCCAGCAAATAAGAGGCAACAGAAAGGACAAGGTACTTTTAATAATGAAGTTCTAAAATTTGCAGATGTGCCCAAATCATTAAGAATCCTACTGAAACTGGATTCACTGACSCACAGGTTCTTTTTTTAAAGTGTAATCTATGTCCTTTCTTAAACAAGATTTTCAGATATACTGCAGCATAGGTTCATGCCAAGGTAATAGGTCAAGCAACTAGCAAGGAAAGACTTGGCATTTAGGAGTCCAGGGGGCTGTTCCCAGTCTTCTCACTATTAATAAGAGCTTGCAGAGTCTCTCCCCAGTTTCAGTGCATCCAGTGATAGATAATTCTGCTCTGTCTCTAGAGGATGGATAAAGGTCCTCACATTTCAGCCAGAACTAGGATGCCAGGGGTGGGAATGGAAGGCATGGACTGTCTTTCAGGAGCCCTCTCAGAGGACCATTAACCAGCCCAAAATATCCTCAAATGGGAAAATGTGTTGGTATTTGCTCCTAAGAACTTAGAGAAAGGTTTAAGGAAACTATCTGTCTTCACAATACATTCCTGAAGGGAAAATAAAATCAACACTGGAAATTAATTGCCTGGGAAGGGAAGGATAATGAGAAGGGCTGTAGAGATGAGGAAGTTTTCAAGGGCATTTTTTTGACATATCAGATTTTCTCCCCACTTCTCATCTTTCAAGGAARGGGATCTTCTGAAGAAGCTGGAGAAGGAATCAGACATATAGGAAGCCAAGAGAACAAGGTGAAGAGGTGATTAATGCTGCTCCAGTGATTGGAAGGGAAATGGTAACCCCAAAGTTCTTCCTTTTCAGACTTATTATATACACTTTCTGTGACAAACTGCTACTCATGAAAGGGTTGTTTTCTTCTGTTCCATGGAAAAAATGAACAGTGGAAGTGTTCTATGTCTTAAAATAACTCTTTTTATCATTCAAGACCATCAGGTCCAATATGAATCAAATAATCTGTCTGTCAAATTCTGCCACTTTCAATGCTTCCTCTCTTTATTAGAGACTTTTCCTTACCCCACGAAAGCCTCTRTAGATCCAGCCAACAAAAACTGTTAAATATTTTATGGGTTTTTGATAATACAAAAAATATTCTGCATCTGCCTTAAAATATTTTTTAAGGGCTCATGATCAATCAGGCTGAGCTAGCTGTAAGCTCAGAGATTGTGATCAATGGTAGAACATCTGATATATGTCCTGGTTTCATAATAGGTCTCCAAATAGATTCAGCAATGCATTTAGTTGTTTAAATATTCATACCTGTTGCCCTACAAGCAAGCTTTACTATGTTTAATTTGAAGAGATAGTCAAACTCATAAACTTTATTCCCAACCTCAAGCACCATGCCATTACTATGTCCTCCTAAGGTACTGTTAGCAGCTCCATGCTGTCATTCTGCAAGATTTATTAGCCAGAGGTAAGTTAATTATTAGTTGGAAGAAAATTTATGGTATGCTGTGAAGCTTCACATGAAGAAGTGTTGCTTGGAGAAGAAAAAAAAAAAGAAAGAAAAAAAAAGGGGAAGAGGAGAGAGAATAAGTAAATGTTAAGCCCTGGGCATTACATTTACATTTATGAGATCCTTACGATTTACTGCGTGTTTTCCTAAAAATGCCTTGGGTTTGTTTCAGCTAAAATATACTATAATGTTTATAACATTAATTTGTTTAAGGTGCCCCTTACTCTGTGACTATTCAAGTACAAAAGTGGGTGCCCCATAACAAAACTTGAGTTATAGTCATGGCTTAGAGCCATCCCAATGCAGCTATAAAACCCATATGTGTACAATCCCTTACCAGTCCCCTTTCATCAAAAGCTGCATCAGGTCCCCAATGTAACCAAAGTTACCTGGTTTTCTCTCTCAGTGTCTGGATTTGTAGCCAGGATTACAACATGGCCTTGCAAGAAGGAGGAAGCTGGCCATGGGCAGTTTCAGCACTTGACACTCAATACTGGAGTAGCCACACAGTCCCCAGGATGGTGGCTCAGGGTCAGAAAGTTCTGGATGACATTGATTAATTATTCCTGGTTTATTGCCACCTCTGATGTCAGTAATGGTGTGTTAACATGACTACTTATAAGTCAGAAGTAAAGGTAACAGAGTAGATCAGTAGCTGACCTGAGACTAAGATCTCCTGTCTGCTAACACAACAGCCCTTCACGTCTTTCACCACTTAAGTATTCCCTGACAATTAGTAACCGCTGGCGAACGTTGACTCCAGTGGACCATATTAGTATGATACGGGGGAATAATTCCACTATTCCTGTGCTATTTATAGCTTCAGAGATCCTGCCTTCTTGGCTCAGTGCAAACTCATGACCCATAAGAAGCAGCACTTTTTAATGCAATTTTTTGRCATCAGTACTCTCTCTCTTCAGAACAAGTTGAAATGGAATGGATTAAACAGTGATATGTGTAGAAAAGAAGAATAAATAAAATGAAAATGAGACTTTGTCAGAAAAACAAAGTTATCTGCATATTTTAAGTTGACAGGAAAGCACTGACTTACAGGATTACTGCAGAGCATTCCATAAACAAATTTCAAAGACACAAGAATTGTTTACATTGTTGAAATTTTAAAGGGAGTGGTTCTTACTGAAGAAAGCAGAAATGTCAAATCAAGATTGATTTATTGGCAATTAAAAATGAAATTTAGCTTTGTGATGTCAAACTCACCTTAAAAATAAATACTCAGATAGAAGAAAAGGAGAAGTTTCTTGACATGGTGAAATCAGTAAAGATAGGCATTCTTTTCCAAAACGTTCCCATTATTCTCACTGAGTTAGTTACTTTTTTTGCTAAAACTTGTTTTTGATCAGTTCTCATAAATACAAAAGAAAACTGGATTTAGAATTTGAAAAAATATTTGCATAAACACAAAAAAAMCTTTTATTCAAGGGAATGGAGGGGGACAAGCTAGTTTCAGAAACCAATATGTGAACACAGAGAAATGAAATGGAAAGTGCTTACTCAGAAACAGGATGCAAGTGACAGAGAGTCTTAGAAGTTGGAGAACTCTCTTCTGAGACAGCTATCTGAAAAAGACCGTAAAGTGTCAAAGCACTGCTGATATTCCCAAAAGATTTATTTCATGAGTGATTTTTATAAACTGTGAACTGATTTTGCTGGAGTGAAATYGTAAGGAGAACAATTTTAAAAGTGATGCCTTGGGAACTACATACATAAATCCTGTTGTTTGCTAACAGGATTTGTGAACAGAAGCCCCCATGCACTGCGTTACAGACTGAGCTCTGATAGGATTAAAACACACTGAATGTTTCTTTTTCAAGCCTTTTTATTTTTATTCCCTTTCTTCCTCCTCAGTATTCGAGATGACACCATCTTCACAGCTAGAGGGAGCTGGCTTGTAACGAGGTCCTTGTGAGCTGCAGTTAGTAGGTTGCAGGTAATTTCTCAGTTTAATGTCAAATCTGATAGAGCAGTTACAGTCTGTCAAATCCGCAGCAACCTTAGGAAGTCAGAGAGTTATTCTGGAGCTCCATTGATTCGATGAAGAAAATCAGAAGGATCCATGACTATCAATTACCAATTTAAAAAGGACAATCTAGAACAAGGTGAAATCGGCATGCGAAAAGAAGCTGACCTGGATCTCTGCCTCAGATTCCCCGTGGGAGCGAAGCTGTCCTCCCTGCCCTGGAGCACAGCGACAGGAGGAGGAAGGAAGGGATGTGAAAAGGGTTCCTTCCACCAAATGCCCCGGGACCAAGTGCATGCAGTGTGTAGGGATGGCTGCAGCCACACCTGGTTGCTGAAACGTGCCTGGTCACTGCCTTGTAAAGTAAACACAACCCACTGGTGAATCATTTAGTAATTCTTCAGCGATCTACCCGGGTTTTAAAGAAAATATAAGACATCCATTATTAGGCCTGACTGCCTTACAACATTTGAGAAATGCATTTTATAAATAAAGAGTTGAAGCAGAAGGTAAAATTTACCCATTTGCCAAAGGCCAGTGAAAAGTCAATGTACCATTTACTTTCTCAAAATAAGTTTAAGTGAGACCTACGGTTTCATGCTGGCCTTTCCCAAAAGGATGAGCTTCAAGATCATTCAAATGGAAAATAATCACCTTCAAAATGAATACTCTCATACAGGAAAGGGAGAAGTTTCTTGACATGGTGAAATAAATAAACCCTCTGCAGCTAGTATTACCGAGATAAATGTCTGCAAAGAGTTAGAAAGAGAGGCAGCATATTTTTGCAGCATCACAGCCAGGAAATTGAACAACATGTTAGCTTGAAAGAGATGCTATATTCCAAGCAGAAACAGCCCTGCATGTTTAAAAAAGTGAAACAACCTAAACATGTTAAACTCCTTTGAAATATAATTTAATATTTCTTTAGTAATTCCAGGGGAAATAAAAGATTTATTTTTAATTCTCTTTCTAAATGCCATCTAGCTGTTTCCATGATGGCTGCTTAAAGAGGAAACAGGCAGAAATAATGCTGGAACGCTTCTGAGTGGCTTTTATTCTTGAATGCTGCCTGTCCTTAAGACAACTTTGCCCTTGCTCTTGCCCTCATGTACTCATTTCCGTGAAAGAAAAATGAACTAGTAACATCTTGCATCAGTTTAGGATTGGTATAAAGGATTGTTTCACAAGGTGTCAGGTTGACAAAGGATCACAGGACAGCAAAAACCTATCAAGGCTATGAAATGGAGCAGAAGCAGATAGGCTCTTCTTACTGACTTGGGATTAAATGCTAATGGYTATGTCTTCATTATTGTATGTTTATGTATATACATATGTATAAATATGTATATGTATACACATTTTAGGAAGCCTTTTGTGTTAGACCCACAGCTTGAAAGGGGCTGTTCAGTGTGTTTCACATATTTTTCATCTGTATAGTGTTATCTATGTAATTAGTCATATTTTGAGGGATGGTTGTTGGTTCTAGCCTGTTTTTATTGACTGTATTTTCAAATAATTATCTTGGGTACATCTCTGAAGTTTTTATAAAAATACCCCAAGCCTATAAATAATAGATCTTTCACTTAATTACAAACAGTAACAGATTATTCAGCAGGGTCTTACTTGTTTCTTTAAAACTGAGGAGAAAGCTCCTAGAAAACTAACTTTTCAGAAAGCTGTGAAAGTATAGATGGATGAGTGCACGGGACTCTGGTGTGAGACCTTACACAAGGACCCACTTCTAGTCTCTGCCACAGACTCAGAGCCCCTTGCTAAGCCATGGATCTATTACACCATTTAAATGCATGAAACAGTGGAGGAGGAAAAACAGCTAACTCAAAAGAAACCAAAGAGTCTCAGAGCCAAGCCGTAGCTGCATAAATGCTTGTTAGCAATTGAAAATGTGAACTGTGAGAGCTGAAAAGCTTCAAAGTARTTTATAAACTGTGTCCAGACAATTAAGAGAAGGATCTAAGTGGACTGGAGACAAAACACTAGTCAAGTCAGCAGTTCCCAAGATTGACACACTACTTTGAAAATTATTATGGATTTGTTACAAGAGTAAACACCTGCAGGGCAAAATTAAATGTATAAAAGCATACATGTCAGGTGACCTCCTTTTATCACAAGCTTGTAACTTCTACATAGCTTAAGCAGTTAGGCATCTGGATTCTTCTCTTTTTTTGCCTATATTGATTTGCAAGTAAAAGAAAGGAGGGGAAAATAAAAGATGAAGATGAAATCTAAAACATATGGGAAATATCATAATATTAATTTTAGTTTAGAAGCTAATAGCTTTGCTGCTACAAACTGCACTGGCCAGTTGTGCCTCATATCTAATAAGACTATACAGAGCCACGACAATATGATAATTATTATAAAGCAGCCCATGAACCTTGTTAGGCTTAATAGCTCAAACAAAATGAAACCCACAAACGTTTATTTGAAATTTATCCAAACATCTTTATCTTTGACATAAGGGCTGTCAATGTCATTAATATAAGCTTTATTTTTAGATTTCTCATGTTGTCTGGTGCCATCCTGATTAGAAATACCATAAGAATAGCCCTTTTCTCACCGTGTTTTGACATGACTTTTTTTTAGTCTGTCTGGTAACAGGAATCTGAAAATGGAAAATGAAAAGACGTTAGTATTATCTGTCTGCAAAATAAGGTGCATGTGTGATTCAAGTTAGTTCCTATGTTTCTGAACCTACTTTGCTCTCTACATCACCGTCTGGACATCTAATGAACAGAAACTAACTTTTCAAAGTTTCCTTTGTACATTTACAAGTATACACAATAGTATCTGGTATACATCCATCATTTGATCATTGATGCAATAGTTATATGCACAGCCAAGTACCTGCACATGCACAGGGAACACAGGGCCATAGATACACACATGCAAAAAGTGTGCTTTAAAACTACTCACAGCTTTAAAATAAAAGGATTGGCAAATGCCAAGARGTGTTTGCCATGGCTGGTTGACTACACCAGAGCCTGGTGTTCCATAATTTGTGGCCAATATTCTAGGGAGGCAAAGCTCCTCTTTTCATTCCCTGACTCAGCAAGCTATGTACTACTTTTAGAAATAGGGTAGGCAAGAGTCCATAGGTCTGATGAAGTAAGTATATTAATAAGAGAAGTCACCTTGAAAAAGTCTGCAGAAGAATTCATGGTCTTATAGCAGGACAAGCTGCTGACAATTTTTCCTAAACACGTAATGCTCAAAGTATGGTCTCACAGATAATGCTTCAGTATTGGAATGAAAGTCAGTACAAGACGGTTTAAGGACAGCAACCATTCTGCCAGTGTGAGACCGCAGGCAGTGTTACTGCACAGAGAACTGAGAAGAAAGAAGAGGTTTGTTTATGAGACCATTTTCTGAAAGATTTGCCATGGTGCAAATTATACGCAAAAGTTGCATATATGCAACTCCTGCTCTTACAAATAAACAGTAGTATCCCTCCCTTAACATTTTAGAAAACAGTGCAAAAGTGAAATATGTTCTGGAGATCAATCTTCTTGTAAAATCCAGCCAGGAGATCCACCCACAAAAAAAACCCTAGCCTTTGTGGTGAGAGGAAGGGTTCAACAGGTAAGCTGTGGTGGTACCCTCTTCCCCTAACAAACTGACAAATGTAGAAAGCAGTTGGTTCCTTATAATTCTTTACGTATATCCCATTAGAGAAGCACTCAAGTCACTTACAGAACACATCCTTTGGAGTCTTTTTTTTTCTCCAAGGGTTTTAACCAGTTTATTTTGTCCCAAGTTCCTCCATTGCTCACCAGTTTCCAAAAAAACCTCCACAGTTTTTTTTTTTTATCTTACCTTCAGGCATCTAACTGTGTATACTGTGGCATTATTACAAACACTCAGTACCAATTTCCTATCAGTTTTGAGATCAGGAAATAAAAAGGCTTCGTGTTCTACATCCCTTCAATAAAAATTGTATTTACCTTGGAGATCTCCTTACAAAACAACTGAAGCTATAGCCCTCAGAGAAAGGTGGTCCTCATTAAATCTGTGAAAATGTTCCAGCAATACATGAAATCACATAAGCATAGTCTTCCTGTTTCACTCCAGCTTGGAAAAAATGTAAACACGTAGAAATACAGTTACAGGTAACTAAATATCCCTGGGCACCGGATGAGAACACACCTCAAAACCACATGGATTTCAGTCACTCAATGGGGCATGTGAAGAGTTACTTCATTGTGAAATGAAAACCTTGATCGGACAGGGGGACTAATGTCTTTTTCCAGATGCAGCATATCTGAGGGTCTCACACTTTTGCCTGTGGTATTGTAGCCCAACACCACGTGCTTAAGCTAGGTGGGGAACCTGGTGTATTGTGTCTGCTCAGATTCATTCCTCTCTCACTTTGGATTGAAGCCATTCCAGGTAGTTGGGCCATCTGTGAAGTCTAACACGTTTGTAAAGCATGGACATCTCTCAGCAGACCTTAGACTTTCATTAGAGACATTATCAGCAGGCTTCTGGAGCTGCTATTGCATTTCAACGAGCACAGCTTCAGTTGCAACCCTGAAGGTGCATGAAGTAAAATCCTGAGGTCCAAAGGAAGGTCCCTTCCCAAAAAAGGGTAGTGTTTGACATTGATGATAACTCTTGTCCTGCTGGAACATTATCAGGTTGTTTGGATGAAGCAGAACCGTTCTCTTCACTCATATTTTGTTCTCACCCAGCTGACAGTGACACTAATTCCAAAAGAATTGTTGTCAGATGTAGCTATTAATATACTGTATATTTAAATACTGGTTTGTATCCAAGAGCAGCTTTTGACTCTCTTTGACAGGCACTTCCTGGCATGTATTGCTCTACTACAAGAGATACTATCTGCACATATTAATAATGCACACACATTTCCTTAGCAAGAAAAGCTCATACAAAATGAGCTAAATAAAAACATTGACCTCACAGTAAGGTAACAGAGGTCATTATTAATTACAGTATGCTAATTGAGTATTAGCCCTAAACTATGCAGAAATTTGGCCTTTAATATTAGAATAAATTATAATTTAACCGTAAAAATGTACTACATGAAATAAGGTCATAAACGTTAGGAAATGAAAAAATAGGAAAACTTTCCTSGGGAAAAAAATCGTACAAATGATTTGTTGAATGTAAGAAAGATGACTGCTTTGCTTTTATTTATTGCACAGACAAACTGAGGAGGTTTTCTTGCAGAAATACCAGTTACTGTTTCATTTGGTGACATCTTATTTGGCAACATCTGGTATGCAGTATGCAGGAAGTAAGCATTCAGTTTAAAAAAAAAATCAAAGACTTTCATTGAGAAACTAACTCCATGTCATGACACTTGTATAGTATGTATACAAATTATTATCATTTGAGATGCACCATCTCATTTCTTCCTGTTTACAGGGGAACTAAGACTGGTGAAAGGCAAGAGAATCACACAGGGTCAGAGCAAGAGTTTTTAATAGAAGTGAAATTTGAATTTAGGAGCTCCTGTTCAATTCTCTACTCCCATTTTCCACCAAATAAATAATGTAAATAACTTTTGAACATTCAGCCATGTCCCAAACAACGCACAAATTCCAAGCAAATTCTGAAACTCCATTCTTATTTTAGTTTGGGATAGGTACATATTGCAAGGCTTTGAAGGCTAGAGATTTAAAATACWGAAGAAAACTTTTCTTAGAGACATTGTTGCAGAGAGAAACAGAATTTTGCTTTAACTTTGAAGTTCCTTTCTCTAGCAGACACTATTCAATTTCCTTTTATAAGCTAAACATTTTTGTCCTTAGATGAGTAAGTAATACAATAAAATATCCCATTTGGTTTATCACCACTAAGTTCCTCATAGAGTTTCCTACCTTTGCAGTTCAACATTTACAGACTTCTCAATTTGCCTCAAACTAGACATTACCAGTGGAAAGACCTGGAGAAAGAGTTATGATGGAGAGAGAAGACTTCACTCCGCACTTGCTAACATTGTATTCCTGCCCTTGCTASAGGGGCCAGTCTTAAATGTTAGAAACAGACTTGCTGAATTAAGGGGATTTTTTTGCCTTTGTTAGAAAGCTGCCTTTGGTAGGTTCCACTAAGGACAAGTTACTTGCCCTAAATCATGGCTTGGGCCATATGTACAGGCACCTTCCACTGAATGTTTTTCTTGTGGAGAGCACTCTATATGGAGATTATATATTCAAACAATTGCTTAAAATGGCAGATTTATTTTTATACCCAAACTAAGGATGCCAGTAACTAATTATGTCTGATTTTGATGGAGAGGTACTCGATAAAATGTATTAAGAGATAACTTCTGAGAATGCCAAGTACAGAACTATTCAAAGCCTGTGCTGATGTTGCAACACAAAACGATGTGATAGCAGAATGTGTTCAAGCCAAGTCTGCAGAGGGAGTACTGTGAGCTAACAGCAGGAAACTGAAATTACACCATATTCACAAGATATGTTAGCTGTTAAATAAAGGCATTATATCCAACATCTCCCATCTGGACATCTGAATTCTAGGCATAAAAAGTTCAAAGCACTTTACATAGCACATTGTACATGTTTACCTAGGATTGTCACAGGGCTTTTTCATTCAATAACAATAACAACTCCATCAATAGCTTGAAAAAGAAGGGTTTCATTTGCAGCTGTCTTTAAGACTGTTTATTTTTGCAAAAATAGCTGCGTTCTTTTCTCTTCAATTTTCTCTACCAGTCAGTTTGTCTTTCATGTTCCCTTTACTCCTGTCTTCTAACTCATGCCTTCCTTGCTCTGTCTCCCTGAACAATTCTTTCAGCATGTTGCTCCTTTTCTTCTTCTTGTGCCTTAAGGCATGATGCTGTAGAGACTTTACTCCTTGTCGTTTTTCCCTTGACATTCCCTTTCAAACCACTGATCCTGTTTGTCCTCCTCTTCCTTTGTAAGAAGGGCAGAAACAACTAGAATTATTCCCAGCTGTCATGTCTGGGCTTCTAGATACTTMTTTGCAATCCAGAGCTTTGAAGCAGCCGAAAGTACCGATTAAGAGCCATCTGACCCCATGGATCACTAAARTACTAGAGACAGTGATATAAAGCCTTGGGTGTATAGCATTAATAATTAAGAATAGAAAAATCATTATTGCTTTTTTGCTTCTATAGCTCATACCAGTGTGGACCATAATTTGGGACAGCAGGAAGTGTTTTATCTAGAGGTTTTCCTCTGTCTCACAGCTAATTTGAGAAGTTGGGAGAATGTAGGTTCCAGCTCCTCTTCCTGGTTTAGTCACCAACACTGTAATTGCTGTAGCTTGTTGCCTCTCTTGCCTAGTGTGTTTAAGCCCAGGCAAAGCAAAGGTGTTTTATGCGCAGGGATTAGGGGGAGATGGCAGAAAATCTGGAGTAGCCAAAGTGCTACTGTGTCCTTGTATTCCCTGAGARAGGGAGACAGCATTTACTAACTGTAATTGGACTCTGGGAAACGGTGTACCATTGTACAGTAGTCAGCTTTCTCTCCCTTATAAACACCTCGTAAAATAAGCCTTGGCTGGTCTGATCCAGTAATGGCCCTCTTATCTTGTGCACGTTTGTATAGATCTAGTTTCGTTTAATGTCTTGCAAATTACTTGATTCAAATGCAATTGCCACTACTCTCCGGAGTATTGAATTATGCTAATAAGAGCATATTCTTAGTTTTCTAGTGCTTTATTCAAGACATAAAACAGAAATTCAGTCTTGTCCCTGCCCACCCTTTTTTTATTTATCAGTGAAGTTATTGCAAATTTTATACGGTGAACTCCAATATTTAAACTTCTTTTAAGGTTCCCCATGAACTGGATTCACTTATAAGGACAAAAAGAAAGGAACTGCAAATGACATTGGTGAATATAAAAAGCTTCTGCTGGAGTCAGTGGGAAATCAACTACAGGACTGTAAAAAATAAAGTACTTTGGTGTAGCAGGATATTGATCTCTCACAGTATTTAGTAATGTATATTGATATCTAATAATGAAATGCTGATAACAAGAGTTAACAGCCTAGATATATTCAGAAAGATTTCTTTAAAAAGAGAAATAAAGATAACTGAATATTAAGATGGAAAAATTTCATATTTCTTTTTGATGTTTTTTTAATTCTTTTAATGAATATTTTACTAATATTTTCAATAATACAAGAAATGCAAAACTAGTCATGGTCAAGCCATTGCTGAGTATCAGAATGTAAAAAGAAGGAACCAAACAAACTAATCCTGCAGATATATTCAGGACTAAGCAACAAAGAGTTTCATTAACTTCCAGTTCTATGAATCCCATTCTCCTATGGAGCTCTCCAATTTGATCCCTATGTCTATGAAAATTCAAATCCAAATTTCAAATCCCCAAATTGGGGTAACTTTGCGGGTCCCTGCAATAAAGACATCCCTCTGATAAATGATCATCAGATATTGCGCCTTCTTCCCAAAAGGAAGACATTGATGGAAAACGTATATCATTCATTATTTTGTCAGGTATTTTGAAGAATTCCTGGTGTAAATTAACTCTTTCTATAAAATGCCATAATGATTTGCTCTTCTCATTTAAAAGAAAGGCATGACATGAAGTGACAAACTGGCCCAGATGACACAAGAGGAGAGAGGGCATCTTTCATGCCGTCTGCCTGGAATATCCCATTTCTCAGCAGTGTCTGAGAAAAGCCAAATGTTCCTGAGGGAAACCAAAAGCATAGAATAGGTGTGAATGCTGTAAACACAATCCATAGTAGGCTGTGCTACTGTAACACAGTATTACAATTTATTAATGCTTTCATTCATAGTAGGTGATTTTTCCATTTTTCTTTTCTTTTTTTTTTTTTTTTTGGTCCTGATAGCTATCTAGTACCTATTTTGGAAGCTTTATCAGTTTTAGCCAATGCTATCATCTAAATTACACAAATAAAACTTAATTAAAACACTGAACTTACATTTTTCTTTCGAACAGTAATCTTCATTAATATAGTAAATGAATCTTTATTTCATAGGACATTATATAATTCAGTTTGCATCTCTAGACTTCCTTCAGAGATGTTTTGTTTAGGGTGGTTCTCAAACTGATTGAAATGACTGATTTGAAGCATGACGGATGTATATGTGATATTCAGCAAAACTAGACACGTGTGCTGTTTTGTTCTGTGTTGTTATGTTTTCACAGAAAAATATGCAAATATAAACACCAAATATGAACTAATCAGAGGCCTGCTTGTTCCTTGTTTTCCTAGAAGAATAAGTGGTGCATTAATATTTTCTTAAAAACTCTTCCCCCCCTTTTTTAAACTGTTACCCTGATTTAAGCCTGTTCTTCTTTCAGCAAGAAGTGATCAGTATTAATCAGAACTATTGATCAGAACTATTAATAGATGTGAGATTAATTAATTCCTTGAAGTGTGACCATTTTCCCTAGGAAGCCCAAGGAAGATTATCAGCAGATCTTTTGGCAATAACTAGCCAATAACATGTAGTATTTGGTTACAAACCACAGCCTGGTGCTCCTTAGTTAGTGAATAAACCCATCTTTCCATAAGTACAAAATCCTCTCATTCACCCCAGTTCAACAATTATCTCATTTCAATCTCTCTCTATGTTTTTATCTGAACAGTAGACTATCAAAACATCTTTAAATGCACATCTTTTACTATATTACCTGCTGAGGTTGCTATTTTTCTTTTCCAGGTCAAAGTAGTTCCTCAATATTTTATGGAAAAAAATAAACCAAATGCAATTCAGAAAGCTAAATGATGTATAGCAAAATGCACAAGTCCTTAGGACAAGCTTACCTGGAGATCTGAAAGGTTATATGCAAGCTGACCTGTCATGTGCACTAGTGATATGCATGGGGACTTTGGCATATACAATCACATAGATTAGTCCGAGTGTCACAGACCAAAAGATCACACAGGTCATTTTTGTCAGAGAAGGAGCTGACAAGAAGGCTGCATTGATTAGTACTTCTCATGAGCTTTGTAAAAGAAGGGATGTCTCATTGCTGTGGTTCTTCATTCAAATATAAAAGAGAAATCCTAATTCCAAATTTCCATACGTAATGACCCTCCTAGTTATTTTTGCTGCATTTTTACTCCTTGTAAACAGGGCACTTCACAAACCCCAGGACAAAGTAGAATTTTAAATATTCATCTCTGATTATTTTGTTCATTTTCTGCCAACTCAGCATGATATAGTAAACTTTATCAGTAGAGGCAGAAGATAACAGTCAAAAAAGCTAGTTACACTCTTTTCCTCTGAGAAATATACATAGTATTATATGTGGAATCAGTGATTTATGCTAGTAAAAAAGAGCAAAGGGACAACAGGCATTTTACCCTTGACTCTCACAGAACACTAAATTCACAGACAAATCACACACACAAAATGAACGAGGCTCAGACATCAAAGCATGCAAATTCATGCCTCCATTCTCTTTAAATAAAGAGAGCTAAGTCATTATTAATAAACCTATCTGTTTGCTGAACATAGGTGTTGAAATTTGCATGCTGTATATATGTTGCCATTGGGAGCCTGGGCATACAGAATTTGAGAAATATAAATCATATCAAGAATTTACAAGACAAACTCATGCAACGTACCTTATCAGAACATTGCTGCTGTGCTGTCACATGTCTGCTCTTATAGTTTATATTGAGCAGGATACAGAATGTAAATATATGAAATTCATTGATGCACAGCCATGAGAAATTGCTGTAGAGGGGGAGCCATTTGAACGACTAGTAAGAAAATAAGACTGCTTCTGTAAACACAGTAAAACTTCTGATATTCTTTTCCATGAACTAGCCTCCAGGTGTTTACCAACAGTAATGGATTAGCCATCCAGATAAGATATTGTTTTATTTGTTTCAGAGAGGTGGACCAAAGCACAGGCAGCTTTAAACGTTCCCTCTTCAGTAACACGAGTCCTTGGTATTTGCATTTTCATGTTGTGTATCACAAGCTGTGTTGCCTGAAAAATGAACTGTAACTTTAATTTGCAAACTACCCCAATTTCACAGAGTTCTTGCTATCCTTTACTTATTATGTCTAAACTTTCAGCTACACTGGTCTATCTGGCAAGAACTTGCAATAAAAAATTTGTAGCATGACTTCCTTCATTGTCCCCCTCAGGTATGATTTGACCAAAAAACACACATGAATGATTGAGAAGTATAGGGGAACAAATGTGACAGAAAACACTAGTTTCTGAATCAGTGTTAAGAAATCTTAGCTGATTTGTACTCCCCACACTCAACAGACAGTTTATTTGGGAGACTGATAACTGAATCTTCCTAAAAGGAGATGGCAGACTTYGGAAACCAACATACTTGAGGCCACAGATGGCGCAACAGTATCCAGCATCTTTCAAGGAATTCTGTGGTTTCAGTAGAAAACCGCTCCTTTGTGATGTGTGTGCAAGCAAACAGAAAGGATAGATAATAGACAACATGAAGGAAGTAGCCACCGAGACTGGGCAGTGTCAGTTGTCATAGCTGATACTACCAAGAAGAATTACAGGGAGGATGCTGTATTAATGGGTACACACGGTCCACAAACTCCAGAGCAGAGTGGAGTTTACCCACAGACGAGCTTACATGTAGAATGAGATATGGACCTTGGTTATATTTCTTTTTAAGGGTGTCAGTTTGTCTATTTACTATAGGTAGGAAGTGTCTCACTTACTCCTTGCATGAGAGTATTACGTGTGTGCCAGACCTTGACTTGCAGGAGTCATCCAAAGAATAAGTCAATATCTATATCCCAGTTATTCTTTGGCCTTACATAAGAAAAAAAAAAAAACAAAAACCCACCAAACTAACAAACCCCAAAACAGGACAATCAGCTGACTGTTTTTAAAGTGGCAATGCCCAGGAATCATCATTCATCATTTGAAATGTCTTTGTTCTGCACATGGCCAGTCGATGTGTCAGAATAACCTCAATAAAGTTGTTGTCCTCTCTTCACCTTATCTGCACACTTTATTGCTAGTTGCATTCCCTTGTTCTGCCTTGCCTTAAGTAGAAGATAGCAAGACTTGTGTCTTCCTTTGATCTTGTAACACCTCTAGCAGAGGAGATCTTACATCAAACGTCAGCTTTCATTCACTGGTCTAGTTCTTAAGAGGTTAGTTCTTCCCCCACAACTTTTGTGTTCAGTGCAGTTTCAGACCAGCCACAGCTTTAGACTCCCCCTTCCAAGSAGACTGAGAGCAACCAGCCAGGCCAGTTCAAAGAGAAAACCCAATCCATCCTCTGTTCCAAAAAGAAGGAAACCAAAGTCTTTATACTAAAGCTTTGTTTCAGAAGACCAAACAGCAGCAGTTTTACACTAATCTTTAAATCCCCATCTGGTTCCAGAAAAAAAAAGGACAAAACAACAATTATCCAGAACAAAGCTCTTAAAGAGCTTTCCATCTCTGCAACAGCGTCACTAATGAACCATTCTCAGCAGTCTGTCTTCCTTTTCTTTATGACTTTCCTGCAGGCTCATTAAACCTTCCTACTCTTGCTTTTTTTACTGTCACAATGTAAAAGAAATACCAAGGCCAATCTTTAAAGAAATTCTGAAAGTCTTACCCTCATCTGATTCACCATTCTTCATGGAATGCTTGGGACACCCTGAGCTGACAGCTTCAGTCTCAGGAGCCGGCTGCAGGTGTCCGCGCTCCCTCCCCTCCTTCCTGACTGAGCCTCTGTGTTACTCCAGCTTTGCAGGACTTGGGTTGGTGCTGGTTATGGGTGTTACACCCATTTCTGAGTCTTTTCTCTCCGTTTGCGAAACACTGGCATGGACCCTCTATGGTACAGAAGAGAGTCAGGGAAACATCCTATATTTATAGTCAAACTCTCATGTCACTTACAGTAGCTCAGCAAATACTTTATTGTTTAGTGTTTTAATGCCCACTGACACATTTAAAACATGGTCCCCTGAGCTGCTGAAGAAGTGAAGTCTGGTTTCCTACAATCACATCACCTCTTTGGATTTGCTGGTACCTTCTAACAGTGAAGGCACACTGGGATCCTTCTCTCTCTCTCTCTGGTTTCATGAAATCTGTAAGAGTTATTTTTGAGACGGTTGCCACACAAATTTGAGTACAACTGGCCAATGAATTTATAAGTTTTTGGCTAGAGGCATATTATGTAGATGGATAGCATGATGGCACAGGTTTTATCTCCTTAGAAGAGATTAAAATAGTCCTTTGGTACTTCAGATGTCCTACCTAGGGGAACCAAAGGGTAAAGAAGCTAAGCCAGGATGCCAGTCAGTACCAGATGTGAAATACAGTGAAAGAAAATATCCAAGTGTGAAAAGAAAACCAGACAAGAGCAGGCAACACTTCCTAAGAGAGTATGTTAATGAAAACACTGAGGATGAATCATAAGTTGCACCACTTATTGTCAATAGATGAAGCCAAGAAATCAGGTGTTCAGTGGAGCAAAGCAGGACCTCTGTAATCAGAGTGGATAATATAAAACATGTCTCTGCAAAGTGGAGAGAGGCAAGAGACTAACCCAAGAAGATGGACATCATTCATTTCAGCTGTCAGGATGAGTAAGTGAAAATAAAAGAAGCTTTCAGCTTCATAAGAAACTCTTTCAAGTTCCTGACTAAAGGAGGAAGCATTCTGTTACCTGGAAAGCTGGCCTTTTCAGGGTCTTGCACTTCCTTTGCTTGCGTAAGCAGACTGAGGGAGAATTTTAAAAACTTCCTGCAATCTTGTACATCTGTCTTTTATAAGTATTGCCCATCAATTGTTTTCAGAGAAGGAAATAAATGGAAGAAAGGCTGGGTCCTTACCTTGCTCCTTGATTAAACATTTACTGACTGCTAATTTGGTAATGCTTTACAGCTGTAAATGATTACTTCAGATGCAAGGCAACGGAGATATAGGTCTGAAATGTCTGCCTATTCCTAGAGTCTTTGGCATCCTGTATGCTCATACAGGATTATTAATCTTTGTCAGGAAGCATCACACAGTGATTAATGGTAAGTTGCAGAGGTTTCTGATAACTGAGCTCCAAGGATTGTAGTTGAAATCTGTTAGATGGCTATTAATACCTCTTTTGCCCTGGCTGTAACCCATTCTGACTGCAGATGACTGTTGAAGAATTGCTGGCYTTTTGGCTTGCCAGGATATTCACCACCCATCTCTCTCCTCAACAGGGTCACCATTTGAAGACCCTTTGTATTGCCAGTTGAGCATTAATAAGAAGGCATCAGTGGGTCAGGAACAGTTATATCCACAATTTTTCCCTGTCTACAGTTCAGCAGTGTAGGTGCTCTCTTCTGAAACAAGCTCACAAAAAGCAGGCTGGAGCATGTAAAAAGGGAAGTTAAAACATTCAGTGTCAAAGGCATACAAAAAGGACGAAGGCTGTTGCTTAGTGAAATCTGTGCAGGAAGTTTGTTCTGCACTCAGATCACCTTAATGCCATTCTTAGAGACTTCATCCAAGGCTGCCTATGTGGAAAAAAAAAGCACAACTTTTTTTTTTACTCTAAACTTAAAGAATACACATCCTGCTCAACTGTATGATGCTATGGCGAAACAGGGTTAGGGAAAGCGTAGCAGACAAACTTGTAGAAGAACTCCAGTGTGGCTGCTCACCTTGCTAGGATAGGAAGGAAACAAAAAGACATTTTCTTTCTTTGGGAAATGTTCTTGGTGAATCTGAACCCTTGTTCTTTACACTAGAGCACTGCCTCTCTGCTACTTTCAAACCACGGGTGGGGTTTCAGAGTAGGAAAGCACTGCAAGGTTAGCTAATCTACTCTCTTTCATCAGAATGTCGGTACTAGCAGTAGAGAGAGTCTCCTAGGTTGTGTTTGATGGGTGTGCAGTACAAGTTCTCCAAAATATAGTCAAGATATTAGGGAGGAAATGTAAAGGTGGCTAAACATTTAGGTAGATATCTTGCAGGGATATTCAAAGATGCCTCAGTATCTAATCCCTGTTGATTACGATGTGATTTAATTATATAAGTACTTTGAAATTCTTTCATGACTGTCTATGTCATTTTTTAGGTACTTAAATATATTTTGAAATTTAGCTCTAACAGGCTACTTAAGGCCAAAGACCTTTCAACTACTTGTTTACATTATTGTGCCTCTAGTTAAGTAAATTACTCCCTGTTCCCACATTTAATTGAAATCATAACTTTATTGCTGGTTCAAGCAAGTGTGTTTGTATAATCCATAATGTATCTTGTTTTAAAATACTAAATGCRGAGAAGTAAGTATATCTAAACCTCTGCTGAAGATTACTACGAAAATGCATGCTGAGTCACTATTAGCTGATTGAGTTGATACAAGCGAATATGTTGACTAAGTCATTTATTTACATGTTGTTGTTACAAGTCTAAGAAAACTGCTAAATGTATTAAATAATCAGTCCACTCAGCAGCTTAAGATGCAGTAGTAGAAATGAAGTCCTGCTAAGTTTCCATCATTACTATCAGAGTGACTCCTTGGATAGTCTGAAAGGTTATACAAGAAGGTAGCCATTCAACAAACATTGCTCACATTCAGAAACACCTGCATGACTTTTGAAAGAAAAGACATAATCCAAAGAAACTGGGAAGGTAATAACATAAGCTCATTTGTTTGGTGCTGTTCAGCATCCTGTAAGACAACTGTACAGGTTTGAAAGTGGTGGATTACAATATGTGTCTGGCTGTCTAGGTACACCTAACCTATTAATGATACAGAAATCCCTGTAGATTACAAATTATTTACTGACAGGGATATGTGGACAGCATTATTCTATATTATTCATTATGGGCGTGTCAGTATGTGAGCTATGTAATTCTATAATGTCATAAAACCTGTTCATTAGGGATAAGGCAATGCAAGACTCACTAGACATTTGCTAAAGACCAAAGCAACCAAAGCATTTCATGCCCCATGGAGCTTTGCTATATGCATATTTCAATTCTACAACTCTTGTAAGCTTCACCAGAGTTAAGAACATTGAGATCATAAATGGACTGGTCACAACCAGCATCCTTTAACTTTTGTTTTAGTTGTACTTGCCTGGCGTAGGGCTTAGGTCAGTGTTCTGAAACTTGCCTCTGTTTCACTGTATACATAGGTGTAGACAGCTATATAAAGTAATAGAGAATTTAGGCTCAGTGTCTTCTGAACAGTAGGCCTTATTGACATATCATCCACCGGCATCGAAAGTTGGCTTTATGGAGGTCAACAGTAAAACTCCTGTTGATGAAAAAGGGCAAAGATTTCATTTCTAGAGGTTTACTTTGCTTTCTGTTCTCTCATGGTAGGAATGAGGGTAACGAAACTGTGGAAAGATGATGCACTGAAAAAAAAAAAAGGTTATAAAGGTTGGGTTGGTTTTTCTAGTTTGGAATAGTGTTGATGAAATAAGCATTGTCACGAACAGCCTGGTTAGAAGGAAAATGTATTGTTATAAATAGAACTGATTAAATAATACTGGAAAGCAAAGCAAAAAATTGCTGAAATATTTAATATAATTGGATTTATTTGTGAGAAAAATTAGTGCATGCTCTTTAAAGTATGCCCTTTGGAAGTGGCAGCAACACTCCTGTTTCTAACAAAGCATTAGTAGTGGAATGAAACGTCAACAGAACAGAAATACTACAGTAAATTTAAAAGGTTTGCCAAAGATTTGCATATTTTGTACTATGATTTAAACAAGAGAAATATCAAAACAAAAGTATTACAGATACTTGCAGAAAGGTTAGAAATAACTTGATACAGGAAAAACTAAACATCTAGCTCAGAAGGAATTGTATAATAGAGTTAAATTATACCACTTTATAAAGGTCTATTAAGCAGAGAGGCAGTCAGTTAGGAATATAAGAGAACATAGAGGAAAGCAAATAAGGTGAAGAAATAGGTCTTCATTGGAAGAATATAAAGAAGCCAGGATGGAAGATTAATCAAATTAAGTTGAACAACAAACACTATAACAAAAGCATACCAAGAGAAGGAGAGAGGCAGTTTAGGGAACTACAACATAAATATACCCTTCAGGTCAGATGCATTTAAAGTCACTGTGGAACTAAGCAAGGTCACTCTTCCAGCCCTGGTGGGCATTTACCTATATGAAGAAAGATTAAGAGGCAGTTCAGTGGGACGGTCTAGAGAGATGGCCTTTACTGCAGTGACATTCCTACAGTAGTTCTCTTTACAACAGTAATTTCACAAAATGTTTTCCTAGAGGACAAGGAAGAAATTATTCCTCACATGGTATTAGCTTCTCCTGGGTTTGGATGTTATACATTAATAAAAGACATGCAAAATATATATCAGTATCTGTTACTTTTCCAGCTAGGGAGCTACTACAGTTGCCATGGGATGTCCCAAAGGGTAGAGTGAGCTGACCTCACAACTGTGAACAGCTTAAAAAGTGGCCCATGTATTGCAAATGAGAAAAGATGAAGGTCAACAAAGCAATTTCCCTAACAAAGTGAGCAACACTGCAACAAAGTTTGAGTCTTATTTCTCAGCATTGCACTGATCAATGAGAACTAGAATGTCCATTAAATCCTTTTTTCCCCTTGGTTAAAAATACCAACAAAGGAAATACAGCAAAATTTGTCTGATAAGAATTAACATCTCCGGCAACAACTATTCATCCCCATTAAGTTAAATTCCCAACTGCCAAAAGATGCCATTTTGTACCGTAGATGACTCCCGTTGCTCTCAAATTGCTTTACTTCACTACATTAGTCTGCTGATTCACTAAAGATTTAAAGATAACAGGTCTGGCACCATCAAAAGCACCACATGATATTTCCTCATATTCAGCTAAATACATTTATACCGGAGAAACCCAGTGCCCAGTTCCTGGCAACCTGAAAGAGGCAGGAACGGAAAGAGAGCCTCAGAGGGGACTTTGCTGAGCCAAATGACTGAGGTTGTTTAAGGAAATGCAAAGAATTAGCTCCTCAGTGCCAGAGACAAAATTTGACCATGCCTAGAGCCTGCTTAATGTTCTGTTGCTGAGAAAGCTTCCCCTGGAGAATGATACAAAGAATACCTCTTTAGTCAAAACTCACCTGTCATAGAGAACAGATAATAGAGAATAGAGAAAGGAAGGAAAAGCAAATGCTAATGAGAACTTAATAGATTATCAACCCCAAAAAAATTTTAGATTTATAGTTTAAAATATCCACATTTGCTTGGCTTGACATTACTATTACAAATGGCACTTCTGTTCTTCGTTCGCCTGTTATTGTCTGGGACCCTGATTTGTTGCCTCTGGGTAATTCTGGCTGTCGATTCCCCAAGTTTGATTGATTAGTGCTAGCAGCAAGAGAATTCTCTGGTGAAAAACTGCCCCATCCTAGAATTTACCAAAACAAAGAATTGGCAGGATTATGGATTTAGATTTTCTGCCTACAGTGTAAGAATTTTAAATAAGTATGTAAATCAGCTTTACAGTTTATTCCTTTAAACTGGGTCAAGAAAAGACTATGGTTACATCATTTGATTTGCTGCACAGCTGAGCAACTACAATAGGCAATTGCACATTTGTTTGATATTTTTTATGAACTATGTAAATGTCAACATTGGGCAACACATACTGTCAGAGTCTCCAGGCCTTTAGAACAGAGAATATACTGCATTGATGTCAGTAGATATAAATACTATAGGTGTAGAGATAAAGGGGGTAATTATATAAAAGTAGTAAGAAAAAAAATGTCTCCATGCTCCCTGAAGCAAGCAACAAAAGCGTCTTTGTGAGTGCAGTTCTACACACATTACTGTTGCCAACCATTTGGGCTATGACCTAGTACTTAGCTGCAATAAAAACCAACAATAAGTTACAGAGAGAGCAACTCTTCACATTGATATCTGTACTCAGAGGCTAGTCAGAAGATCATAAAAAGAACCAAGTTCTCTCTTCTTCTGATCATAATGGGATTATCTCACCATTCTTGATTTTGTTAATGCTGACAATCTGGAGGTAATGCAAAAAAATCTGCCTTTACCTAAAGCCTATATATCACAGACTAGAGGACAGACCAAGAACAGCATGGTCTGTGAATTCTGTAGCAAGAATGATATAGAGGGTCTGTTTTAATGGTAAAATCACAGCTGCATTGCCTTCATGAACGCAGCAGGTTTACAAGGCGGTCTGAGTACATACTTTGTTTTTATACACAAGTGTGATGGGATATGAGAAGCTACTGTAGGTCTGTCCTTTCCAATTACTGAGTCTGTCTGCTTGTGTTTGAGCTCAAACTTTTAGTATAATCACCATAAAAGGTGGGCCTGAGCCCTGGAAAAACTGCATAATTTCTCTTTTGTTACAGCTGATGATCAAGTACTGAATAGCACATTCCCTGCATTTATATTAGCTTTTTCTTTATTTTGCTGCTAATCTCTAGTTGAGAGCTTACACAGCCCGGCAGCAGTATCATACGGCTCTTCCTTTGATATTCACATTTTGTTATTCCTTACAGCTGTGCAAAATGGATCTCGTGGAACCATTCTGAGCAAGACAATATTTACAGCTTCTTTTCTATACGAGTGGAGATGACCCCACTGACAACAAACAGCCAACAACAGGTTCCTAATCCTGAAGTCCCATCCCACTGAATTATTCATGGAAATGTGGGGGTGATGGGTATTAGATGCATAACTTTCTGAGGAACACTAAATCTCTATTAGAACAAGGTCAAATTCAGCCAAACCAGTTACACCTGTGCATCTTGAGGACAGAGTCCAGGTTACTATTTTGGGACTATCTGTGACTGTATGCTCATAAATTTGGAAATCACTGCCAAGAGATGTTAAGCTGGCATTAGGCTTTTTGGACCCCATACATGGGCTAAAGCAAAAAGCTTTCACTTTTTCTGTCCAACTTTACTGTGACTTGTACAACTACATAACGATCTCAGGGATCCCCACCAGGCCCTGTTATCTCAAGCAATTGCCTTGATTGCTCATCCCTAAAACTAACTTTGCAGCCAGCCGCTATTGCTAATCTCTCTATCTCTCTTACTAACCCAGGGGCAGAGAAAGCTGATCATGTTCATTGTGAGATAGCTAAAAGAAAAAAAAAGAAAAAATTCCAACAGCTTTTGTATTACCAAAATGTTTTACTGCTTGCAGAAAGCCCTGAGTAGCATACCAACAAAAATATGACCTTCCTGCCAAAATAATGACTTACACAAAGGCAGCTCCTTTTACAGGGCAGTGGGAATAGTAGGTGATGAGTGATGAAAGTCTTCAAGGGCACTTTGTTTGAAATGGTGCTATGTACTTTCTCTGCCCTAGTGCAGACACACTACTTATCACTCTAATTGAATCAGTGACTTATTCTTATAGACAAACATACACATTGGCATTCCTGGAAGGCTGTGAAAGACACAGGGATAAAAGACAAGTAGGTCTGTACTGTCTGGAGCGTTTTCTCCGTGTCATTTAACGTACGTGTTATTCTAACACCCATGCTGTGGTAGCACGCTGTGAGACAAAGTGACATTCTGATGTATATCTGGACACGTTGCCTTCTACATGGAAGAACCTTTTTCTTCTTTATGGGACAGAACTTCAACAGCAATTTCTGAAACCTGAATATCTGACCCAACCATTATTCTGGTCTTCCTTCATTTTAAAATGTTTTGTACAATTTTATATAATTGCCCTGCATGTCTTAATGTCTCACTTCATTGTGATGACCAAAGGAAGTTCTCCTTCTGGTTTAGGATACCTGAAGCCCACCATGCAGAACGGCTCAAACTTCAGCAGCAAGAGTAGCTGGTACCCACCCTCTGTCAGCACACCCAGCTGGCACAGCAGGTGGTTGGTCATTCAGCCCCTTCTGGGCTGAGGAAAAGCTTGTCACCTACTTTCCCTCTATAAAAATATTAAGGTCTTTTCAATGATGACTAGGTGCGTGGCACCAGAATTTCATCTTCTTTCAGGTCCTTAAGTGCCAGAAAGGGAAGGAGTTCAAACATACCTTGGCATGTAGCCTTTCTCACCGGTAAGCTGTTCAGTACGTCACTAGCTAGGTTTCTGTCAAAAAGCACCCAACACCGTGCTGCTGCATGCAACGCTCCTCTGCAGAAACCTAAGTGCCTGACCTGGATGCTCTAGATCAACACATAGAGGCAAGTGCCACATTATTAAGTAGCGTAACATTTGCTGTAAGTGCCTAAAACAGGAGGTTAGCCATAGCATCTCTGCTCCTCCTGGCTGCAAACAAAGATGAACATTTGGACAATATAGAAGTAACGCAATGTTTCATTTTTTTTAGATTTCATATGTTTTGAGGTGCTAAGTTTTGAACATTTGAGGCTGGCAGCACTTTGAATATTTAATGTCTGAAATATGAGCTATATATATTGAACACAGTGGGTTATTTCAGATCCTTAATCAAAWTGGTGTGGGCTGTTATTCCCTGTAGATAGCCTGCAGTCTTCTAAAATCCATAGACCTGCTGCTCAGTGGATTTGTTTGATAGAATATTGACAGCAAGTGAAACACCAAAACATGGGTGAGGCAAATTCATATTAAAAATGTGAAAAATAATGGAGGGCTTCTTTTTGGTTTTATTCATCCGTTGTTTATTGGGTATGACAGTGTTTTTCCCAGTAAATGATTAGAAGCTGATGTAATGTTTGACCATGCGATTTATGCTCATCTGTTTCTCTGCTTCTGGGGTCCAAATTCTAGAATGACTTTAGTCATCTTGCAGCATCCACTGATGAACATCTCAGAGGCAAACACCCAAATCAGGAACTAGCTTTTCTCCAGAAATGAAACAACTAGAAGCACTTGTGCAGAACTAGACATGCTTTATGATAATCCCAGAAATAAAAAGGGAACAGAGCTGGTAGGAGAAAAAGAGACACATTGTGAAACAAATATATTCCATGTCATCTCCAGCTATCCACTGTTGGGGGTAAGAAGGAGGAATTCCCTGGACATTTTAATTATAGAATGCTATTGAAATAAGAAAATAAATAAAGCAACCTATGTAAGCTTGAGATACAGATACAATTAAGAAAAAACATCAAACACCCAAAACCCCAGAAACCCACATCCCAATTGAATTAATATGAGTAAAAAAATCAGCTTCAGAAAACGACCCTTCTTGGAATCATTATTGTGTGCCTGTACGCACTTCTGATCAGAAGTTAGTGACCAAGGAAACTGCATTATTCAGGCTGAGAAAGAAACTTCTAATCAAAAACCTAACCATCAATTGTGTGCTACATATGCCAGATCTGGTTGTTGGGTTTTTTTTTTTAATATTCTATGTTATCTGGAAACACGTACCTAGAAAGAAAGATGTATCAGAAAAAATCTGTATAGCTGCATAACCGTAAGTCCATAAGATGTTCAACCTTCTACCCAGAATAAAAGATGACATGGAATGGAGGAGCAAAAGGATGTCTGCAAGAAGAACAAAGTAAAAGAGCAAAATTACAAACAAACAAAAAAATATTATTTTTATTTAACATGAATGAAACTTATCACTGGACTAAGAAGAAAAATCTTCAGTTTGAATTTATAAAAAGTACTCCATGCAAAGAATGATAACAGCAAGTTGCAATAGCAACTTCTCTTATAATTCTTAGTGATTTTAAACCATTACTTTCTGGCAGTCACCCTAATCTGATTTTTCAATGCATCGTTTCCCTCTCTGTCTATTATCATTGATTACACACACATATAAAACTAGTGATTTTTATAGCAGTGATTTTATTAGTCCATTTCAGTTATGTTGTTTGTTTTGTAGAATTTAATGATTTTAATCCTAATTTAAATAAATAAAAATTACATAATTCAATAGCTAATTATTAGAATATGTGACAAATTATGATTAATGACCAAAAAAAAGCCTTTTGTCTCATTTAGGTATCTATTGTGTATCTACTAACTGTTTTAAAGATAGTGAAAAAAACCCTTTTTGAGAGAAAAAGGATAATGAAAATGAGAATTCCTCTCCATTGCAGCTTTGACACTATAATTAGCTCTCTTTCTTCCCAAAAAGATGATCAGAAGGGCACGTGGGAAAAACATATTATCTAAGTAACAATGACTAATGAAAAGAATAGTGAAATAGTGACAGCTTTTTCTAATTCAGAAAGGACCATTAGTAAAAAAATGCTGCTGCTACATGCCCAGATCCAGGACTTCACTACTTTTCACTTGTATATAATCAGAATATGATTAACATTGCATAGAAGTTTTCATTAATAATTCTATAGCACTTTTTCATTAATTTCCATCAACTGCTTTCAGGCTGCACTTGTATTACCATACCATAAAATAGCAGAATTTAGAACAACATTGTGAAGTATTAGATGTAGGAAAACTTGGAATTCTAACAGGAATATTTTCATTTTATTCGAAAAATTGGATTTATTCTTCTAGCACCTGTAATGCCATCAAAGAAGTAAATAGTATACTACCTTCACAGATTAACAAGATCCTTTGTAAGTGAAACAAATGTTTGGGTAGTAATTTCAGGGTGTTTTAAACAAGGGGAGCTTTCGGTTTTGCCCATCCAAAGTGAGAAAATGGAAAAGCTATGCTTGCCCATCCAAAAGTAGTTCACCATTTAAAGCACACCAAGACACATCATAGACCCTCTCTGGCAGACTTTTTTCTGTTTAATTACGTAATGTGATTTCTATTCAGGGACAAGGAAGTAAGCCAGCAACGTATGGTAAAGCAGTCAAAATATTTTGGAATGCAAATTCTTATGATTATGTTTAAAATTTAACAAGCAAGAAAATATTCTGAGCTTAGCTTTCTATAAGGATTCTACTTCTTTTGCCTGAAGTTGCTTAAGAACATTTACCCTTGTGAAAACCTGAATTACAACATAGAATCATTAAGGGTGGAAAAGACCTCTAAGATCATAAAGTCCAACTGTCAACCCAACACCACCATGCCCACTAAACCATGTCTCAAAGTGCCACATCTACACGTTTTTTGAACACCACTTCCCTGGGCAGCCTGTTCCAGTGTTTGACAACCCTTCCAGTGTGAGAGAAATGCCCTGGCGATCCCTTCTGTGAGAAAAGGCACGCATTTTCTTATATCAAAGCCTGTACATGGGGCTGATACATTGCCCAGTGCCACAGTTTCATTTTAATGCTTTTAGTTTTGTCAGATATTTTCATATTGTTGGGAATTGCTCTACTCCTGAACCTAAAGACCCTAGGGAAGGAATGAAAACAGTATCTCTCTGCACCATCCTGTCAGTCTTTGGTAAGACCATGAATCACAGGTAAAGTGCAGAGGAAACTGAAATCCTTCTATGGTAAAGCAAGAAACGACGTTCAGGCCTGGCTGTTCCTGTTATCTGCACCTCCCAAAATATGCCTTTTCTGGGGAAATCTTCCTGGATCCTCTGTAGGTCTTGTTTGCCTGGACACGCAGACTAACCAGCTGTGAAAAGATACTTCTTTCTTTACTCATCCCTACATACGTTTCTAATTCAAACACCTGGCCCCAGCTCTCTAGAAGGGGAAGGGGGGCTGTTCCGCCTCCCCACCCAGGGCAGATGTTTTTGGAAAACCTCTGTCAACTTTGTAGTGATATTGGTTACATGGCATTTGTTGTGTCCTTTGAGAGACACTTTTGGAACAAGGTGGAAGTTTCACCTGAAGTCCTCCCAGGAGTTTCAAAGCTGCTTTGGGGACACAGTCACCCACCCAAATTTCATAAAGCATCAGCTTTCATTTTGTTTGCTAATGAAGCAGTTTGAGTGCAACTTGGGAAACATGGCTGCAGGGCTTTGCTTGAGTGATTTCTCATGCAATTACCTACAGAGCAGCGACCAAGAGTTGTTATTCAGCCCTCTCCAACGAGACTGAAACTCTTGGTTTTCAGGCGAATTGTGGCAAGATTGTAAATATTTGAGAAACAAATAATTTTGACAAATCTCCTAAGGATCAATCTGAAAAGCAAGGGAATTCTACCTGGTTCATCAACCACATGCTTCATTCCTTCTTTCACTTTCTCTCCTCTGTCCCCTTCTACACTTGTTCCTTTTAAAAAAAATACTCTGTTGATACTGCCATAGATACCATGCTGCCATAACATGGCTCCAACTCAAAAAGAGAGACAAAAAACTCTGAAAATGTTCAGTGACTCAGATTTCAGAGAGGATATGCTAAAAAAAAATTAAAAGTAATTAAATGATAATTAAATAAACTGATATTCCTACAGAATATTACATGAATGGTTACATCTCACTGTCATTATTCATTCTCATTCATTCCCAAAGAAGATGGGTAACAGCAGAAGAATTTTTTTAAATTAAAATTTCAAATCTGTGCTTTGTACTTCCCACAATGCCTGTCTTTAATAGGGTCTAATCCATGAAGGGCTGTGCATGGCTTGAGATGGTAGGCAGGTAGGCAGGGATGCTCTGTTTGCTTCAGCCTATGATGCCTGTGACTGTCCCTCTTTCCCTCACAATCGGCTCAGATACAACATTCCAGGATGGCAGCTCGGCAAAGTCACCTTGGAGTGGTGTATTTCACGCTGGAGAGCTATGAAATATCCTGCAGCAGATCACAAAGAGCAGTTGTATTTCAACTAGTTTAGCTACATGTCATGCCTGCATCCCTGACTGGGAATTCAGGTAATCTGAATTCCCCCTGATATTTTTTTTTTAATATTCCGCTAGTTATTTTTTTAATCTCCTGTCAAGTACTATGTAATTACATAGTACATTACATGTACTTACATACATGCGCATTACTTGTAATTACATACATTACATGAGTGTTGCATGTGACTCACAAGGTAAATAATGAACATTGCTGTGGAAGAACACATCTGGAGACCCAGAGAATGAAATATCAAATCCACAAACAGAAGGTTGCAATTTGCATTTTTTAACTATGTAAATTCACTGATAACAGAAATCTTTATTTTGAAAGGGAGACTATTTTAAACTCACTGTGGTGGTCTGGGACTATTAAACTGAACCCTAAAACCAGAAGAAGACTTTGAAGATATAGTTCATTAATGACCCCTAATAACCATACCTTCTCATTAGGTTGTACCTGCCAGCAAACTCTCTAAGTTACCGCTCTCAATGATATCTTAGAAATAGGTGACATAATTAGTCAGGCTGCAATCCTCACAAAACAACTCCTTCAGGTCCCTGAAAAGTGTTGGTGGTAATTGCTGCTCTCCTAGCAGGGCATCTTGTGTAACTAGTGAGTTTTTCATCAGAGACTGCTGTAGACATCTTAAACTGTCAATTCGAGCCTCCTATGACAGATTTTATAGAGTTAGCACTTTTGTGCAAAGAGGAGTTGCATCAAGAGGAGTTATACACTACCATTATATGATTGATTTTCTGGCCAGATTTCATTAACCTATGCTTGTCTCATCCACTTMTAAAAGAATACAGTCAATGAGTGTGTTATTAGTACATTGCACGTGCTACTAGCATGCTCCATTCTTTCCAACATAGAAAGATAAAGAATTATATAAATACACTTCTAAGTAAAGCCCCTAAAAGCAAAATATGACATCTGGCCCCATAAGGCTTTGTCCATGGTACATTTATTCTTAAAATTTATTAGTAGTACTACTGTTGGCTCAGCTGTATCATGGTCAAGGAAATACTAGTGTAGACGAAGGTATCATCAGTTTAAAAAAAGAATATCACATAAGCAATGTTCAAAAGCAAACCAAGAGCACACCAGTGCACATGAATACTGGGACATTAAACAGAAACAGCAGCAATGACTTCCAATCCTCTATGTCTACTTCCAATTTCTGTCCTTGCAGCAAGGAGAGCCGAATGGCACAGAGGGTGATTCTGGAAACATTACAGCACATTTGTCAGCATGTCCAAGCCAATCCAGCCCTCATCTGGAGCCACCTTCATACCTCAGGCTGCAGACAGCAATGGTACAGAACCTGCATCTTGTATGGTGCAGCCTCCAGGAGGTCAGGTTGGACAGCTTGAAATTGTCACATTTCCAGCTGTTCTGGTTCAATCCAGCTGTGACCAAGAGATGATAGCTGTACCCAGGATGAATTAAAAAAAAAAAAAAAGTGCAGTCCAGTGAAGTTAGAGTATTCAGGTGCTGGGCACTGAGAAGAGAGACAGTAGTAATAAAGAAAGATCAACTGCTTCAGAGTCATCCTTGAGACAGAGACATTAATGAAAAAAGATCAAGCGTGCTTACCATACCTGCTCAAGTGAGAGAGAGAGGTATACACACACATTTCTCTCTAATGAATAAAAATCACGTAATGATTGCAGGTACCTGAAGTAAGGACACTCACTGTAGGAGGAATCTAAGTACCAGTCTTACGCATCAGACAACTGCATGATTCAGCCAGGGGGGAAAAAAGTTAATGAAGAAAGATAAGTGCACAAACACGAAAGATGAAATCACATATTAAGTGTATCCTGAGAGAGAGAAAGAGGCAGCAGTGCTCCATCTACACAAGCTTTTAATCATGCAAAAACAACTTGAGCTTTTTTTCATCGCATGCAAGGTCTAGAGTACAAACTTATACAAGTACCTACTGGAGGGCTGGAAAAAAGTAATAGTTGGAAAAATTCCTTGGGTACACTGACAGACTACAGTAATACTACAACAAACAAACAAACAAACAAACCATTTCCCCCTCCCAAAGCCCCAACTCAGCAGCTGTTGGTACCAGGCATTAAAACAACCAGGGCTAAAAACTAACAATAGATCAGCTACAGATTCGGTTTCTGCCCAGAACAGAACTCCCTGGCTCATAGTGCTTCATCCCAGAGCTTCAGAGAGAGCAGAAAAACCATTCAGCAGCACTCTGCAGAGCAAACCTCCATCACAGCAGTGAGATCTGGCTCTCTTTCATGGACAGACAAAGCCAAAATAGATGCAAACCAAGAAGGCAATGACTCATACCACTTCTGGGTCATAAGCCCACAGTAAATATATAACCAATGCCTTAAAAAGTCAGGATACAAAAGACAGGTCAGGGCAGAAGTGGAGGAAGAGAGCTGAATGCAAAAGAACTAGAAATGGAGGGTAGAAAAATAAGTAAAGTAGTATCATAAAGTAACTTTCAGTCTTTCCACAGTAGCTTCATTTCAAGTAGTATTTCTTTCTCTCTATCCTTCTCTCATACACATACATCAAGTAGGAACAGAAACCTGTGAAAAATACAGTATTTTTATTTCTACCCCACTATCATACAGTTCTGTTTCCTAGGGGACAAAAACAATCTCCATGAGGGATTTTCCCATGCGTGAAATGGGTTTTCAAAGAAATGATATCACAAGAGTAGTGGTTTGAAAGACTGTGTCCCCTTGAGAGGATCATCCTGTTATCACATTTTTATTTCTTAGCAGACCCAAACAGTAAAATATAAAAAATTACATATATACACTTTCTGTATTTTTTCTAGTATTGTTCACACTGCTCAAGGTGTATTTACCTACTCCACACATCTTGGCAAAATGTGCTGAAATATACAGATGAGGCATCTTTTCCTGCTGTTATGACCATTAACCAAATGTGTTAGGTAGGCTACCTGAAGTAATTTTCTTTCACTGCTGCATTATTAAAAAAAAAAAAAGTAGTGTTATATTGCGTGATAAAATTAGTTTAGGAGCATAACTTCAGCCAAAGTTTACAAAGCTCTGAAGAGCTTAGACTCCTATATTTGTAGTGATGCAATCAACATATCACTCTCGATGGTTCATGAGCAACCAGTATTGCCTTCAGAGTCCTTCTGAGGAACAACTTCCCATAAGCAGTAAAACAGTAAAATGCATTGCTCTCCCTGGGCTCCAGTTGGGAAGTAGATTACTCGCATAAGAATTATTTCAGAGACGTTTCACTTTCGACTCATGTGCGTGAAACTTCATTCACATAAAACTACCTAAAAATAACTTTTTTTGGTGACATTTTTCTACTGTCCCACAGGCAGAAGGATATACAGCTCATTTACATCAATAAATTGGTTTTTGTGAAGTACATTTCAGTGCTCGTGTGCAGAAGTATTACTAAACATATATTACAAGTTTTGCAGATACTAATGGTGATGATCTTTAAAGAGTTTAGCACCAAAAGGTTGTTTTTCTGAGGAGTATTTCTGAAAGATGTTATCAGCTTTTGCATTACCAAAGTGATTTCTAAATTGTTGTTAATAGGACGAAACATTAAGGTTAATTTTTTTGAAATATTTTTAATAAGGAAATTATAGTTTTATAGCAGATTAATCTTAGCTCTTTGAAAGCTATTTAGATGTTAATTTAAAATGCTGTTTTGCCTATTTTGGGACAAGATCGGCATGTTTTAAGTGTTGATTTACAATATTTTAGGCACAAATCTAAATAAAATTATATTGAATTGTATTTAACAAAATCCAAACCTTCAGCAGTTAACAGCTCATAAGAAAGTTAAGAAAGAAAAAGTTAGATAATCCTTTCCGAACAGAGAAAGACAACACTCCAAAAATTCACGCAGGAAAAAACAAGTCCCGAAAATTCTCAGACAGAAACCTGTTTTGACATGACGTCTGATGGAATAGAGTTTCTAGTTAGAAGTAGTCCAAATGAATGTCAGTCAACTAATTATTTCATCAGCCAATTAGGGGAACCAGCGATTTCACAGAGAGATTACAAAATCAATGAAGGGGAAACTAAAACATTTTAATTTATAGTGTTTCTAATGTTAATCTTGAAGGGCACATCTGTCCCTGGCTGTGTATCGTTAAGCAGCCCTTCTTGGTTCCCGTTGCTCACTGTAGCAGTGGAGTACGGCCACAGTCAGGCTTCTCTGAATGACCAGGTACCAGACTCTCTGGTGGCTGTGTTCCTGTCCTCTTGGGCTGGGACATGCCTCTCTCATTAACTACATATGCTAAACTCCAGGATTTTTCTTGCCAAATGCTCATCTAGCACGGCGAAAGAGAAAAAGATTTTTTCCTAGTTGAAAATTGAGAAAAAGAAACATCAGAAAGATCACCTTTTACTTTGAATGCCCACAGCAGTGAGCACAAGAAGTAGCTGAACCCACAGAAAGCAGCTAGAGGTCATTACTTGKTTTTGACCAAGACTTTGCCTATTTCATACTACTGCTATTTTGTACTCAATAAAGTTTTATTTGCCCAAAGGTAATTCTCTATGCACGGGCAAACCCTCTGATGCATAGTACCATGGTCCTCGGATACAAGTCCCCCACTTGGCTCATCTCTCTGCTCTACCAGCTTCTGACTGCTTGAATACTTGCACTCCTTATTATAATAAATCAAGTTACTGAAGCAGGAAATCAGATGGCAATCAAACAATTTATATTAGCTTTAGACTCCACCAACTTAAAATGTGCATCCCAGACATCACAGACAAGTATCTATCATCTGATCTATCACTGCATTTAGCTCAGCTGAGGCAAAGGACCTATCTCAAAAGCACCCTGATCCTGTGTAAGTGACAGCATGCAGTTACCTGATCCCCATGGATTAGGTCAGTGATWTATATAGATGCTTCATTAGCATGCTGAGATTTGAGCTGATGTCCAGGCTGTTCCATCAGAGGTGGGTCCATTCATTGCGTGACCTTCCTTTCCAATGCTCCAATAGCAGCTCCCACCTACAGAAAGACTTTTTGCATGTCTACTCACAGCTGGGACATGTGCAGTAGGGTTGGTGGCACACCCACCATCTACCCTCATCTATTTTGATACACAGGAATGATCAAGATCCAATGGGATAGATAATGCCTGGAAATATAACAGCATGCCGTGAATGGCAGTATTGAGCACGTCCCACATGCCCCCTGTGCTAGCTCTGAGACTAGTGACTCAAATCCACTCTGCAGTTCAGAAGAGCATGTAGTATCAAGACTTGTAAGTTATGCGGGTAGTCAGTTTAAAAAATGTCTGTAATTTCTTTTGAATAAGCCCAAAAGTTTGGGCACTGATTTGGGATTTTACCAGATTTCTCCAAGTGTAGGCATTCCTTCTGCATTGGCTGATTTGACTTGTTAATTTCCAGTCTATATGCTGGTATTTTACAAAGCTTTGTTCTCACTTAGAATATAAGCCTTATTCTCATCCAGTTTTGATAATATGAATTCAATATAAACTCACTGAAGCAAAGTTTGAGGTAGGTATGAAGACCAGAACACAGGGAAATGGAAAAATTATTGGAAAAATTGATTACTAAAAAATAAAAACCAGTTCTGAAATTCTAGCATACAGTTTCAGTTAAAAAYCAATTTTTATTTCATGTAATCTTATTTCCCATTAACAAAAGTGTTTTCATTAACAACAGCCTAGCATTGGGGATGGAGTCTAGATAGCAAAAATATTTCTTCTTGTTGGAAGAAACCACAGACAGCATTACAGCCCGTAGYTAGTAGAGATGGTATATGAATGAATGAGCATTGTCACATCATTGTAGTCTTAGTGGACATTTGCATTCACCTTCTTTTCTGTGTGCCAGGACTTCAGATGACAGTGTATAACCCAAGTGGTTATTATGATGCATCGTTTGTACTGATGGGCAATCTGGAGACCTGTTGGGATCCTCTGTGTTACTCCGTGTCTCCTGTGCCAAACAAGTGCTTTAAGTGGTGTTTGCCTTGGGTGATTTCAAAGATATAAAATTTAGGTCATGTTGCCAGGCTGTCTTCATAGGCAAGAGAGAGGAAAAAAGCATCTCCAGGCATTGACTTGTGTATCTTTTGTGTGTGGAAAGGTTAAAAGGACTCCTGGAGTTGTTTCTCTCTCTTCATTGACTAGAGAGTGCCTAGACCCCTAAGTTACACTAAATTAATCTCGACATCATACAGGTGGTTATATTGCATATTGACTCCATCTGAGCCAGTGGCAAAAATCCATTGAACCTGAGAGATGAAAGAGATAACCTTTTAGATTTGAGGAACAAATGTTTAATAACAGAAATTTTTGCCCATTTTGAAAAATGTGTGCTCCCATTTCCCTGTTGCAAAACTCTCTAGCCACTCAAGAAAACAGAAGGATATAATGTTTAAGAGAAAGACCTTCACTTTCAGTTTATGGACAAATGGCAGATGCAGATACAGACACTTTTTCAGATGGATGCCAGTGGTAGGGGCTGACTGACGCACTCCTCATGGCTGCCCACAGTTTACTGCAGACTCAGAGAGCAGACCSTCACTAAAAGTACAGAGGGATTTTTGAAGTGGATTATAAAGTCTGCCCTTTCAAAATTGCTCAGCTTATTTTGTAAAATGGCTGTAAAGCTCATGTAATTGACTCACACTTTAAATCTGTTGCCGTTATTTTTCCTACTACTGCACTAGTTAATAACACAGTTATCATTGCCATTGGCAAGTTCTTAGTGCTTTATTTTTGTTAAAGAGAAGATAAAACTGTGAATTATTTTAAGAGAATCCTTTTRTTAGTAAGACTTCCTACATGTCAAATAATAAAATGCCTAGGTACCCCATACTGCAGAGAGGAAAACTGTAACAAAGTTAATTTTATTGACTTATACTTGGCTGCATCATCACATAGACTGGTCGTTTTCAGTTGACACTCTTGGGACCCCTTGGAGCTCCAYGAACTTGTTTTACAAGACCCATATGCTCTCTGTACAACATTCCATATGTCTAATGGAAATATATTGACAGCTGTAAATCAAACCCCACTGCATGAGACAGTGCTGCAAAAGCAGCAGCTTAAAGCCTCATACAATTGTAATCACCTTCCAGCCATGGGCTTAATGATCGTAACATCGGACACTGAGTACAACCCACAATTTGCTGTGCTGTGGGAAATAGTAGTACACAAGTCACATTGTATTTTTGCCATGAAATCACCAATATTGACACCGATTAACAAAAATTAAGTGGGTGGAGACATTTGTGGAAAGTTATTTGCTCCTTTCCACAAATAGATGCCTTCTATTTCAGGGCTGGGTTAGCGTAACCTTCTGCTACCTACCTGCCCAAGATATAACAAAATATAYGTTAAAAATATGGGTGAATTCAAGGAAGAGCAGACCAGGGAATTATCACCAGAGCATTGAGCACTATCAAATCAAACTTCATCAAATAGAGTCTGAAACATGCCATCCACAGCTACTGTGGTATCCACAGAAAAGCCTTCCCATCGCTCTCCAGTATCCACCTTCTCTTCAGTATCTTTACAGCAGCTCTACTCATATTCCTTTCATTTTGGTTTTGCCTAGAAAAAGCTTGGAAACAATTTAAAATAAGAATCAAATTATTTTTGCACCAATGTTAAGCCATTGGTAAACTAAGAAAGTAAAAGATTTTTGCCACTCTGCATATACTTTTTAATTCAGTTGCATAGCTTGYCACAGTCTTGTTTCACTGAGCTTARGGCCTGAAGGGGGTCTTAGATCATCTAGTATTGCCTTTTATATATCTCAGGCCACTACATTTCACCCATTTCTCCCTCCATTGAACCTGGTAGTTTGTGTCTTTGAGTGTGTGTTTTATGTATTCCAGAAAAGCAATTACTGATTATTTGAAAACATAACAGACACCATCCAGCAGTTTCTTGATTTTTTTTTCCCTAATTCTTAAGCATCCTCACTATTACATTCTTTTTTCCCGTCTTCATTTCTGAACAGGATCCAAAGACCAGCTCTTAGCTATGTTGTTTCTTTGTAGACCCTGAAGAACATTTTGATACTCGGTGTCCACTTGGTGATACTTAATCAAATTACTTTAACTTTATTAATCAGCTAAGTAAATTCAAGTGTCCAGCCCTTTCCCTCTCCTGCCTTAGCCCTCCAAGAGTGAAAAGCCAGCACAAACAACCAGACCGACTGTCCTGGCCATCTCTTGTCCCTCAGCTGCCTTCTCTTTTCTGTCTACATGGTATCTGTGCAGCTGGGTGGTGAATCAATCTGAAAATAGCCTGGTCCAAAAGACAGAGAAGAATCAAGGGAGGAAACAACACAGAGACTGCAGGTCTGGAAAGGGTAGGCTTGCCCTTTTCAGCCAGCACTCTGTTTTATGCCAGCTTCATGTGCTTGTGCAACTGTGAGATAAGGCACTCTGTTCAGCTCATCATTCATTTTTTCTTCATATTTCCCATCTCAGATTTTTCAAAATCCCTCTTCAAGTATGGGCTCAGGAGGTGAAGGCAATGTAAAAGTATCACTCCTGCCAATGACACTTGCCAAAGTAAAACCGCCTGCCTCCTGCTATTCATTATTCTCCTCTTTACATGGCCAAGGTTCTCATTCACCTTTTCCACAGCACTGGACAAGTACTCAGGTTGAATTGCTTCTCCATTATAATGCTTAAATCTGTTTCAGGGTTAACTGTCTTCCAAGATATGGTATCCTCTACCGATGGCATCCTAATTTTCTTAGAAAACAAGAGCATTTCTCCTATAAAGAGAAATGCATGCTTACATTTCCCATATAGCATGGTTGTGCCTGTGTACATGTATAAAAATTAGTCCCATTCTCACAGGTGTTGTTTAATACATATTTCATGTTATAAAGAAGGCAGAAATGGAAAATTAGGTGTTAAAGAAAGCTGTTTTTCTTTTGTGGAGAAATTATTGCATCATACATGAATAGGAAAAATATTTGTTTCCTCTCACATTTTCTTGCCTTCTCCCCTTCTCCTGTTTGAAAATTGTTGCTTCTGTACTTGAATGATGAATTTTCCCTACTGCCTGCAGGAAGCAGTCTGTAGATAAYATATTCACAGCAAATATTCATACCATCCTTGAAACTGTACATACTGCATTGTTGGAAATGCAGAGCACAATTTTTGTAGACAGACTTGGAAAGATATTGCTAAGAAGGCTTACAGACCAGCACAGCACCGCCACAACTGCCAGCATGWAGATAAAAGGCAGTGTCCCATATCTCTTCAGTTCAATCAGGCATTTCAAAATGCTGATGAAGAAACCAAAGTGACTGCTTCATGCTCCACTTCCACAGTGAGTGAAAGGAAACAAAAAGAGCAGTTTTATATTGCATAACCAATGACAACTGTGCCTCTTGTGATTAATGTTAGAATACCTTTAAATCAAGGGGATTATATTCCCCTAGAGTTTATGGCTTGGTTTTTTGTTGGTTTTGGTTTTKGGGTTTTGTTGTTTGTTTTTGTTTTTTCCCCCCCCCCCACCCCACTCTATTACAACTGCAATCTCTTAATCGTCTGGTTTACTAATTATTAGTCAGGTCTATAGGACTCCTTCTAACTAGACRTTCTCTGATTAAAAGCTCATTTGGTGGTCTTAATTTCTATACATGGAAGCTTTTTAAAAAGAAACCTGTGCCTGTACAAACCTATACAAGTCACTGAAAGTAACATTTGTATGGGGGTTTGCAGTGATTTTGTTAGTCTTATAATAAAGCTCAGGGAGGCAATCAAATGTTATACATAATTTACGTGAAAAGTTGATGTCTGCTGGGGCTACCTGCAACCGTATTTTGACAGAAACTATGAACGAAGCCTGGGCAGGAAAAGTTCAATCAAAGGGTTATCCGAGCAAAAGAAAAATGCTGCCATGGAACTGGTAAGCACTGAACTATTTCTCCTACTCAGTTCCTAGTGCACAGGTGTCCACACCAACAGAAATGGATTTTCTTGGAACTAACCTCAGACCCGCCTTCTCATTCTGTCCAACTAAGCAAACTCTTCTGTTCCGCACTGAGATGTGTTAGCCAGGAGAGGTACATAGGAGTATAAACTGCTTCTCCTTAATAAGAAAAYTATTTCATTCTTCAGGGCTATGAAGAAATTTTACCAGTACTGGATTTAAGACAAAAACCAGATGAGAAGCACTGTTCTAAATATGTGATGGTTTCATACTGTCCCCTATTAAAATAATGAGACAGGATTTGTAGAGAGAAAATAACTTTTTGTTAGGCTAGTTTATCATAAGAAGAAACAAAGGCAGAGAAGAATGAGGTCTTTCTGATCTAGAGACTAATCTGGTTTAATAAGAGATATTGTCTCTCTACAAACCTTGCCTTGTTTCCTCTTTTTTTTCCAAAAACTCCAACATCCCATCCACATATCATGGAAGCAATTTCCACAGAGACTCAAAAGCAATGATGAAATCTCTAATGGACCTATTGAAGTCTCTCATATTTATACACTGTCGAAGCCAAACTGCTCAGGGATTAACATTTTGTGCCTCTTTGGCTTAAGAGTAGAGAGGCAGATGAATGTCTTGTTGTGGTGGAAAGGCTTCCAAAGTCTTTGCAGCATTCAGTAAAAATAGCTTCACATTGCTCCTTCTCAGACAATGACAGGAGACACAGCAAAAAATCAGGTTGAGTAGTTTTCTCATGGATCATAGCTGTAACCTAATTTGAAATTAAGAAATAATTGTAATAAGAGAGAGTTGTATACTAAATGGAGCAAATAATGACTAGACCTAAGAGTTGAAATTTATCTATGTACAGTGGGGCATGCCCTCTCCGTTAATCATCATTATATGAAAGCAAGTGCCCATAATACTTTAAGTATAGCCATGCAGTTTCAAAACATCATGAAAAATAAGCCTGCTTCTAGGTGCTCCAACTGTGTCAGTCTCGCAGACTGCTTATACATCAACATCATGTGCGTCGCCTCCTGGCATGCTCAGCAGTTTGTAACCTGGGATAGACGTTACTACATTCTCACACAGTTCTGCTCATTTGGGAGATGAGACAAGACATGCAAACAACTTCCAAGAGAAGGTGTTCAGACTAAAGATTAATTACTGGGAGTACTGAAATCCACTGTCCTAACTGCCACTATAAGGAATGCCTTGAAAATCAGGATTTTAGACCAATAATGTCTTTGCAATGGAGGTTTAATATTTGAAAATCTTTGGCTTGGATTAGATGGACAATTTTGTAAACATTTTACATACATATTAGATTTTATACACTGTACATAAACCCAACCTACAGTAAGATATAGCATGCATCTCAGGCTATAGATTTCTTTTTAAGACGATCTTTGTATTTAAATACCAGATCAGATGTCATTACAGCACTTCCTGAATAACACAGTTCTCATTTTCATATATATATACATATATAGATAGATATTTAGGATTGTTAAAGTATTTTTGACACAACACAACTCTGATCATATAAAAATCAATGTTATGGCCTTTTTCAAAGCCACAGTGAGCTACTGGGGGATAAACAGCATATCTGCAGATAAAAAAAGTTATGGTTGGATAGATGGAAATGAAAACCTGAGTGTCAGTTAGGAAGCTCTGAAATGGAATGTGAAAGACGTCATCTACAATCTATCCAAAATTTGCCAACTAGCCTGCAATCACAAATTATATGGTAAGAAAAGAGACTTTGCATATTACAGAAGACGGAATGAGGATGAAAAGGTTTTAGCTGCAAAATAACAAAGAAGCAGCTAGAAGAAGTAATCGCTCAGTCTTCATAAAGATGACTCCTACAGAACTAGTAACTACCTGTCTGGTACAAATAAATACAGAATTCCTAAATTTTGTCTCAATGACTGTTTATGCCCTCAGCTTCTGCCTTCTACTGTTTTCAATACAGGAGGGTCAAAATCCATGGAAAGTGTCCCATTAGCACAGCTTATATGTTATGAAACAACCTGTTAAATGTTGCCATAGGGCGAATGAGAATGGAAAGTGATAGCTAAAAGCCAGTGAAAGAGGAAGCTCCAAGGGAAACTGTGTTGCACTGAACATTGCAATATATACTATGACAGCATTGGACTTTTTCAGCAGCACTTGTGAAAATAAGTGCTCTTTTCAGGTGACTTATTTTATATTATAAGGAATGCTCTAATAGCTTGTGCGTTTAAACAAGGTTGGAAGCATGGCCTCCTGTGTGCACAGAGCTGAATAATGTCACTGACAGAGACAGATGTGGATAAAATTCTGGGAAAAGTCATCCTGAAGAAACTGGGACACGCAGGAGATTTTGTCATAGGGACATTAGGTTCAGAGAAAAAGAAAAGCTATATAAACTATAATGCAAATAACACATGAATTATATTGCTATCAATGTACACAAATCCTTCCACAAGCTTGAGTGGGGTTAATGATATGTATGCAAGCCTTTCAGTCACTTRGTGGCTTTACATGGAGTAAAGTGCTAGCTGATGCTAGGGGAGTGACATTGTAACTGAAGAGTTTGAGTTTCTCAGTTACACAGTGAAAGCCAGAAATTCAGAGACCGAATTCRGAAGTGGATCCCTGTGTCCCATGTGCACACACTGATGTAAGGTTAAATACCTATTTACGTATTATTTCCTTAATACTCTGTTCAACAGTGTAATAATTATGTATTTACTCGCTAATGGCATATGATTTCTTGAGCGGGTGACCACCATTTCTTTATGCCTGCAGTAATTTCATTGTTACTGTAGTGACATACATATTTTTCAGTTATTGAAACTTTTGCTATTGCAAATTCTCCCTTCACTAAGGTGTATATACTTTAGCCATTTGGAGCTAGAGGCATCTGCCCTCCTTGCAAGTGCCGAAGAGTRTTGGGCCCCATACACCTAAATTGAAATCTTTAAAAGAAGGAAAAGCATCACAGAAAAGTTTTCTTAAAAGAGCCTAAGACAGAGAACAGTGCTACACACTTTGCCTCTCTCTGCTCCATTGCAAAACTTTCCTCTAGACCCTAATCTAGCATAAAGCAGCTCGCCTTTGTGCCTCATTAAAGACTGACTGTACCTACTTCTGCTGCAGGTGCTGCAGCCCTCCCAACAGAGCTCCACAGCTCCCTTTGGACAGTCACCTCCCGACACATGGTCCTGGCACTCGAGTACAAAGGACTGCAAATGGGAACAGATTAAAGGGATGAATTCTAAGACATTCAGCAGTGAGCAGTGAATTGCCAGGTTGAGGTAGTGATGCAAAAGGGCCTTCAATTTCACTTCAAATTTTTGTGCGAGATGAAACTGAAAGTGATACAGTTTTCTGAAAATGAGCCTCTCTTAAGTTGTTTTGAATGTGACCTTAAAGGAAATTTCCTGTGGTTATTTCTTTCTCTTCACAACTCTCAGAAAAAAGTAGATCTGAAGAACATGCATATTTCCAAGAAGAAAAAAAAGTTATGTTTTTCATTATAAGGGAATCCAGTTGTAGACATTCTTTGCCAACACCAGATGAAGCCTGGATCTGCCTGGAGAGTACACATAAGGGAAAAGACTTTCTGGAGAATTCATAACCTACCAATATTTTTCATGAGTAGACTTTTTTCTCCACTTCATATCAATCAAAAGCACACTGAGAAGTYTGAATGGCCTATGAGGATTCATTTCAGATAGAGTTGGGCTAGAGTTTTCCAAAATCTAAAGATTAAATATTGAAATAACATCTCAGCYGTCTTCAGTCTTGCAGGATGTTGATATGGATAAACAGCATGAGAAAGTGAGAAATGAATTCAAGACAGACATGATTCCTGCCAACAGGATTGCAAAGGCTGCTTACAGCAGGATGRCTAAATAGAAAAAAGTTAGAAATAACATAATCAGTTGCCTATCAGACCTAGGAACCAGTGTAAGTCTGATAGGACTGCTGTCAGAATGTTATGCTTGGGGAATTTAATGGCAGTTTTGTGCCTATGAATGATTACTGCACAAAAAATAATTCGGACTGCTGTTCACTCTCACTCAGCTCTGATGTGATAAACCACAGGCAGAATATGAACAGGGATTAGATTTCAAGTAAAAACAGAATGAAGACAAAAAGCTGTTACCTTGGGATGAGGCAGTTTCCAATAACCAAGAAYTTGCCAAATGAGACATCCTTTGCTGCTACAACAGTCCCTCAGCTCCCTACAGGCATCTGACAAGAAACAAATAGACACCTCCGGGTGGTCTCACCAGAAAATAAGAAGTGGAATCAGTATGTAATGACTTAGACAYAACTGCTAAAATGAGCAAGTTTCTCAACAAGAACCATTTCTTTTGAGCTGAGCTTGAGTCCCTGAGGTAGCTAGGAGCTTAGGGGAGGCTGTGTCAGTCATGCTAAACCACATTTCTTTTCCTCTGTGCTAGCCTGATTCCCTGGGTTGCTAGAGCATGTCCCACTGAGGGGTAGGAGTACCAAAACTTGCAATTGAATTCTGTATTTGGCAGGTTGCCAGGGTGGAGAGCAGTGTGCTACTCACAGGGAGCTATGCTTTCTGAGAGATACACATGTTTAAATATTCTTGTATTTTTGTCTCTATCTGTCCCCTTAAGGTATTTGAGAACATCATCTTCCTACAGTATTAGTACTGGTAACCTTACCTCAATTCCTATCATGTTTTTACAAGACCTATTGGGATTTTAAAAGTTTCAATTTCTGTCTCATCTTTAGGTGTTAAAAATAATTAATTACTGTGGATAAATCCCATTCATTCACAAGCAGTCAATTTTTTWATTTTCGCTAGGATTTAAAGTGACAGGTGACTAACCAGTGACAAAAATAATATGCCACGGATTCTCTGTAAATAAACAGAAATTCTTGATCCTAAGTTCTAAAACAGTCTGGTTTTAAATTTAAAGCAGGTGGCAAGGAGACCTATGGAGTCCARTGAGTCCTATAATATGTCAAATATCTCCATGACGGTAAATGCTGCCTCTTATAGAAATAGCCTTTTAACACAAATAAATATGTTACCTAAAAGCTCAGAGATGAAGTTTCTCAGCAAACCCCTTCAACCTTAGATCCCTGATCCACAACAGTATTACTATTGCGAACAAAAGCTAATGCCTAAGGGATGTTCCAGGAGTGCCTGCTTCAAGTGTCAGTAAGAAGTAAAGAAAAGGCAATCAGGGAGGGCTATACTTTTTTGACAAGAAGGTCAAGTGGCTGTTGTTCTGCCATCAGCATGATGACACAGCAGCAAACTGACATCATTTGTCATGCAGTGGTCACGCCAGGAGCGGAGAGCAGAATTCAGGTGGTTTCTGCCAGTCTGCCACTACGGTAGATGACCATAACAGTTGGGAACCTCAGACCAGAGTTTCTYGGTAACTTGTTTACAAAATGGAGGAAAACCTCAGCTGTGTAGTTAGCTCATTCGTACGCCTACCTTCTCCGCTTTTTCTTAAGCCAACACCTCAGAGCAATTTTTAAGGAACATAGAGAGGAGATGGCTTGGTCTGTTTCTTGCTCTTTTCCTTGTTCTCTGTCTACCTGGCCACTGTTAACTTGTCACATTATTTCCAGTTTCTACGGTTTCAGTTCTTTCATACTGCTCAACTTCTTACTATTCCCCAAATAAACTGGGCTATATTTCCCCTTCCCATTAAGCCATTTGATATTATTAAGGCAGATAGACAATCTAGCTCAACCTGATTTTGTTCAGGGCAAGAAATATTAAAATGCTATCCTTAATGAGTTTGTTTTTATAAATTTAAGTTTTAGTGAAAACAAAAATTCCCATAAGGCCTGATTATGYAATTTCCATGGTTTGAATAAATTTGTGACCCGATGAAAAGACAGAGAGGCTACTCCTGTCTTCCATTTTACCGTCAACTACGGCTGTGACCTAACTCTTGTTCTTGGGGTTTGGTTTTGGGTTTGGTTTTTTTTGTCTGTTTGCTTTTTTACTGTGAGTGATCATGCCCATCAGTTCACTAAAGTAGTCAAGACTAAATAGCACTGGAGAGCATAATCACTGGCTAGTGTTGATAGCTTCTTTAAAAAAGAAACCTACTGTGAAGTAAAGTAGACTCACACAGTTGACAGTGCCCTGATTCTGTTGCTACAGTTCTTTTTTAGAGTACAGCTACATTGACTATCTTGTATTTCACTGTCTTGAATTGTCTACAGGAGTATTTACCACCTTGCTTCTGCCCATGAAGAGCTGGGATGCTGTCAGCAGTGTCATACCTGTTCTTTCTTGGGAGTCACTATTTTAAGTGTGAAACTCCTGGAGCTGCAAGCCACAGGATTTGCTGTTGAGGACAACCTGATAAGCACAAGACATGAACTGGGGTTCAATAAATAGTAATTACATGAACCAAAAAAGGCACAACAAAAGTCCTCATAATGCTAGAAGAATATTCAGCTTGCAAAATCAAAAGTGAGAAGTTTTAGAAGTTAAGCTAGACTATGCAGAACTTTTCATCCCTTATGCATTTGCACTGTGATGTAGCTTTACTTAAATTATCATATTTTATTGTTTCCTGTCTCATTCAATGAATAAGGAGTTACTCAATCTGTACGTAATCTTGCTATTCATGGTATAGCCTCTGGTCTTATTCTCCACACATCAGCTAAGTCTAGACTGACTAGAAAAATGATTAATTTCTGTATGGATGCCTCTTGCAGTTTAAACAGGCTGTTTAAAATGAATCACAATCATCAATAAATATTGTGTTTGTGAGAGTAGGCAATATATCCATTTTATAGGTAAGTAAAGGAGCCATAAAGAAATTAGCACTCACATGATTCAGTGTGCCCATTGATTTTTAATGCCCAGCTGCATCTTGCTTTACCAGCATATTTAATATTAATCCATTCAAATCACAGCTTCAAATTATTTTCTCTACCTGTCTTAGAAATTTTAATTCTAGTTCTTCATAGCTTGCAGACATTTCTTTTTGGAGTGTTAAAATTCCATTAGCAATATATTTCTTGTGCATAATTTTCCAGATAAAATAACTGTGAGAAAAAAATCAGAACTGTTATCACATGACATCGTACCAACACCTGCATATGTCATCAGCAAGGTTGGACACATTGGATCTGCCTCACAGACCTGTGCCTCTTGAGCTAAGAGAGTACCTCATAATCACAGCAAGTATCTTTTTCTGCATGCACCTACATTAGAGGCAGCTGGCAAACTTCACCGCAGGGGCTTTCCACATGTATATGATGATGGTAGAAGGGTGGTGCTCTCATGAAAATATCTGAAGTGTTTCATAAATATGAATGAGTTTGTCTTGTGAAACTAGGCTGTATGAACCACCTCATTCCATAGTCAAGGAACTGAAATGCAGAGACACAGCTTTTAAACTCCCCAAATTATTGAAAGTGCCCTTTATGTTTGCAAGCCCRGTCTTAATTTTTCCAGAGCACTTGACTTTTTTATTTTCTTTCTTTTTTTTTTTTATTCTTTCTAGGTATGAAAGACACTCCCACTGAAGTCTATTGTGTTTGTGAGCTGTCAGCACTTCCACTTAATCTGGCCTCAGAGATTTCCCTTAGGGCACTTGAAAAATTGAGTGGTACATCATCAGAAACCACCTATGTCACATAGGAACTCCATGGCCAAGGATGGGAAAGAAAGCAGTTCTCTGGTGTGACATTTGGCTACTTCGGTCATGAGGCTGTAYCTTTTTTTCTACAAATCTTTGCCCCCCACCATAGATATTTGTTCCACTGGTTACACCAGCCAGTAACAATAGGAATCTAACTTGGATGCTCTGAGAAGAATGTGAAATTGCTGGTCTGGGAGCACTTCTGTACCTCTGAACACTAGTGTTCAAGCCAACACTAGTGTTAGTGTTCAAGTGGACTCTAGCTGGAGGAGAGATGTGCCTGTACTGGCACCCACTGTCTACTGTCTACTGCAGCTTCCTTGTACAAGACAAAAGTGAGCCACAGTATATCCCAGCCAGGACCCCTGCCCGGACAAGAGGATTCCACCTTCTCCCTCTTAGTTTAGGCAGAGCCAGCATTAGCCCTGGTGGAAAGTTATGGAGAATATGGGGAACMCACAAACTCCAATCTCCTCACAGACACGCCCAAGTTGGGTGCCTGATGTTAGTCTCTATCAAGATGCTGCCTTTTATCCTGGTAGTCCCTGCGTGGGATTGGATATAAATGAGAAGAARTGGCTCAACATGGACCTACCATGAACATGCCAGGGCTGCTGGGGAACAGAAGTAGGAGGAATTGTGAAGGGGAGCCTCACTATAGTTTTACTGGCATTTAATACCATTAAAGTCATATTAATACCATATAAAGTAATATCGTGCAGTACAATATCATTACATTACAAGTAAATACTATGGGAATAATGTCTTCTTTCCTCCAAAAGCCAGCTGGATGAGACCTCTGGAACCTTTCGGAGGGAGAGGTGTAAAAGGCACATTTGTGTAGGCATACATACAGAGACACAATTTAATTCTTCAGTTCACTCGTGGGGGGTTTATATCCCTTTGGCACTGCAGGAATTTTTATCTACTCATTTCAAACATATTTCTTCATGTTCTTTAGTGTATGGTCTCAGTCGCTGATCCTCACTTGGATATTATTAAATAATGAAAGCTGATAGAAGTTGCCAGYCAGTGCTGAAATACTATTTACCACTGAGATTCTGTAAGAGAGAACACTTTGTTCTGTCCTCAAAAAGGACAGGTGAATCTCAGCTAGCACTTGGTCGTGTTGCAGTCTTCATGGTCAAGCCAGAGTCTTCTCAGGCCTGGTAAGAGCACTCTGGCTCCTGACATCTCCCAAAGGACTCTCAGATGATTTCTGTTATCAAACATATTCTCCTTGCTAGCAGTAGCAAGCTGTCCTGAAGACGTAGATATTTCTTCTTTCAGTCTCTCCCTCCCACCTCCCCCCACCAACATTTAGACCAGGTATTCTTCCCCATTTACAAATATCTCACATCCTGCTTCTGACAAAAGCATTATGGGATGAAATACCAGTTTCGTGTGGACAGGATCTTTTACTTTAAAAATATAATAATATCTTTTGTATAACTTCTAAGTTCTGACTTTGAAAGGATGTAAGATTGATCTTCACAATATTTTAAAAAGAACAATGACAAGTCAGGGTTGAAATTTCTCTTTAAGGATTAATTATATATTTTAAATAAATCATATTAAAGCTGAAAGACTTTCTTAATGGACACATTTGAGGCAGAATTCTCACTCTWTTTAAACACTGATGGAGCTCAAAGGACATATTGGAAAAAGGACAGAACAAAAGAAAAAGTTAGAAATTTAATATTGGATCTTATGAGATCTTCCATCAAAATAAATCAAGTAATATAGTCACCAAAGAGAGAAAGAAACACTATTTCCTGTGTATAAGCTTGAATTAATMGAATATAATAAAAGAATTCATTAAAATAAGTAAATAAAAATAAAWTTAATCGTACCAACTATATTTGAATCTAACCACACCATCTAACAATGAAGTCATGAACTCATGAAAAAATCAGTAGCCTCAGCCTAATTAGAGAAAGCAAAAGCATACGCAACTCATTCTCTCAACCAGCCAGCATTCCTCATAGCTCTTCCTGTTCATCTCTGCCACAACAACAGCCATCTGACAGAGAATGAAAACAGGAGCAGAAATAAGAAACCATCCCACCCAGCGCTGCTCTTTAATCACCCAATGCCTGAAGAAATTGGCCAAAACAGTACCAAATAATTGCATTTTTATTTTCATTTTTATAATTTTARTGAGCGACTGACAGGCTACTGTAGCTTCAAACATCAATGGTTTGGCCTRCTATGTAACAAGTTATGTACTCCAGAAGATAAGACAGCCTGTATAAACAGGGAAGCAATGTAATTAAATATGCACTTTACTGGAACTTTAACCTTCTTGAATATTTATTGATTTGCTTGTCTCAGGAGAGCTGCTTGAATTTCTTATTTCACCTAGATAGTTTAATTGTTTTCTTCAGTTTTACAGAGCCTAGATAAGACCATTATCCTTTATTGGTGGAACTATTTAGGATATTCTTTATTTATTAGGAGCAAGAGTCAGGACCCTTCTTGCAATTATTTTGCCCAGCTAAAGCTCTTTTGCTTCTCTGTAGTTGACTAGGACAGGACTATTTCTGCCTAAGTGAATACCGATTTGGGGAATCGGACATTTTGTTCCCCTTACAAGCAGAAGATATTCTCAAAAGTGCAATCTGAATGTGTAATTTTCCATAGCTACAGAGAACACTATTGTTTGTGTTGTGTCCTATATTTTTTTTTACTTTTTTTTTTTTTTTTTTTTTTTTTTCCTGCCTGGAGTCCCTAAGATCGTCAGGCTTGTGCATCTGTGCAGGAGGACCTGTGGCTGTAGGCTTTGGAGGCTGCCTCAGCAGAGCAGCCCTCTAGAAAAGCCAGCAGAGCTCTTTGGCTGTGTCACCACCAGAGTTTCTCAAAGCTGAGACAGATGTTTACRAAACATTTGTGTTTTAACAGTCTGTAGAATTTCCGTGTAGCTCTGGAGGGTTTCCAGTTTCCTTTGATATGGATGCCATTTTGCTGGATCCAAACCCTTGGCTCTTCCCCAAGAAGTTTGTGCACTTACTAGCCTGAATTAAGTTCAGATCTTTGAACTAAAAATATTCCTTTTTCAAATTACCTCAGATTGTGCCCCTCACCCTTCTCTAATAGGAGGCAGTGGAAYCTATCCTTATCATTGTTACAAGGACTGCACAAAGATCTGGGAAATGCTGTGTGAAAGCTACCTGGAAGCTTGTGTTAAAATGATCAGGCTGATGAATGARCAGGGTCATTCTCTTCTATCCCCTCCCATCCCCAACCTCATTACCATTAGGACTCTTGGTTTAGGCTGAGACGCAAAGGARCCTTTTAGAGCATTTCCCCCTTTTCCTTGTGCCCTCTGCCTACTTCCTTCTGCAGCACTCTTCCATTAGAAATAAGAAAAAAATATTTCTTTTTTCTTTTAATTAAAAAGTACTGAACAAGGCCAGCTCCAGTTCTTGCCAGACATCAGTCTGATGATTTGTACTGGCAATTTATCATCTGAGACACTCGCCAGTAGGGACAAGAGTCCCTGAAACTGACCTCTCCACAGCAAGGTGAATTTCATTATATTATTTTTCCAGTAAAAGTTTGCTTTTTAAGAGGAGAAGAAAGGGTTATAAATAGGTTAGACACATTTCAAGTCCTCAGGGATCATTTTTACAAACTTAGCTATTCCTTTAATCCTGTCTAGCAAATAGCATTTAWCATTCTTTGTATTCTGAATATTTTAACTAATATGAGTACCTGACTTCAAAATTATTTAAGCACATTTTATCACCATCAGTGCTAATATCACTCTTAATTAAGCTCAGAATATCTGAAATATGCTCACACTAAAATCTTAGGAAATCTCAATGAAAAATTTTGTTTAGCATACAAGGTTTGAACACATCTCTTCTCTAAATCTTCTAGGTTTGCAAAACTGGCCTAGGAGACTCAGATGAAAATATTTTTTCTAATAATGTCTATCACGTCCTTCTCATATAGAAATAGCTACCCTCCTGATGTTCACTCATTTTTGTGCCATGTCCTCAGTAGAACCAGAGAACTTTGCAGAAGGAAAATAACTAGAAGGAACAAAAATTTATCACACATTTTCAAATACATTAAAACACTTCCTTGGTGTTCAGCCAGACCAAGTGGATGGCAACACAAGTATGTTCTTGTTTACACAGGTAAATAAGAGGTGGTTCACTCATCTTAGTATAGTAAGTCTTAGTTGGTGAACAGAGGGCCCCAGTTCTTCAACTCAGGTGAAAATATGCCAAGAACTGGACCAGAAATATGGTACAGCTTTCCACAGAGACATCATAAGATACATGAACTGCACTTATATTTTCGCTTTCCAATGTCCAATAAAAAACTGGGATATGGGGGAAATCACAGAAAAATAGGAATGACAAAATATATGAGCAAAAGCCTGAAATATGATTGTGGTCGCCTGAAGATGTCTGGTCTGGGTCCTCAAAGCCATCATTTTCCTCTGCAGTGCAAGTTGCCTCCTCACTATATTTTTCCCTTCCCCACTATAAGGAGGGATCACTTAAGTTTATGTTAAGGTGAAGATTATACTGTCACCTGGGAAAACACAATCTGAAGTSRTTTTTTTGAAATAAAGACTGCCATGAAGAGATACTTTTTTCTGTGATTTCTCTCAATCAAAGGAAACCACTTTATGTCAAAGTTTGAACTTAATGGAATTTTTATATTAGTTCTAACATAACTTAAAAACTCATATACAGAATGCTATCACATGTAGCATTAGAGTGTTCTCAGAATTAACCCCAGAGAGGAAATTTGATAATAATATATAATTTCACCTGTRAGCACTATTGAAGATTAAACCCATAACATTTCTTTATCATTAACCTGCTGCCACTGGCATGCACACAAGTGCTCATAACTGCTCAGGACCATAGCTTGATGCCAGCTGGATCAGCTTCCCTGTAGTAAGCCCTCATATCACACAATCTTAGCTATCATCTGCCACGTAGATACGCACATCTGAAGTGGTCACCTGAGGCTCCCGTTATTTTGACTCCCATGATTTTTTATTCACTGATAAAAAGTTTTTTACCACTTGACTCCTCTTTGCCTGTGTAAATATTCTGTGCTAAATTTTGTAATTTCTCAGAGCAATTATCCCATTTAAAGTAATGTCTGCTTCAGTACAATAAGCTTTTAAATTTGTATAATTATTCAGTGATTAATTATTATGATAAAAGTATGTACTGTATTATTATGTTTGGTAAAACATTAACATACTGATGTAAAATGGAACTGCAGTTTATGTCTACGTACAACATCTGTGTGCTGCAACACRCAACTATCTGCGAAAAAGCACATTTTTGTATACAACTATGGGATACTGGCATATGATCAGCAAGTGTCCTGTTATGCTGCTGTCATGCAGTATGTTTTCCCTCCACTGCTAAAGCAATCTGGAAATATATTTACTTAGCTCTATGCTCTGACTGTCCCCTTCATCACAGAGAAGATCATACTTCTGTTGGTCCTCTGCCCTCGGCAACRTCACATTTTTGCGCAAAAAGTACTGACGTGATGTTGGAGATCAATCCTTTCCAAAACCTGCTTGCAGTGACATGGAAGTGATCATAAGGCATCCACAGTCAGTGTCCTGTAAAGAACAGCTACACCAAAAATATCCACCATGGAAATGCTTCACTTCAGAAACTGGAGCTAGATAAAGTTGAAGAAGCTGGTTAGAAGGATATTAAAAAGGAGTAGCTAAATGGGTAAAATACCCACAGGGCATTTTGGTTTATGCTGAGTTTTATAACAAATACATTCCAACTGTTAAACAGAAGGGATTCCCTTCCCCTGGTCTCCTACATCAGTGTGGCTAAACAGAAGAATCAGTGAGACTTACTAGAGAAAAAAAAAAAAGCAATGTCTAAACAGGGAAAGCTGAAAGTAAGTCATATGTCCCACGATTTGGCTGACTGAAATATTTTGAAGACCAGCTTATTGAAGCTGAAAAATAGAAAACTAAAGGCAGTGGCCAGAGGTCTACCAAAAAGATGATGTGACAGATGACCAGTTTGTAGAAAAAGTAAGGTAAAGGTAAAGCGACAGCAATACAGGGAAAATGGTTTGCATCTGTGCTAACATCTAACTAGGCTTTTTTTTACCAAAAGTCTGAAGAAATTAGAATATATGATTGCTAAACAAATTGCTGTTTGTGATAAATCCCTTCAGCTAACCTTGGTGCTGGGAAAAATGGAGTRGGACAAATCTGACACCAGTCTTTAAAAAGGGGCCCAGGAGGAATGCCAAAATTACAGACCAGTAAGTTTGATGTTGCTGCTGGGCAAAATGACAGAAGCCAAAGCAGAGAATGTAATCAGTGGACAGGTGAACACACACTGTGAAGAGGAAAGAGTCAGCGTGTCTCTTACAGTGGAGAGGGATGTCTATCCATTTATGACAGCTCTCTCTCTCAGTGTATAATTATGCTATTTTTACGTATCTCATTCTATGCCTTACTGTTGGTAAAATTTATCTGTTGCTGCTTYTTGATTGTAACTAATGTCATTCACATTTTGACAGTTCTGATAGGCTATTCACTTTTTCCCTATTCCCCCTAGGCTTGCGTGACACAAATCCAAATGATCAATTCATTGGTTTCCCTCTGCTCCAAGAAAATAAATACATTCTCTCACACCTGAGAGACCACAGTTGCATGTTTTTCATTCTAATAATTCAAAAATTCTCTGTGTTCTTCAGCCAAGGAATGAACAGTTCTTAGTGAGCTTAAAATGCTCTGACTAGCTAATTTAAGGACATCAGGTGTTCTATGGCATTTCACAGTTGTCATCAGAAAGCAGCCATTGACAACTGMAGACTTTTATTTTAAGATCAGAAATTTATGCCTCTATGAACAATGACATTCGAAATTATGGTTTAGACAATTTGGACAGAAGCATCAAGGGAGGGGAGGGCAATCATACATTTGCTTTAGTCAAACTTAAACTCTAAAGAGCCATAAACTATGAAAGTAAAKTTAACTGATTTTTTGGTATGCATAAAATTGTCCTGAAAGTGAAATCCTGTCTTCAACAGAAAAAATAAAAAAGAAATTTGAGAAGATTTGTTTTTAGAAATTTAAAGTTTTAAGATCCCAGTTTTCTTGTGAAAAACATTTTCACAGAAAGCTTTTTTTCTCCTAAAGAAAAATGCTTTGTCTTGAAATTGTTGAGCAATTTTAATTATAATATTGTTTAAATAAATTAATGGGAATTTAGAAATTTGTTCTTCATGTTTGGAATTCTTACTGTGGTTTTCTTCCATGCATTTAGTGAAAATATTAACATCATTCCAAATAAAAACTTAAATTGAGATTTCCTGAGTCACTTCCCACTTGTTTTTCACATGTATTATTACTGTGATCTCAACATTAAAATAATCAGCTTATTTTTTATAAYATTTATGTAAATATGTTTTGCACTGCTGGTGCTTAATTCTTTATTCAGTTGATGAATGATATCCATTACTATCTCTGTGAATCTTGAAATGAAAAGATTTTGAAAAGCCAAACAGGTGGTGAGATACTCTAAAACTCCTTTATTCTATTTGAATTTTCCTAAATATCCCAAGCCCTGTTTTATTTTCTGTATAAGAAATTGGCATGATTCACTTCTTATAACTTCAAGAAAATATAATCTCACAACACAGCATTTCCATTCATAACGTACAGGATGTACATACCAAAACTGCTAGAGACAGTAAAGTGATGAGGGTAGCATAAGAACCTARTAGGAGAAGAATAGAATGAAAAAACCTTTATTATTTGTCTTGCTGCTGACATGGCTTCCAGAATTTGTATTTTGAAGAATTCTGCCTATAGCCTTCAGAAATCTTGCACTGCAAGTCTGGATTGTTTGGAATGGTTGGAAAGTGCATTTTCCCGTGTAATCCTATCCTGTCACCCCTGTGCCTAGGCTTGGTAATCTTGGACATTTGCTGTGGCACAGAAGCCTACTGTAAAGGAAAAAGGGGGACACAACTTCCCTGAGTCCAGTTTGAAGTTGCTGTGCCACAGGTGTGTCTCAGCCTGACTGAARAGATAGCCCTTATTTTCCAAAAACAGCAGAAATGCAGGTTCTTTCTTTTGAAAATCTCTTCCAGACTAAAGAAAGAAGGGAAGTTCACCACAAAAGACTGCATGGAATTCAGTTTGTCTGCTACAGAAGGACAGAGAATTTAGCAATCCCTTCTGAGGTTTGAATCAGTRGCGAGCAGGAAAAAGAAAGATCTGAAGTCAGTAATGTACGAAATTAAATGTGACCTCTCATCTCACAATCAACTCAGATTATCTAATTAATGTTGAGAATATTGAAAAAGTCGTAATAAACCTAGGCTGMAGGTAAGACAGGACATGTTAAGCATCAGTAAGTATAATCCTTCTGCAAAGACAGAACAGAGCAGTGCTGTGTACCAGCCCCAGCTGGAGAGCTCCCAAAACCRTGATGAGGTCAGAGATCTGTAATCAAGCAACTGAGGGAGAGCTTGGTGGTGTTCAAGCACAGAAACAGTGTGAAAAACATGTTGGTCTGGCATGCAAACCATAAGTGTATAAGGCAGTGCTTGCTCYTAATTAAAACTAGGTAGAGGTATCAAGACTAAAGTCCGATGATTTGTCTCAGTGGGTAAGGTAAATGATATATAAGCAACATAAACTGGAAAACTGAAGGGGAGTTTAGGGCATCTTTTGGGGACAAGCTAAATAGGGCTCCACTCAGGAGCTCAATAATCAATAAATGCCTTTCCTGGGTGATGTTACTTACATCTTACTGAGCCTCCAAAAATTGTTTTAACACTTCAGTCTTTTATTTAACTTATCTCTCACTGCAAAATCTTTATCAAAGATGTCRTGGGATGTAACTTCTTTTAGAACAGGAGTTTCTGTATGGCAGAAGATGCACTTGACAATAGTCTCTGTGTTAGAGGTCTAGTTCTCAAACACCTTTCATTTTTGAGAATTTCATTTGTATGTGAACACAGTGTGCTAAGTTCCCATTTGTGTAAAAAATGAAGGAAATTCTTGTTTAAGAACATTTCATACCAGCCTTTCCCAAGTACAAATGATCAGGGAGGTTTCAAAGCAATTAAAAATCAGTCTCAATAGTATTCTGCTTTAAAATGTCACCAGGGACCTTTTCAGKCACTGCTTTTAACACTACTTCCCCTGCACTCTCTGGCTCTCTGTCTCCCTCTCTTTTTAATAAACATTTTGGTTGTCAAAATTGGCTTGACCTGAAAAAATGCAAGTTTGCCCTTAGGACCAAGGAGAATTTTTCTGCAGAGTATAAAGCACATTGCCTGAACTGTTTCAGAGCTACAGATCATTAAAAATAAATTACTCAGTTTGAATATTTTAAAAGCCATTGCTATAAAGATTAGAGGTATCTATCAGGCTTGTTTTTAACTTAGGAAATCACCATTAAAAAGAAGAAATAGAAATAACTGGAAGCAAATGAGGACTTGTTTATAGTGCATGAAAGATTAGTCAGAGGCATATAACTTACACGGGTCATCTGTATAACAGGTTAATAAACATTTTGTATGCTTTTTTTACTTGCTTTTTTATTTGTTTGTTTTGATAGAGATAAATGGAAAATAACAGGAGTTACTTTTTGGCATACTTGAACAAAAATCCATTTGTCCTGGTGAAGTCAATTGATGAGGAAGTCTGGGAGGAAAGCATTCTCACTTCTAAGTAGGTACCTYGGTCACAGCTTTATTCCGCACAGTGTCATAATTAACTTGTGAAAATAACAGAAATATTCACACAAGTCATAAACCTTCCTATGGTCATTCAGCTGCCCATGCCTGCCCACCTGGATGAGTTCCCAACAAGTTAATGGTATCTGTTTCCAAAGAATTTTGGAGAACTGAATTGCTTCAGCCCTCCTTGGGACAGCTTTGACTAGCGAGCATCACCTGCTTGGAAAAGCTTGGAAAAAGCACCAAAAAAAAAGGCATCACTGCCTCCTTCATCTTCCTCTCAATCAAAGCACGGGTAAGAGCAGATCAGGAATCTGCAGGAGGCACTGGTCCTCCCTGCAAAGGCATCACAGCCTCCCACAACCTGACCCTACAGTCCAAACTGGACAGGTAGCTGTTGGAGATACACCTTACCTGCCCAGCAGACCTAYTGCTTTTGAGTGGGTTTGCTGCCTAGGCAGCACTGACACGGAGAGCAAGATCCATGTGTTGGAGCAGAAGCAAGGAAGAGAAGTTTTGCTTGGTTTGCAACTGGATTGTTTTCCAAGGAAACAAATCTTGTCAGAAAAATGCAAAGAGATGTAGAGAGACAAATAAGGGGGTAAAATTCATACCCACTTCCCTGCTTACCCTCGGATGGAAGTTAAAGTGCAGATAGTTCATTTTGTTTCTTTACACATTTGAACAACCAAGCTGCAAATAATGGGCTGGATGACAAAGCCCACTTTCTGATTTTTTAACCCTTTTTCCCATAGTTTCACATGAGGTGACTGCCTATGAAGWGGTTGTGGTGAGAAAGCTCCAGACTCCTGTCTTTAAAAAACAGCATTGGCATAGRATCCCAAAAATTAAAATACTCACTTCCCAGTTTAATTGCACTGTAGTAGCTCTACTACCCTCCTTCAAAGAATACTCTGGCAATATCTAAAACACACTTTTGCTGACTGCTTTTCTGGTGTAAAYCTTCTTTCTCAATGAGGAAACAAACAAAAAGGAAAGATTTGAAGACTATTTTCTATTTTTTAGAGGCACAAAGTGATACTTAGGCTCRTAGTCCATGTAGAATTAAAAGTCACAGCAATGCTTCTCATGAATRCTACAAAGCCTCTAGTTCACCTTCTCCTGAACAGGAGAGAGAGATTTATATTTGGACATTTGTATCAGTTACCTTAACCAGTTGACTTGGTTATTTGTTAGGGGGAGGAGAGGTGTCTTTATTTTTAAGCTTGTGCTCTAATATGAATKAAGAACCACATCCCCTTACTTCAGAAAACGTAGACAGCAAGACAGACAGGAAAAGTCTCCTCACTACCTATGCAACGAAGTATAATTTTCTGGTAACTGTGGGGTTTAAGACTCTAAACAGCAACATCTGTTGACATCTAGAAGATGCACACAGGTGCCCAGTTTTGCCTTGCTCTCTCCCTATCTGCACTGATAACAAGACTTCAGATATCAGCTTCCTGAAGTTCTGGTTGAGCATCACTAACACAGAAAAAGCAGGCACCAAAGCTCCCAGGTTTCTTTATAGCCYGGCCTTATCCATCAGAGAAAGCCCTTCTAAGCTCAAACCAAATTAACTGGTATCTCCTCTTTTTTTTTTCCTTCTCTGTCCACTGCCCTCCTTTACCTCCTCCTCTCTGTCTAAACAATGTGTGAGCAATATGAAAAAAGGTGGTTCTAGCACCTTTTGTTTCTGATATGATATTGTTTCCCTGTGTGAATTTCCTTTTTCTAAATGAAAGGCTTGACAATGCAAGTGACCAACATCTGRATCTGGGTTTTTTCTTCAAAATTTGATAAGCATGTAGAAGGGATTCACTGATGGGTTTGAATTAATTCTTGGCCTGTGGTTATTCTACTTTTTAAAATGAACACACACAAAAGTGACAACTTATTGTAGGAGAATCAACTTACATATGAGAATCATATTGGATTCTCATAAAAGTAGATGAATTTTTTAAAGGCTAGTTTAAATAGAGCTCTGTGTTAATAGCTAAGCAATATATATTACAAAATAGAAAAAACCAGCTTTTTTTTAAAAAAAAAAAAGACAGTTCATATGAAAGGCTAAGTGAAATGACTAATTGCAGTGCTGAACATTCGGAAAAGAAAGTACACCACCTACCAAGGTCCAATGGACCCACACAGTCATGCAGTTTTCTTTGGTCATGGGTGCTCTTTGGCCTCTCTTGAATACTTACAGAAGGGAAATGTAAATAAGCTGAGACRTATTCTCCAGCCCAAACTTACTGAAAAACTCAAGGGCAGAAAACAAGGTTTCTACAGAGACACAATATAGTGATTACTGCCTTTGGAGAAGATCATGTGGGCTTGCATGACAAGAAAAAGGAGAAACTGTTAGCAGGGGAAAGGATATCAGCTTTGAAGACACTTACTCCACAGGGTAAAAAAAAMCAAGGATTGATGCAAGTGGTAAGGAGGTCATGAGAGGTGGTAAGAGGTGAAGTACAAAAACAGCCACAAACRAACAGAGATGTGTGAGGAAAGGTATTATAAAGCCCAGCAGCCTGAGTTTGATAGTTTATTTGAGGCCAGAAGCCAAAGGAGAAATTCAAGCGTGGTTGTATAACTGCTGCATACAGAAAACCATATTTATGTGGGGAAACATACAGTGTACAGAACACAACACAAAACCTGTTAATGGACAAAATATTTTAACAAGTTTATGTTTTTATCTAGCTGTATGCAGCCAGCTTACTTATGAAAGAGAATCTGCAGTTTGCACTACAGCTCTAGGAGAGTAGAAAATTGTTATTTCACATGACACTTGTTATTAATGATTATAGTATTTGTTTAATGACTAGTCTTCTATTTTTTCCCACGTTCCTATGACAGCAATTATCACATTGTTCTAGGTATTGTGATTGGGGATGGTAATTTTAAAGGGTGTAATTTACTTCTGATTACTATATTGTGTCATATGAATGACTATACTTCAKCATAGTGTACAGTACTGTGGCAAGAGAGAGTAGCTACTGCCTTGCCTGAGGCTTGGTGGAGAGGAAAGAAATTAAATGTTGACATGAAGGACATCTTCTGTTTAAACAGAATCGCTTGCTTGGAATACAACACTCTCAGATGGACACTGTGTAGTGAAGATAGAGACAAACTGAAGAGTACGGAATTCTGTGTCTTCATAAAGATTGCYTTTTTAAATCCTCAAAAAGGTTTTAAATCCTCTAAAAATGCCTGTTGCTAAAGTTGCCTACAGTATGGAAATAACTAGGGTAATAAACATTTATTTACATAAAGTAACACAGGCAATACTGCATGACTACTGTGTATCATTACAGTGTTATGTGAGGCACCTGACTTGCTCTCATATATGGGCTTTTTTCTATTTCCTATATTGCATTATATCCTCTTATATTATATAGGCTATGTTACAGATGGCTACACTATATACTYCATTACCCTAAAATGTGAAGTACCAAAGCTGAGAGGTTTCTGAAACAGCTATTTTGCTTGTACAATCCAATCTCTTCAGTAAAATTCTTTCAGATTTATGCCAGTCATGTATGAGAAAGAAAGAGCGAGCTTGGATTCCTGTYACTTTTCTCTCTTCCAGCTGTATACTGAAACAGTAGAAATAATTATTCTGCGGCCTTGGGGARCAGTATATTGACCCTTTCCGTTCAAGTAGTGGAACAGTTATGTCAGTAATGACATGCTTCCTTTGTTAATRGTACTGGAGCAGTCTGACATAAAATGTCACCTGATCTTCTCAGTCTAGCATGGCACCCAACATCTCAGCCCATTGTGTACATATAAATTTCAGCAAATTACTTTGGCACTATACCAAGGTGAAAGAAATGCTTTGRAACTTTGTGCTTTCTAAAAAAATTTTTAAAAAGTATCCTTTTCACCAAGCCTAACCCTTCAGGCAGGTAATACTGATGAGCTATTTGCTAAGAATAAGTAAGATGAAAGATCAAATTCCAATGAAGGTCACAGACAAAGCTGCTAAATCATTTGAAGCATTAAGAGATAATGAAGTAATATGCTGAAGAGTAAAATAATCAATAGGGCTAAAGAATTTTATGTTTTGCTGTCCCTTCTTAGACTAACACAGCTCTTTGACGTGCAGCCGTGTATGTGGCTGCCTGCTACCTCTACATATGAAATGTCATTATGTCTCACCAAAAGGCCCTTCAGCAGGCAAAACTGCTGGCATGCATGTAAAGACAGCAAGAAGCACAAGGGCATCACCTGAGGGCCTTTAAAAACACAATTACCACAAATACCTGACTTGCTCAGAGACGAAGTTAGAATTAAGCAAAAATCCTGTGGATGAGAACGAAGGAACTGCCTATTTTTTGCTATTTCAAGTTCAAGATGGAGATAAAATGAGATGCCTAAGTGATGGACCCCCATAASCACCAGAACATAAAATAACAGCAGGGCAACCTGGCAATGAGAAAAGAACCAGTCTTGCTGTTTTCTTAAAATTTTTCTACTTCAAGTTGCCCAACATTCAGTTCAGGCAATTAGCAGTAGCGAAAGATGATGGAGAAAGACAAAGTCTCAGAGAAAAGAGGTAGTAAAGTATGAGAGATTGATTAAGTATCTTGAAAAGTATTGGCAATGGCTGTGCTGAAGTAAAAGGATGAAACATAAATCCAAAAATTACTATTTGTTTTGTGAGGTACTGCCAAACYACTTTGAGATACAAGCGAAGCAGCTACTGCCAAACCACTCTGGAGAACTTCCCTTTCCTAATATAATTGTGGGATGGGATATTTATCCCGATCTCGGTAAAGGCTGTTGAGTACAATTATAGTGTGTATACTTTGAGGGTATTTTCTTAGTGCTGGAACTTTCTAACAAAAGGATCTGGAAGGCCTTGACCACTGCAGCACTATCACTTTTAAAACTTGGACAAATAGGTCTGCAACTAGTGCCAAAATATGTCCTTTGGTTTAGCATTTTATTTGCTTGATAGTTTTCATGGAAAATTGAGGTTGCTGAAGTAATTTTTTTTCTTTTCTTCTTTTACAGAAAAACATCTGGTTCTTAACAATTAAAGCTCAGCAACTGGAAATGGCTGGGCACCTTGGATGGCATTTCTTTCAAGAGTAAGACACCCAAATTCACACGTTCAAGCTCCCATTACAATTAATAGAGATCTAGGGCTCAGTTCAGATGCCTAAAGGTGGACCTGTAGTGCTCTTTGAGTTACCTTAGKATATCCAAAGCACCCACTCAAGGGTTGCAGATATGAATATAGTCAATGGAGTCTAACAAGCAATTTGGCTTTCTCTAAAGGAGAAAGGACTGAGGTTAGTTGTTTAAACAAAGACACAAAGTGCCATTTAAGAAGACCTAGGTTACCCCTGCTGTCCTTCAGTCACCTATGCAGAGGGGCTCTGGTCTTTCATAGGTCCCACCTCATATCTGACTATGTGAATGTCTCAGAAACTCTAGGATAACTCAAAAGGCACAAAGCACCTCTGTCAGAGCAACTATCTTGAGTGCAAGATGTCCGTTGACTATAGTGGGAGCTTAAATAGCTGCCTTGCRTGTAGAACCCCAATACGTAGAGACATTTTTTAGGGGTCATAGTCACAAATGGATTCCCCATCTTTTRTAGCTGTGGGTGGAAAAATCCTTGATTCACATAAATCCAAAATACAGGCTCCTGAAGCACAGTACTGTTGGTGTGATCACACCTTGCTCCAATTTGATTTCCTCTTGTTTTGTTKTCTTGAAGACAAGAGAGTTGGTAAGTGGCATTCTCATGGTTATTTTTCAATTAACCTCAAAAACAGTCATTATTCGTTGCCGACTTACCCAAACCAGAGGTATAAAGAAATGGTATTACTGTTTGCCTGGTTTCTCCCAAACTTAGCCTTTGGATGATTTCTAGACTAGCTTTAACTGAAGTATGTGTTGGTTTGTTTTTTTTTTTTTTTAATAGATCAGAAAAGATGAGAGTCATAGGGTTGGTACTCTTCTGCAGTAAGAAAAGCTGTCCTTAGAAGAGCTATCTGTGTCCAAGCAACAGCCATTTGTGTCCAAGCAACAGCCTCACTCACTCTGTTCTTTGACCTCTTCCTCTTAAGTGACTGGAAATGTTCAAACAATGACAAATAGGAACATTGTAAATCCCCTGAAAAATGTTGACATTGGTGGGGATGGAGCTCACAGTGTGAAGGTCACAGAGCATACCTCAGGCAATAATGCTGGCTCTCACAGCACTAACATCAACCATGGCATTAACAAGACAGCTGCACAAAAAAAATCTTATATCCAGCAATAAATGATAACACAAATGCCTGAGGACRGGTTATGGGAGCTTCTTGGTAATCCATTCTAGTGCAGATTGTGAAGCACGTGCTGATACTCAGAACCACTACCTGTGCACAAAGGCAGAGCTAAGGAGCTCTATCAGCCTCTTTTCTAAGATGGTTGTTAGCAGAGGTTTCAGTAAAGTACCCTGAGAGCTATGAATTCTTATCCAGTGCCTGCCACTGCAGCTTTTTACAGTGAAGATCCACCTGACGCGCTGTCTCAGCGCTGAATACTATTCAACTGAAATGTCAAGGCTTCAAGCACATTACAGGGGTTTTGCTTTGTGGAGTTCTCACCCTTCCTGGCTAAAATTTGTTGCTTGAATAACAGGGAGACAAACAAGTTTTTAACAATGTGAATGATACTGTATCAATGCTCAGTGTGCAGATGTCTTGTCTGTCACTAATTCTAGCTCTGATGTTTATGCTACTTCTTCAAGCTAGTTGGGATATATCTAGGAGAGGTGGGAGGTATCTGATTATATTCCTAAAGGGCTGTCATTAATTATCAGTGGCAGATGAAGAGGTGAATTTTTGAGCTTCATTCAGAACACAAACCTGTTTAATGAGGGTTTTGGAAATTTGAATCGAGCTTAGTTTTACTGAGCAGAATGGTAGGATACAAGCAGTTCTAAAGGTTTCAGTAATACATGGCCTGTTACAAGTTTAGTCTTTTTCAAGACTTCCCATAAGCTGCAATTTTATTCGTTCAAGAGCCAGGGGCATTTTCTTTGACTTGATCTCATTAACAGAAGTGAAGTAAAACAATACTTGAAACATAGTGGGGGCATACATTGCTGTTTAAATTGCAGAGCTACCAGAGCCTCAGTAACATGGCTAGAAATGAAAGAGYAGAGTGAAAAAATCAAAAAGCCATAAAAAGAGAGATCAAGAAGAGGAACGGTTTATTGGTCATGGATAAAAACAGTTAAAAAAGGAAAGAAGAACTGCAAAAGAAAGTTAATTAAAACTAGTGTAAATACTATATGTAAAGAAAGTAAAATAGCATCAAATACARAATTCATAGACCAATAAGAACGTAAGCCTTTCTGTTTGCACTTTATCTTTTTTTGCATAAATATGTTAGAAACTATTTTTATATATTTGCTCTTAGTATACCACAGCGAGACACCAGTCACATGCTTTTACCTATGCATGTGCTTTCTGCTTGGTTAATGCCTTCTTATAGCATTGCTGTTCTTTAGCACCACTGACTTTTGTCCGAGAACAGTACCATAACCCTCCACATGACTCTTCTACTCTTACAGTCACCAATGCTGTCCTACTCAATCCACTTCAAATTGCAGTTTATTATGGTTTGGAACTGAGAAGYGGCTGCTCAGTTCTGTTTGATGTTGGGCTAATCATTCCAGGAGCACACAAACAAGGGTTTAACAAATGGAGCACCATAAGACCGAGATGATGGTATAACAAGCATGTCTAGTAAATAGGGTAGTCACAGGATACTGGTGATCTAAATCAGTTGCTCAGCTAGTCTCTCTCCCACCATAGGAAAACACAATATTGCTAGCAAGTGTTTGGCTTCTTCCTATAAACCCTTCTTTCCTTCTCCAGCATTTTCACTATCTTTGTATTTCTCTCAGGATGAAATTACTTTTATATCAGCTGCATTTCAAAAACCTTGAGTTCTTCTCCCTCCATATCACATATTCAGGGAAGGGAAAAATATCTAGTAACAGAGTTATCATTTGAGCAAAGTTCTTCTTGTACAAACCAACCAAAAAAACCCGAAAAAGTAAAGCACAGGGCTTATCTTCKGAAATCCACCAATAGAACTGAATCAATTAAGAAACAGGCCTGGAATTAGTATAATTCACATAATACATCTAAACATTCCTCTATATTTCCACACACAAAGAGTGGCAAGTCCCAAGGAATTTATTGGTGTGTTTTAAATTCCTTCCATTAGTTATTTTTCCCTTCAAGTCATGCTAAGGGGCTTTACTAACAAAAGATTACAGTTACTGTATTTTTTACATTTCAGATAAGGACTGTGGTTAATTACCATGTTGTCTTAGTAATGATCAACTGTTTGGGACAAGTTGAAGACTTAATGTTTTCCACCATGATTGTTACGGTAATAGATATCAGTAGTTTGATACTAATACTTCTCATACCACTAGTGGCACTGCAGTCGCTTATTAAATGAGYACTAATTTAAAAAGACACACTGTGGTCAAGTTTTAGGTAAACAGAACACTTCCTAAAGTTCAAAGAACCAAAGGAAAGGAAGAATTGGCCTGTTTCCTGGTTATGTTTGTGACTATTTCTTCCCCTAAAATTTACTTGACTGGTGAAAGGAAAAATACTCAGGTTATTCAGTAACACAGAACACTGTACCTGGCATCCTTGAGTCAATGGACCCAGAAATATTTGGGCTTATATTCTAGCAATCTAGGTGAATGTGTTAAGAGAGCACCTCATTTTAAATCAGTTTACTATGTATTTACATAATTCTCCTATTTTTTTCTAATTCTCCCCAGCTAGTTGTCACGTTGCAACTTGATAACATAATACATAGTCCAGCARAGCAAAGGCAACCAAAGAGATCTGTTCTTATCTTTATTCCTTAATTGTACATATTTACATTTAGTAAAAYCTTTGTTAAATTTCTGCACCACAATCTGACTTAAGTTCTCACTAATACACTTGTTTAATGCTGACATTGAATTTTATTAAAAAATGAACAAATATTTGCCAAAAATCCAAACCAATTTCAACAAAGGAAAACATAAAATTCTTGCCATATTTTTAATGCTTATTTTTTGGTTTATTTTGGTTTATTTTATTTTAAGGTTTCAATCATCAAATGATGAGAGAGAAAATACACCATATGATTTTCATGATCCGACACACATCATATGTAATGCTTACTAAACAGTTAAAATAAACAGCCTATGAATAACATATCCATGCTGCCCAATGGATACCTAGAAATAAAAACACTTGCAGAATGCAAAATGCTACACAAACCATTTGCAAACAGAAAAAAGGGAATTCCACCAGCCCCAGTTGTTAGAAGATAATGGCATTTAATTTGGCATTCACAAGGCACACATCATTTAAGATACTCCTATTTATAGAAACTTGGGATGACTTACCATAGCATCATAGAGTATATATTTTCATATACAGAGTACCTGAAAATTCTTATCTCTATCATTGTGCTATTTTTTAGAATTTAAATAATTTAGTGCAATCGGACCATCAAGACTAGTCTTGCAATTTGCCRGTGTGTCATTCTCCTTATGGACATCTACAGAAAATCAAATACATGTAGGTACTTTATTTCAAGAGATATTTTTTTCTAGTTAAAAAAAAAAAAATCTATCTGTGATTCTCTCTTCTGTGTTTCTGGAGTCACTAGAGGACCTTAAAAAGGTTTTATTATCTTTAGGTATTTAACCAAAAGATATCTCTTTTCCAGTAAATTCTTTCCTTTCCTCAACGACAGAGCACTTAGGAGTCTTTGATTTCATTGCAGTAAGTCCTGAAGCTTGCTTTCCATTATACAGTATATTCTACCTATTAGATGAGAATTGCACAAAAATCTTTCAAAARAAATAGAGGCAAAGAAAAGGAAGAAGCTATTTCTCACAAAGGTAATCTCTCAACTGAAACTAGAAAGGAGTCATAACATGGAAATATTTGTAGTAACCTGCAAACTTGCTGCAAAATATCTTTACTTTCTCCTCCAGAATAGCCCAAGTAAAAGTAAATTACCATCTTAGCTAATGATGCCAAATTGTCCTTTAATTTTTGCAATTGTAACAGTGCTCTTCTGATGTATAAAACAAGTCAGGCTTGTAGGGAGAAGTAGTGGGAAGTATCTTTTATGGAAACTGATGGAATAATTTGGGAAGGTGGACAAGGTTTTCAGCACTCGGAAAGCAGATGAGGAGGACAACAGATTTTACCTACCCTAAYGCTACCCTAACAAAGACTTCCTTCTCCTTCTATGGTGTGTTATTTTCCTTATTTTCCCTTTGGAATTTTTCTGCTCAGCCTTATCACCATAGACAATTAAAACCAGAAATCAAGTTTGACCTCAGAAAAAGGTTTTCAATTTCTTATTTTTTACTGGTTGGAGCTGGTTCAAGCAAGTATGTTGCAATGGCAATGTGAAAAAAAAAAAAATGTCTTTGAGTTATCGTAGATTTAATTAACACAGGGACACAAAGGGAAAGAGGAAGGCTATAAATACACAAAGGTTCTGAAATGCCACATAATGTATCTTTAAGTGACTAAACAAGATACGTGAAGGAATAAGTCTCTGAAGCCATATTACTAAGAGTTGTTTCCTGTGGTTTACATTCAGTGCTCTGTCACAAAAGGGTGCTGCTTAACTCAAGAAATCCTGTGACTCAGAAAGCAAACTAGGAGTCTGGATTCCATCATCCTTGTCTGCATGCAGAAGTATTTTTACCCCACTACTAGATCAAGAAAAGTYAATGGGCAACAAAAAAAGAATGAATTAGAACAAATAACAAAAACAAGGATGGTAATTCACTCTAATTACAAATGCTGTCTCTCTAGCAGAGAACTGCAAGAGGAGTTACTTTTTCTACGAAAGCATAAATCACTTTCTAAGTCTGCTCTGCTCAGCCTTTTTAATGCATGGCTCCCTTGCATTTTTCTAAAGGATCCAGGAACATCCTGGATTTTTCAGAATATCTTTTTCAGATTTTCAGAAACTTTTCAGAAAATACCAAAGGCCATCCTGCAGRGAATTGTCATAACAGCTTTCAGTTACAATCTAGTAACAGTTTGGTGAAATTTTCATGATATCTCTTTACTATTTTTATTTCCTCCCATTTTATTAGCATATTCGCAAGTAGGGGATTGTGTGTAATGTAGCTATTTATCTTGCTTGGAATCATTTTTGTCCCATGTCCTGAAGAGCCATGACACCTCTATGTRTAGGAAACAGGTCACAGTTTAAGAAGTACTGGTTCAGACATGCAAAAAACCCCTCCATTGACTTGGTCTACTGGCACATCACCAATGTTAACTTTTGTTGGCTGCAACCARAATCAGAAGGTCTCACTGGCAACACATTGCCCTTATATGAGGATCATCCTTTAGGTTTATGCTTGGTTCTGTAGTGTCGATAATCAACCAAGTCGTGGCCTCACCTTGCACAATTCAGATAACATATCACACCCATGTGATTTCCAGCTATCGTACTATTCATATTAGTATGAATGTATCATACGAATGAAAAAGGACTTCAGTCRTATTAAGGGGAAAGCTTAATATTCACATATTCACATAATAATAACCGCATATTATKCAATCAATATCTTGAACCCATACAGTTGCTTAAAGTTTAGTATGCAAGAGGTTGATCAGCAGAAATTGGGAGTCAAATCCAATTTAAAACCAGCACAATACTTCTGTTCTATTTGAAASAGAAACTTCTCAGCTTGACCACTTAGTGTACCACACCAGGACATATAGAGGTATCAGGAATTTTTACCTACATCCATTTTCCATAATCTGAGACTAACGAGAATTGCATAAAAAAGTTACAAAAACTACAGAAGTGTGAGCACCCAAGKGAAAAGAAGAGAGAACTGTTCCATGTCTTGCACCCCGTCTTCAGGAAAGGGATATGCAGGGTTTCAAATATGAACATGAAAATTGGTAAACAAGGGAAAATTACATCTGCATATTTCCTTTTAAAACTCATATCACTAGGAGTGATCTTAGCTCTTCCAGCTCTTCCATGTCTTCTGATTTCATCCAGATGGCTGATGTCGTCCTTCCTGTGCAATAGTATCAGGTAGATCATTGCTTGYCAAAGTGATGTTTCTGCATTTATTTTTCAGGTGGTTTGGATCTCCACCCACTGAACTTTGGGAAGCTGCTTAACCCTATGTACAAGCARTATAAGACACAATCCTCCTGAATTGGTAGCATTGATAGGTGTGGATGTCTTTAAAAAAATGAAAGACAATGGAGAATAAGAATCTAGTAAATCTCCAAGGCCATGAGATACCACAGCTTCACAAWTTTCCYTCYGAAAGGCAATCATARAAAAGCAACTTCTTTCATCACATCTCAGAAAGTACAGAAAAARGAATCTCTTTAAAAACTTCTCTTTCAGAAATGTCTCTCAAATGGAGGACATACCTTCTTGAGTTTTGYCTAATTTGGGTACTAGTTGTTGTCTTGGTTTGTGTCTTCATCAGCTGATCTTACTTACCTGCATTTTCAGTTGGCTATGCAGGATGAATATACTACTGTTAAGAAAGAAATTTTCACCTTCACGTCAAGAACAAATTACTCTGAATACAATGCCTTTACAGTTTTACCATCAAATTGTTTCATTCAGTTTCTGCAAGGTCATTCAAGCTCCACAGATTTTRTTTAAAAAGGCTGACTTAAAAATGAATATGAAGATTTTAAAGTGAAATTTCYATTAAGAGCTCTAAAACTTCCTGTTTTCAAGTTAACGTTCTTAGACTGTCTGCTTTTTAAAGCAAATGCCATTTTTCCCAATACATTTGTCAGTGACCATAAAAAACTGAGAAGAGAGCAGGAAAAGAACAGTTAAAGGACAAAACTGCCACTTAATATTATTATGAAAATAATRCTTTTTAAAACTCGCTGGAAATAAGCACTAATAGCCCTAAAAACCATCAGCAATGAAAGCTGATACATTAAATCCCTCCCACTGAGTGTCAATATTTGTGTTGTTTTCAGGTCCTGAATAAGAAACAAAAAWTCAAGTAAACACTATATTGGTCAGCCATCATTCTTCAAATGGTAGCCTTGGATTTGTTGGAAATYAACATGAATGGGTCCAAAACCCAGGACACTGTCTTCATGGTCCCTGCCAACTCAGAAACACCCCAGGTGGGGAAAACAAGCATAAGATTAGGGAGACTTTCTGGGGAAAATGGCTTATTGTCAGGAGGCAAAAGAGTACACAGAAAGGTTGATATTATCATTTATGAACACTTGACGGGTTTTCAAGGTCAACTCTGAGATCACTTGTGATYATTTGTGATCACTCATACTTGCATAGATAGCTCTTCATGTCCAATTTTGCAAGTTGAGGCTTTCTAAACAGATTGTGGTCCTTCATTGCTCCACCCACAAATGTTGCCCCTTTTACTAGTGGCAGAATTTAGAGGTTTTCCAAAGGAGAAGTCAGTGACACAAAACTCCAGTTCCCACTTGAGTGGAGCCCAATGTGCCCTCTGCAGACTGCTCATAGGCAATGCCCTCTTTGACAGTTACCAACCCCATAATGATGCCCAGATCCTGGGAACCATCCCAGTGCAGAAACTGCCCCTTCACATCTGCAGCAGGCAGCAAGCAGTCAAAAGTGATGCCTTGCAAACCTTCTTCAGCCAAAGTAAAATGTAACATACTGCTTCTCAAAGTAAACGACAGAAATCTTACAATGCAGGGTTATCTTAACAGCCCCACTGGGGGACTCCACACTTGCACACTAGGAAGCTTGAAAGTGGAGAGAGAGAAGAACAAATACCTAGGGATGGCCAAGTACTTCAGTCAATGGCAAGAACAAAAGAGCATCAATCGTGTCTTTTTTTCACAAGTTCATCTAAACTTTTTCCTGTTGGCTTGACGGTCTTCCCCATTAAATAATTGACTTATAAGAAGAAAATAATAACTGTCAAGAAAAGCTGAAGAGAAACATAGTTGCCTTCTGAGGCAACATTAAGAGTTTGTTCCCAGGAAACGGGTGGTGTTGCTTGAAAGTGCCACCCTAAAAATAACTCTATAGGGAAGTAGTCATCTTTCCAAATTTAGAGTTACATGGATATCTGTAAATTACTGCTAGAATTTAATATGATTTCCCTCAAATGGTTCATAAAATATTATGTCTAGTGTCATTTCCTATTATCCTGTCTTTCTAATACCCACAGAAGTAAATGAGGTTGTTTAAAACAACGTATGATCTAAAGAAAGTTGCTATTAGAAGATGTGTGAAGCAGTTGCCAGATGATCTTTTATGTGTCAGTCACTAACAGAAACTGCTAGCAGTAATTTACAGTAATAATGAAAAATATGCTGCAGCTGGTGGACAGTCAGAAATAGCTCTTCACTATCTCCTACACAGTCCCCTCACCGGATGCAGAGGCAGCAGTGCCGCTGAGCAAAGTGAAGCTCACTGTACGGGCCATCAACAGCTGATAAGTGCCCCAACACAAGATGGTGAGCCAGCTGTAAGGTAAAGCAACCCCAGCATGCTTCCAGCTGACCAAGGGCTAAATGAAGAACCCAGGAGTGCAAATACGACTTACAGCACTTTGTTCTTGCTTGTACTGTGTGATGCAGAAAATATACCTCAGTTTCACTCATGGGTCTGGCATAAACATAATCAGATAATTATAAGTCTATTTGATTAAAAGGAGGAAATGGCATATGCATTCATGAACTCTGCTTTATCTACCTGTGCATACAAATAGCTGCATGCTAAAATATGGGAAAAATATGAAAAGAATGCTCATTTTCCAGCGAAGACATGATCCTTATTGAGTTGAGCGACTAATTGATTTTTTTCCTTTGCAGCATAATACAATTATTGGAAATTGCAAGGTGATAACACAGACTCTCTCAGCATAAAATGGCTAGAGGATAAGAAACCAAAGACAGGAAAACAATAACTGCTTGAGGCATAGGTCATCTGTTAAGGTGTAGAATGTACTAACTACATGAACTTTGTTGTACATCTGATACTTCTAATCTGCAAATAAGGTCAGATGTGTGCTTCCTTGAAATTAGGTGAATTCAAAACACTGTCAAAGAAAAGAAAAAGATCTGAAAAGACAGAAAGCCCACAGTTCTACTAAGAAATGTTTTTGCAGTTGCTCTCCATTGTCTATTTTCCATGGTCATTTTTCACACTAGAGCAAAACTGGTGTCACGATAGGCAACACCTGCATCCCTGGGCAGTCATTCTTGGGTGGCTTCTGCTGTGATCCTCTCTTCCACCAAACAGCAACTGTCTAATTCACTGCTGCCCTGCACTTTAATAGCCATTTATGTCTGTGCAGTCTGTGTCGAAAATATTAAAAATACCATGAATGAATGTAGGATTATGATTTGGCAGTATTTTGCCTACATATGTGCCTGATGTAGCTCGTGGAGGAGAGGGAAGAAAGGGGCTGTGGCACTGCCCTGTCAAACAACTGGGAAGATCTGCCATTTTGGATGCTGCTACTTAGGGTGGGAGGAAAAGGGGTCTCCTCCCTCTGATATCATCCACCCTGCACTTTACAGAAGTGACGATGACTATGAAACAACATTGAACATCAGACCATAAAAAAAAAGGAATTGAATATTCTATTGGGAAAATATTGAGATGTCAGATTACTCAGACTGCAATACAATTTCTGTGTTTGACATATCTGTCTGTTGGAGTTCAGACTTACTGCCTTTGGCAAGAGGATTAACATAAAAAAATACAAGTATACTTAGCTGTAAAATTAATGTTTCTGTAGCTTTTGTTTTTTCCCCCAGTAAGCCGATCCATTTGCCTTTAAGCCATTAACAATCAAGACTAACAAACTGCCGTTTCTGAAGTGCCTGAAAAAGCTCACAATTATTAACATGCAGAACATTATACACGCTTTTGATGTCATTTCTCATTTTGTCTTCAAGTTTACTGAGCAACAAAAGGCCACATTAACAAGGGCAGCCATGAAGAAGGAAAGGGTGAGAGAACAAAAAAGTGAGTGAGCGAGTGAGCAAAAGACAGACAGACACTGGGAAAGTAAGTCTTAACTTTGTGAATTGCACCAGTTTATTTGCAACTGCTTTCACACACAGATCCAATATTTATGCTGGGGGAGGGGTGAGCAAAATGGCCATAAGGAAAAGGTAACTTTGAGGTTGCAATCCATTAAATAGTCATTTTTGGGTGGGTTGTAAACAGTCCTGTGCAGAGGTATTAAGCTCTGTAGCTCCTAAAAGCCTAAAAAAAATCACTGTAATCAATGAAATTTTTTTCAGCAGCTTCAGCCAAAGTTGCAGTAATTAAAATGCCTAAATTTCTTCTCTAGGCAACGTCCCTGAGTACTCAGCCATTCCTGATGCCAGTTCCAAGCAAAAATGTGATCGGTGCAACAGACTCTGGGAACAGGTTGTTTGCACATGCACCCTATCATTCCCTATGAAAAACGCGTGGGTGTCCCTTGCTTTTTGCCCAGTGGATCTCTGTGTCTTCAGCTTTACTTCACTCTTCAGAATTTAGAACTTCAATTTGCTAGAGTAATTGAAGGAGAGTTAAGCAGCTACTTAAGTCTCTCGATCAAAAGTAACTGAGATATCAGTTTCTAAGCTCTCACACAGGAATCTGTAACCCCACTGGAGACTGCTCTGGTTGGAGCTGTCACCATTGGCACTGCCACAGATCAAAGTTATCAGAGTATTTTCCACTGAATGCTTAATCTACTTAGCCTACACCTTTAACACCTGAAGTTACTCCCTCAATGTATTGCACAAAGTCTTTTTGCAGGAATAGTGTTAGAACCTTTCGTTCCCACTTGTTTTTCTTTACTGATTTTTTGTGTTAAAGGCAGCTCAGAAACTAACAACAGACTCTATATGAGAGTATATGAACTCACAGACATTACTCACATTAAATAAGTCACTTAGTCTACTTTTTATTATTGTTTCTACAGAACGCAATCAATGTTTTAACTGTGCTAGCTGGAGTTCACATCAACATATGCTCCAGTACGTGGCTGTGTTTCCATTGCAACATGAATATTAGTAGCAGCCAAAGTTAACACGTTTTCCCCTTTCAATGTTTTCACATGCTTCAGGATTTACTCTGATCAAGCTTAGCCTCTGGTCAGTGGAATGCACTTTTCTTTTTATAAAGCTTGAACCACATTCTGCAGTCATTTCAAAAGTTACCTTTTGTTTATTTCTCTTACGTTTTAAAAATAGCTACCTGTAAGGTCCGGTTGTACATTCCTAACACTCTACAGACACTGAGACTACTCTGACCAGCCCAGTTTGTTTTGTAGACTATACTGACAATTAAGAAACACAGACAATGTAGAAAATTAAGCAGAGGGCTTCAAAAATTATAAATACCAGAATGTGTTTCATGGCTGTCCAGCAGCTTCTGCCAGTTGGGTTGTGCATCAGTAGTATTGCATTGGATGTGCCTTTGATGCTGTTTTTTCAGGCATACATATTCAAGCAGTTACACATCTGGAAGGTTCTGCTGTGCAAAACATGTTGTCTTTTAACCATTGGTCCAAAAAGTGGTTCCAGGCAGAAACCAGTCTTTGCTCTTTTTTAAAGTCCTGACCTGGCCCCAGTCTCGCTCTCAGAGGGATTCACACCTTGCAGATCTGGTGTGCCCAAATCTCCAGAAGCAGCTGGTTGTCTAAGGGTTAAAATTAATCCTCTGTTAAGATCCTGAGCCTTGAATAAAGTCTTGAGTTGCTTTTCAGCATTTTAAGTAGTACGTTACCACCATGAGTTTGCTTTAATCTTCTAATCATTCAGTAAAGTGTTTCCTGTCATTCTGATGGATGGTTACTGGCTTTTGTTTGCAGACAGCTTGTTTTCACACTGGTTCCCTTCTCAGATGGTCTTCCAGAGAGGAAAAGCTGATTCTGAACAAGCTACTGGGATCTGCTTCCACAGCACTGAGGTGACTGCAGTGTGTTCTCTGAAATATATAGCTCCCATGTGCAAGCCTGTCTCAAGCTCATCCTCTTATGGAAAAATGAAGACATCAGAAAATACTGTCTTTGAACTGACCAGTCATTGCATTCAATTTTCTTTCGTTGCTCTCACCATGTTATCAATTTTATCCAAAACAAACACTCATATATGTTCATGCACAGAAGTGAATATACTTCTGGAGGAAGTATTTAAGGAGACCTGGAGTTTGCTATACTTCCTTTTTTATGCCTAATGTGTCAGGGAACATTTACCAGAGAAATACTTTATCTATAATTCAAAATTAAAATCAGTCCCAAAAGCTCCAGAGTTGAATATCACATAAAAATGGGAATTTTTTCTGGGTGACTCTGACACTGACTCCTCACTGGAGTTGCTGAAATTAGAACACTGCAATCTTTGGAAAAGTTGGAATAGGATACTTACTGGTATTTTTGCAGATTGTGTCTTTCCACTCGGTTCCAAGAAGCCCCGGTTAATCTGTTCCTCATTAGCAGATTCTAGTTAGGCATAAATGCTTCATATGTGAAGCTTTAAAAACTCTTACTTGTTTGGCTTTATTTTTAAATCATGTATTTTGAAGAACTGAAATGTAAGAGAATTGAGACTAGCTGAAAAAGCTGAAAAAGCAAACTGTATATGGGAGAAGATCAGACATTAACTTCTGCCAAGACTCAAGTCATTTGTTTGCAAAAGCACGGGGGAGAATGTGTTGGATTTTCCCATTTTGTAGATAGCATTTGTAGGTAATGACACTCCAGTGGATTAAAGCACTGAAAAAGTGGATGCTTGCAAGTTTGTAGCATTCTACTGTGAGTGGCACATGCAGCAGCAACCTTCATGCCCTACTTGCCTGCCTTGTGATTGGATCATGCCACTCACAGCTCTCAAAATCCCTCTTTTTCACTGGAAAATAACGGACAAATTTTCAAAATGAAGATGAAAAAACCCTCACAGTTCTAAAAAAGAACAGGCCAGGGAACCGTCAGAGCTCCTCTAGTACTACTTAATATTAATGTTTCACTCAAAGAGGAGATAGAGTTGGAGCTTATCAACCCAGGGATAACTTAAAAGATTTTCCCTTCTTTGATCTTAACAAGAACCTGTTTATGCTTCTCTGCATCAGCAATAAAGTTCCTGAAGGATTCATGGCTACTGTCGTGCATCCTCTCTCAAGGAGCAACTTGTGTTTATAATCCGAAGCTCATCTTCATTCCTGAGTGTCACTGCAGCAAGTAAACATTAAATGTATGGAAACGCTGCTTGGAAACACTTTACATTGGTTAGTTGCTGGGAGTATGTTATAATACCAATTTGTAATTCAGAAGACAAATGTTTCCAGCACTGTGTGTTAAGAGCAATGTCAGCAGTCCTCAAAAGCGTAGGGAGTTTTCTTCTGATCAGCTGCACAAGTTCAGATCACTATCTCATAAAGTATGGTCTGAAGCTTGAACTGAGAAGTGTCTCAAGATAGGTTGTTATGCACACTGAGAAAAGGTGTGCTCAGCCATCTGTGTGCTGCTTTTTTCTTTAATTTTTTTATATTACATAAAATAATGAATAAAGTGAATATCAATTAGAAAAAGAAAAAAAACAAACATGTATCCCAGAAGATTTAGCAGCTTATCACAAGAATTTGTAAGGGAAAGGGGTACCTGCTTCAAAAGACATGCAACAGCCCTTTCATAAATATATCTGCAATGGGAATCCTTGTCTCAGAGCAAAGCAACTGTGATATGTAGGTTATCACGATTTCTTGACTCCATTGCAGTGATTTATATCAGTTACAAATTGTTCCCAGACGGAAGACATTCATGGTTATTGTGCCCTAAGGTTGTTACAAGAGTCAAGGTGAGTTAAGTATTAAAGAATTTGTGTTTAACCAATAGATAAGTATCCCAAATGTCATGTGAAATATTTGTGGATAAATTTGTCCGTTAGAGAATTTGGACTCTAAAAAGCATAACCAAGACCAAGTTCTCTAGCCCTTTCTCCAAAATAGCAGTACATTTTACATCTGTTGGCCATCTTCTGCCAAGACAAGTAAAGTATAAGCATGAAAAAGATAACAAATTGCTGGCAAATTTTTCTTTTTACAAGCACTTCTTTGAATTAACCAAGAACATTAACTCTGGCTCTTGATTTCTGCTTAAGAAAGCATGTGACTTCTTGGAATAACCTTAGTACACCCACTCAGTTTTGAACCTAATAAAACTAACAGATATAAATGAAACCTTCTCTAATCTCAATCTATCAGATAGCTGACAGGCATGAGGTTAAGAAGAGATCAGAGCAATACTTTCCCAGTTGTTGCGTGAAAGGCTGGAGTAGCTAGTGCAGTTATTCAGCCCAGTCACGTTCGATGAGAAAGATTACGACTAGATTAACGAACAATGCAATTTATTAAAGCAACAGATACACAGGTTCTTTTGGATTGCCGGTGATAGAATTACTGCAAATGAAGCTCWKGCAAATGCYYAAGTATAAGTACAARCTACTTAGCTAAAAGCGCGTTAAAAGAGGTAAAGCAACTCTATAGAGATTTCTAAGTTCCCGGGGAGGCACTTGGTATAACCAAGTGTTCGAATCTTACCCAAAGGCGTCCCGATGGGGGGGAAGAGAGGCTCAG